>CM030181.1:4793483-4883483 GCA_017639675.1 Aplochiton taeniatus | reverse complement strand
CACAAACGCTGTTTTTGCCCGGTTGACATAGGCCATGATGTGGTTATTACATGATAAATAATACAAATAATACAATGGTGTTTTGGAGGATTCTCATTTGGACCCTTGCGTGTCGCAGTGACGGACCAGCAGTTTGAAGGCTGACACTGAACGTGACGTGGAAGCGCTGCTGTTGTTGAGGGACAGTGCGACGGTAACTCACAGCGTTTGTCGCACTCTTGTGGGTAGCAGTCTCTGGTCTGCACCGAGGTGCCCTCGCAGTTGCTGTTGATGCGGTCGCAGGAGCGGCCTCTCTGCTGGATGCCCCGGCCACAGCTCACGGAGCAGTGGGTCCAGTCCGACCAGGGAGACCAGCCGTCCTCCGCGTAGTCGCTGGCTGAAGGGGGGAGGGGGGGGGGGGGGGAGGGGGGGGGGGGGGGGAGACGTTTTAATGGGATTACAGAGGACAGCGTTCTGCAGCTGGGGGAACAGGGCGCTTGGAAGGAGAAGTGAGCAGTTGGGCCGAGGGACGTGGAGTCGTGTTATGTCGTGTCACTCGCTAGCTAAAGCCAGAGCGATTACGCGGAGCGTCGAGGGACGGTCTCGGGGCCGCGGAAAAAGAGCAGCCGCCTTGGCGGGAGTTCAGAGCGGAACGGAGCGCTGGCACGCGGAAGTGCGTGTAGGGGTGGAGACATTTCACTGATGCATGGCGAACATTGCATCTGGCCAAACAAACGAGGCCCAGACCTCCGAAAAAAAAAGAGAAGAGAAAAGAAACAAAGGGTGGACTCCGTCCGAGAAACGCCGCGGAGCAGCACTTACGCGTTCCGCAGCGCGGGCAGCACTCGCCGTCGGGCACGCTGGCGTTGGCGCACGGCATCAGAGGGCAGGAGATCTTACGGCACACCGTGGCCGAGTTCTGGGAGAGGAGGGAGAGGGGGGAGAGGAGGGAGAGGAGGAGGGTTAGAAACGGGGCTGGAATTCACTGCTCTCACACTTCTCTAGAGGCAAACAGAACCACGGCGGCGGGCCATTGCCAAGCTGAACTGGTGCCAGGACTAATTGAGGTGTTGGGTAACAACCAGGCGAACTTAGACCCCTTCTCCCTGCCGGGTAAAACGGCTCTAATGGGCTGAAGTTCTTCCTGTCAACTATCCACCACAAGAAACATCCTAATCCTCCGCGGGACTCCACGGTGTGAGTGATAAGGGGAAATCCCTGCTATTTAGGCCTGGAGGGAGAGGCACCATAGCCCCCCATGGTGGTGTTGATAGTGAGGCCTAACAGTCTGGCTGGAACAGGGACGGTGGTGTTCACTGCCATGTCTAATTAGAACACACTGAAACGGGTCTGACTCCGCCTGCCGTCTGGAACCCATTCCGATCCAGTCCATTCCGGGCCGGACTCACCTGGCAGGTGCACTCGGTGCAGCCGTCCACTGTCCACTCATCTTTGTCATTGTGGACGATGCCGTTGTGGAGGCAGACGCCCGGGATGATGTTCATCTTCGACAGCAGCATGTTACTGTCCTCCGTCTGAGAGAGAGAGAGAGAGAGAGAGAGAGAGAGAGAGAGAGAGAGAGAGAGAGAGAGAGAGAGAGGGAGGAACACAGGGTCAGAAAAACGGTGACAGCAGAAGCCGATTAAGGCGCTAGGAAAACTTCTGCGAGGCCAAGGGCTCTGACAGAATTCCGAATACAGAGTCAACCCAGGGACATTGTCACGAAAACCCAGCTGGAGGGCAGAGAAGTGTCCCTGGCAGCCAACCAGAGCCCTGGAAGCTCACATCGCTCTCATTAGGGAGCTGGACCGGGACTGTAGCATGACAGCCATGGGAGAGAGGGAGAAGGACGGAGGGAGAGAGAGGAGGAAAAGAGAGAGGGCGGAGAGGAGACGGGAGGGAAAGAGAGAGGACGCAGAAGGGAGGAAAAGACAGGAGGGGGGAGGAGAAGGGAGGAAAAGACAGGAGGGAGGAGAGGAGAAGGGAGGATGACAGTGTGCAGCTGGTTTCTTACCACTCGACGGAGCTCATGGGACAGCTGTTTTACGACCATGCCCAGTCCCTTGAGCTCCTTAAACATGCTGCTGATGTCGTCACAGGAGAAACCACAGACTGACTGGGGATCTGTAAGGAGAGAGAGCGAGATGAGCTCACATGCAGTGTCCAGCGTACATCCCCTTCATCATTCAAACTAACAGCTGATCAGAGGCCAGCCTATATGGGGGATAGGGTAAGAAAAAGGAGGCGAGCTCACCTTTGGTCTTGTGGCCGATGTAATCTGTCCTAATGGCGGGACTGGAGCCATTGACCAGGTTGTCCAGGGTCATCACATCCCCCAGAGATGCTGCAGCAAGGGAGGGGGGTGAGGAGGAGAGGAGAGGAATGGGTTTAAAATGAGGAGTGGGGTAACACTATGGGAGAACCGCTGGCACAAAGCCTTGACTCTCATATCATTGGCCAATATTCAGGCTTGTGGAGGGATATCTTTTGTACCTCCGTTCTGGCAGCCCTTGTTTCTTAGGATAGCTTCCAGGGTTGTCCCAAAGACAAAGCGCACATTCTGAAGTACTCCCTGCAAACACACACACACAAATATGTTATTTAGAGTCACATATTACAGTAAGCTTGACAAGGAGCATATTCAATTCTGGTTTATTATATGTTAATCATAACAAAATGCAACTTAGATGTTTTTTTCCCCTAGTGAAGGGTACGTTTACGTTTCAGACTTTACTCAATTGTTTTTTCTTAACATCCAAGGCTTATACAAGTACACATATTTGAAAGCATGAGATTGCAAATGAATTATAAATATTACCTGTTTTCTGCAAATTATGTATTATACTACTCACCATAAATTTGTCTCTCACTGCTCCTTTGCCAATCCTCAAGCGAGCATTGTCAGCCACCTCCTGAGAGAGCACTTTGAAGATGGGCACATCCATTTCCTGCACGTTAATCTCCTCACAGCCCACGTACAACTGCGCCCGGTCATCTTGCACGAACAGCGTGATATTTTTCCAGTGTCCGGTGGACAAGTCAGCATCTTCAATAGACACCACTTGTTGCTGGTTACCGGCGGAGTAGACGATATCCAAGGTCTTAGCCTTGCCGTTGGAAATTACCTCGAAAATTGCCCCCGACCCGTCATTCTTCTCGATGGTCAAGATGCTCCCCCGTGTATTCTTGAACTGTTTGAAGTTGGCAAGGAGGAGGAATCCTTTCTCCGTCTGAATGGAGTCGATGAGGTCCCGGAAGGAGAGGTCGGGAACGGCGGGGATTAGGTCTGCGTTCAGGATTTTGTATGCAGGGCTGTAAGGATCCGCTCCTTTCACCAAAGTAACTCCGTGGTGCCTCTTGTGAACTCGCACCAGTTCAAATAAGTCATACACGCTGTTATCATCTGCGCTTTCTGTAGAAGCACAAAGAGCAAGGATTTTTTTTATTTGAAACTTCAAGTTAAAACAATCTAGCCCATAATATATTCAATTTTACATTTACATTTCAAACATTTAATACGTTTTCAGACTCACCTGCCAACCTGATCGCCTCACAATTCCACATCATCAGTAACGATAAAAAGATTCCAATAAACTTCATCTTGAAATCCCAAGTGTGTCTGCTATATTAAAATAATAAGAAAAACAGCTTTAGATAAGTTAAATATGCAACATTTTGCATCAAACTTCTAAATATACCATAAAGCTAATTGGTTTTGCTTAAGATCTTCTACTTTTCAAATGCCTATTATTTGTATGTTAAATACATTTATTGAAATTAACAAACCTGAATAAATTAAAATGCAGCCTGTAAAATAGGCAAATTGGTTGAAACAAGCCCTCGAAGTCTTGAAGTTTCGTTGTCCTCTTATATCTTAGGTATTTCTTGATTGAACCACTATTCCCGTTGGTTAAGCTTTATAACACTTGTTCTAATATGAAACAATAGGTGTTTGTCTTTTAGCCGATGCTCAGATTATTCTACCGACACTGAGGACTGAGGTGCTATTTAAACAGCTTCGGCACATTCCTGAGTTCATTTCTCCACCAATCACAGCACTGGAGGAAAAAGGGACGAATTTATCTTCTTACCTCACAGCAGAGTAATATCCGAGACACACACATAGAGGGGAAATTTGCATTCCAGAGCTGAATTTCCATCACCGAATAAATATTTTATTGAGAGACAGGGCCAAAGGTCCGTTTCCTGTATAATCGCGTATTTGTAAAATATGCTCATATTTGATTTCATTGTCACAATGTTCTGTTTATATGTATTATGATTCAATTATAAATAGTCTGTAAATATGTTGTATATCAAAGTAACAAGAATTTTCATAGTCTACAATCGGATATTAGGCTGCATATAGTCATAGGCTATATCCCATAAATTATTGACATTTTCATAGAGACTAAAGTTTATGATCACTGTAATGTTTGACAGAAATAACATGTAAAATATGTACAATGTGTAGGACTGGAGTCTACTATCGAGCTATTTCCAGTATTGCCACTAGGGAGCGTATTGAGCTGTGACTCAGCTATCAACTCCTGTCACACATTGTTCACAATGCAACAGATGGAAATGATTTTATTGTACTAGTATCACTTTCATTCTTGCGTTCTGTGCTCTTATCTGATGACTTGTGTAATTCGCACAGTCTAGATCGTGTTGACAAGATCCCTTATCCGTTGAACTAGGTGTAACTAGTTACTTTCGTACAAGTTAATTCATAGTCACAGATGTAGATATGTGATCAAGCATTAACTTGCTTCGATTCATGGCAGATGATGACGTCACTAACAAGGTGAAAGGTTAGTTCGTCTTCTCTGCGTCTCCCGTGTCCCACAGAATACTGAGGAAGACTATATAATAAAGTTCTGAGTCTGAGATTAAGAATTATTTCAGTTTTACTGAAACATCCAAATTACATACAACGTCTTTTTGTTTGAGACAAATCTGTTCATCGTGATACATAAAGTAATACAAATTACTGATGCTGCCTGTTTCAATGTATAGCATTTATCCAAGATGGACATGAAGAGTAAAACAGACATTAACAGTATTATCAAAAATTGCTATCATCATTATCTTGAATACAATCCAATAAAGATGCCCCCCCCCCCAGTCCTTTTCCATCGGCTGAAGATGGAAGCAGCTGACCTTCTTCAACCCCGCCAACATCGCTTGTTAGCTCATCGTTGGCATAGAAACCCCCCCAGATGTGGATGTGTAGCAACCCTTACGTAAAGATTTTGCGGGGGTTAGATTAGGGGGAGAAGGAAGTGACAGCAACGGAAAAACTTCAGAGAATCGTGTGTGTGCGTGTGTGTGTGTGTTGGGGGGGGGGGGGGGACTCACTGCTTTGTCTCTGCTTCACTGTCATGACATGACATCCAGAACCCCTAAAATAGTCTGGGGGCAGAGAGAGGATTCCCGGTAGTTCATTGAAGCCCTGAGACAGGCAGACAGACAGGCAGACAGGCAGACAGACAGAAAACATCTGGGCACCTTCACGTCAGCTAGTGGACGCGGAGGCCCCCGAGCGGGGTGGCCGGTATGCGACCCGGTGTCCGTCCGTCCGTCCGTCAGTGACTGGGGGAGATTTATGTCCCGCGATGTTTACCGTGGTGAACGTCAAAGGCGGGGGTCGCCATGGAAACGGTGCCCCGGGCTAAGGCTCCTGGGTTCAGCTGCAGAGACGTGAAGAGACTGGCAGGGCGGTGGAGAAAACACGGCGGGGCGGCACGGGGAAACGACACAGGTGGGACCAGGTGTGTTTGTAGGGGCGGGGTTTGACCTGAACAAGGGGGGGGGGGGGGGGGGGCTGGAGGTGTACAGGGAGAGGGAGTGGGGGGGGGGGGGGATTTTCGGAACGTGCTGTCCCTGCCAGCGCCGTGGCGGAAACGGTCCATAGATAGGCGAGCGGTACTCTCACTCTTTTATTGTGACGCGCTTAGTAAACTCACATTCTCTCACTCTTTTATTGTGACGCGCTTAGTAAACTCACATTCCCTCACTCTTTTATTGTGACGCGCTTAGTAAACTCACATTCCCTCACTCTTTTATTGTGACGCGCTTAGTAAACTCACATTCTCTCACTCTTTTATTGTGACGCGCTTAGTAAACTCACATTCCCTCACTCTTTTATTGTGACGCGCTTAGTAAACTCACATTCCCTCACTCTTTTATTGTGACGCGCTTAGTAAACTCACATTCTCTCACTCTTTTATTGTGACGCGCTTAGTAAACTCACATTCCCTCACTCTTTTATTGTGACGCGCTTAGTAAACTCACATTCTCTCACTCTTTTATTGTGACGCGCTTAGTAAACTCACATTCCCTCACTCTTTTATTGTGACGCGCTTAGTAAACTCACATTCCCTCACTCTTTTATTGTGACGCGCTTAGTAAACTCACATTCTCTCACTCTTTTATTGTGACGCGCTTAGTAAACTCACATTCTCTCACTCTTTTATTGTGACGCGCTTAGTAAACTCACATTCCCTCACTCTTTTATTGTGACGCGCTTAGTAAACTCACATTCTCTCACTCTTTTATTGTGACGCGCTTAGTAAACTCACATTCCCTCACTCTTTTATTGTGACGCGCTTAGTAAACTCATATTCCCTCACTCTTTTATTGTGACGCGCTTAGTAAACTCACATTCTCTCACTCTTTTATTGTGACGCGCTTAGTAAACTCACATTCCCTCACTCTTTTATTGTGACGCGCTTAGTAAACTCACATTCCCTCACTCTTTTATTGTGACGCTCTTAGTAAACTCACATTCTCTCACTCTTTTATTGTGACGCGCTTAGTAAACTCACATTCCCTCACTCTTTTATTGTGACGCGCTTAGTAAACTCACATTCCCTCACTCTTTTATTGTGACGCGCTTAGTAAACTCACATTCCCTCACTCTTTTATTGTGACGCGCTTAGTAAACTCACATTCCCTCACTCTTTTATTGTGACGCGCTTAGTAAACTCACATTCTCTCACTCTTTTATTGTGACGCGCTTAGTAAACTCACATTCTCTCACTCTTTTATTGTGACGCGCTTAGTAAACTCACATTCCCTCACTCTTTTATTGTGACGCGCTTAGTAAACTCACATTCTCTCACTCTTTTATTGTGACGCGCTTAGTAAACTCACATTCCCTCACTCTTTTATTGTGACGCGCTTAGTAAACTCACATTCCCTCACTCTTTTATTGTGACGCGCTTAGTAAACTCACATTCTCTCACTCTTTTATTGTGACGCGCTTAGTAAACTCACATTCCCTCACTCTTTTATTGTGACGCGCTTAGTAAACTCACATTCCCTCACTCTTTTATTGTGACGCGCTTAGTAAACTCACATTCTCTCACTCTTTTATTGTGACGCGCTTAGTAAACTCACATTCCCTCACTCTTTTATTGTGACGCGCTTAGTAAACTCACATTCCCTCACTCTTTTATTGTGACGCGCTTAGTAAACTCACATTCTCTCACTCTTTTATTGTGACGCGCTTAGTAAACTCACATTCCCTCACTCTTTTATTGTGACGCGCTTAGTAAACTCACATTCCCTCACTCTTTTATTGTGACGCGCTTAGTAAACTCACATTCTCTCACTCTTTTATTGTGACGCGCTTAGTAAACTCACATTCTCTCACTCTTTTATTGTGACGCGCTTAGTAAACTCAAATTCCCTCACTCTTTTATTGTGACGCGCTTAGTAAACTCACATTCTCTCACTCTTTTATTGTGACGCGCTTAGTAAACTCACATTCCCTCACTCTTTTATTGTGACGCGCTTAGTAAACTCACATTCCCTCACTCTTTTATTGTGACGCGCTTAGTAAACTCACATTCTCTCACTCTTTTATTGTGACGCGCTTAGTAAACTCACATTCCCTCACTCTTTTATTGTGACGCGCTTAGTAAACTCACATTCTCTCACTCTTTTATTGTGACGCGCTTAGTAAACTCACATTCCCTCACTCTTTTATTGTGACGCGCTTAGTAAACTCAGATTCCCTCACTCTTTTATTGTGACGCGCTTAGTAAACTCACATTCTCTCACTCTTTTATTGTGACGCGCTTAGTAAACTCACATTCTCTCACTCTTTTATTGTGACGCGCTTAGTAAACTCACATTCCCTCACTCTTTTATTGTGACGCGCTTAGTAAACTCACATTCTCTCACTCTTTTATTGTGACGCGCTTAGTAAACTCACATTCCCTCACTCTTTTATTGTGACGCGCTTAGTAAACTCACATTCCCTCACTCTTTTATTGTGACGCGCTTAGTAAACTCACATTCTCTCACTCTTTTATTGTGACGCGCTTAGTAAACTCACATTCACTCACTCTTTTATTGTGACGCGCTTAGTAAACTCACATTCTCTCACTCTTTTATTGTGACGCGCTTAGTAAACTCACATTCCCTCACTCTTTTATTGTGACGCGCTTAGTAAACTCACATTCCCTCACTCTTTTATTGTGACGCGCTTAGTAAACTCACATTCTCTCACTCTTTTATTGTGACGCGCTTAGTAAACTCACATTCTCTCACTCTTTTATTGTGACGCGCTTAGTAAACTCACATTCCCTCACTCTTTTATTGTGACGCGCTTAGTAAACTCACATTCTCTCACTCTTTTATTGTGACGCGCTTAGTAAACTCACATTCCCTCACTCTTTTATTGTGACGCGCTTAGTAAACTCACATTCTCTCACTCTTTTATTGTGACGCGCTTAGTAAACTCACATTCCCTCACTCTTTTATTGTGACGCGCTTAGTAAACTCACATTCTCTCACTCTTTTATTGTGACGCGCTTAGTAAACTCACATTCTCTCACTCTTTTATTGTGACGCGCTTAGTAAACTCACATTCCCTCACTCTTTTATTGTGACGCGCTTAGTAAACTCACATTCTCTCACTCTTTTATTGTGACGCGCTTAGTAAACTCACATTCCCTCACTCTTTTATTGTGACGCGCTTAGTAAACTCACATTCTCTCACTCTTTTATTGTGACGCGCTTAGTAAACTCACATTCCCTCACTCTTTTATTGTGACGCGCTTAGTAAACTCACATTCCCTCACTCTTTTATTGTGACGCGCTTAGTAAACTCACATTCTCTCACTCTTTTATTGTGACGCGCTTAGTAAACTCACATTCTCTCACTCTTTTATTGTGACGCGCTTAGTAAACTCACATTCTCTCACTCTTTTATTGTGACGCGCTTAGTAAACTCACATTCACTCACTCTTTTATTGTGACGCGCTTAGTAAACTCACATTCTCTCACTCTTTTATTGTGACGCGCTTAGTAAACTCACATTCCCTCACTCTTTTATTGTGACGCGCTTAGTAAACTCACATTCTCTCACTCTTTTATTGTGACGCGCTTAGTAAACTCACATTCTCTCACTCTTTTATTGTGACGCGCTTAGTAAACTCACATTCCCTCACTCTTTTATTGTGACGCGCTTAGTAAACTCACATTCTCTCACTCTTTTATTGTGACGCGCTTAGTAAACTCACATTCCCTCACTCTTTTATTGTGACGCGCTTAGTAAACTCACATTCTCTCACTCTTTTATTGTGACGCGCTTAGTAAACTCACATTCCCTCACTCTTTTATTGTGACGCGCTTAGTAAACTCACATTCCCTCACTCTTTTATTGTGACGTGCTTAGTAAACTCACATTCTCTCACTCTTTTATTGTGACGCGCTTAGTAAACTCACATTCTCTCACTCTTTTATTGTGACGCGCTTAGTAAACTCACATTCCCTCACTCTTTTATTGTGACGCGCTTAGTAAACTCACATTCTCTCACTCTTTTATTGTGACGCGCTTAGTAAACTCACATTCCCTCACTCTTTTATTGTGACGCGCTTAGTAAACTCACATTCTCTCACTCTTTTATTGTGACGCGCTTAGTAAACTCACATTCCCTCACTCTTTTATTGTGACGCGCTTAGTAAACTCACATTCTCTCACTCTTTTATTGTGACGCGCTTAGTAAACTCACATTCCCTCACTCTTTTATTGTGACGCGCTTAGTAAACTCACATTCCCTCACTCTTTTATTGTGACGCGCTTAGTAAACTCACATTCTCTCACTCTTTTATTGTGACGCGCTTAGTAAACTCACATTCTCTCACTCTTTTATTGTGACGCGCTTAGTAAACTCACATTCTCTCACTCTTTTATTGTGACGCGCTTAGTAAACTCACATTCCCTCACTCTTTTATTGTGACGCGCTTAGTAAACTCACATTCTCTCACTCTTTTATTGTGACGCGCTTAGTAAACTCACATTCCCTCACTCTTTTATTGTGACGCGCTTAGTAAACTCACATTCTCTCACTCTTTTATTGTGACGCGCTTAGTAAACTCACATTCCCTCACTCTTTTATTGTGACGCGCTTAGTAAACTCACATTCTCTCACTCTTTTATTGTGACGCGCTTAGTAAACTCACATTCTCTCACTCTTTTATTGTGACGCGCTTAGTAAACTCACATTCCCTCACTCTTTTATTGTGACGCGCTTAGTAAACTCACATTCCCTCACTCTTTTATTGTGACGCGCTTAGTAAACTCACATTCTCTCACTCTTTTATTGTGACGCGCTTAGTAAACTCACATTCTCTCACTCTTTTATTGTGACGCGCTTAGTAAACTCACATTCTCTCACTCTTTTATTGTGACGCGCTTAGTAAACTCACATTCTCTCACTCTTTTATTGTGACGCGCTTAGTAAACTCACATTCTCTCACTCTTTTATTGTGACGCGCTTAGTAAACTCACATTCTCTCACTCTTTTATTGTGACGCGCTTAGTAAACTCACATTCTCTCACTCTTTTATTGTGACGCGCTTAGTAAACTCACATTCTCTCACTCTTTTATTGTGACGCGCTTAGTAAACTCACATTCTCTCACTCTTTTATTGTGACTCGCTTAGTAAACTCACATTCCCTCACTCTTTTATTGTGACGCGCTTAGTAAACTCACATTCTCTCACTCTTTTATTGTGACGCGCTTAGTAAACTCACATTCCCTCTCTCTTTCATTGTGACGCGCTTAGTAAACTCACATTCCCTCACTCTTTTATCTTGACGCGCTTAGTAAACTCACATTCTCTCACTCTTTTATTGTGACGCGCTTAGTAAACTCACATTCCCTCTCTCTTTTATTGTGACGCGCTTAGTAAACTCACATTCCCTCTCTCTTTCTTTCTCGTTGTCAGACGTGCACACACACACACTTTTCTTCTCTCTCTCCCGCGCGCAGGCACATACACGCACACATTTGGTCCTTTATCATACACACACACACACACGTACACGCTCACCCTTTCTGACACACTTGGCTCTTACCTAGAGCACCGACACTCACACGTGCACCCGTACGCATACACACATCCACACGCACGCACGCACACATACATATATACAAACACTCTTGCGCACACGCACCCACCCACACACGTCACTGAGTAAGGAGTGTCTGGGTGGGAGAGCCTCTGTGTGTTTAGTCTTCAGATTTTCTCGGGGTGCCTCAGTGCTCGGTGACTTTCTAAACAAAGCGCACGGCTGACCTGTGACCCTCACCGCCGTTCATCATGCACCCTGTGGGAGTCCACTTTCAGACGTTCCCAACCCTCTCAGCTCTGTGTATTTAGATACAGGACTAGCCTTAGCGACTGAGGCTAACATACCACGCTACCACAGAGAGTCGATTGGGAATACTATGTTTAAAAAGACCACGAGGAAGTCCCTTTCATTTTCGATTCCCTCCCCTCTGGCAATGCGACTGATCTCCTTTGATTTAAAGCACGTCACCTATTGAAACTGGAGTGTTGCTCGTCAATAAGGATCCTTTGATACCGTGTCCCTAAAGTATCTGACCGGCAGCATGCTGATGTGGGGTACCAGGAAGGGGGGGGGGGGGGTGCACCAGCGAGAGTTCTGCAGGTTTTGTTTCTTTGGAGGCCAGCACATGGAGAACCCCGGGTCAAGCTGGGGCTGCAGACGGATCTGTAGAGACTGATTTACAGAAAGCCCCAGATCACAGGACTACGGCGGAGTCCAACATCTGTCTCCATGGTGAGGGGACTGAATGGCAGATTCCGGCCTAAGGTTAACCTTTTGTTCAGCAGCGGCGGGCGGCAATGTTCAGAGGTCCACAGCTGCCCGTTGCAAACTCTTAATTTTTCCCCCTGCAGTCTATAATAATCAAACTTTAGAGTTTGCTGTTAACGTGTCAGCACTGACAGATGTGAAAATAGTTCTTCACTGTGTACATTTATGTTTGATTGTTCTCACAGGTTTGTTAGACAGCCCTTTAAAGTGGAATATGTGTGTGTGTGTGTGTGTGTGTGTGTGAGAGAGAGAGAGAGAGTGTGTCTGTGTATGTGTGTGTGTGTGTGTGTGTGTGTGTGTGTGTGTGTGTGTGTGTCTGGTGAGAAACACTGGATGGACTGTGTCTGTCTGTCAGACATCCCGTGACCTTGAATGATGACCTCTGTGCCCTTTGACCCCTGCTGACCTCTGCCCTTAACTCTAGGCTTCTGACTGTGATACAGCAGGTTCCAATTAGCACACAAGCCAATACCCTTGCCTATACCCGCATCAGACTGCACGATCTCAGCCTGATTTTGACACGGTTTTGTCATCGCCGACCAACGTACAGTGTCGGGGCCAAGTCTTGGACGTCGAGATGGACAAACGGCCGTGTAGTGTGACATCTTCTGATGAACGGCCGTGTAGTGTGACATCCTCTGATGAACGGCCGTGTAGTGTGACATCATCTGATTAACGGCCGTGTAGTGTGACATCATCTGATTAACGGCCGTGTAGTGTGACATCATCTCATGAACGGCCGTGTAGTGTGACATCATCTGCGGGCTGCGATGTGGCGTCTGGGACGACCCACAACACCCCTGTGAAAAGTCGAGCATGATTTCTTGGTATTTTTCTGCCTAATTTTACAGCTCCTACGACGTGCTCCTTGATAGCCATGATTGACAAGTTCTTGACACCCCTCCACGACGACCTATGAAACCGTGCAAGGTCGTGAAAGGCAACATACGATGATTGGTGGGGGGGTTTCACTCTTGTAGTGTTGCCACTCTCCCGGCCAAGACACGGCAAGAATTTATTGCATTATCTGACATGGTGACCATCGTGAAAGACCAAAAAAAATCGTGTAGCCTGATCCCAGTATTAGCCTGACCTCCTTGCTGAATACCTTAGAATTAGAATCTAGACTGGACAGTTAGTTGTCATGGCAATTTGGGCTTGCCACATTGTATGCTAGCCTGTTGCTCGGGACAACAACATTAAACAGCCAGTTGCTGTTTCTTTTAGCTTTGTTTTAATAGGTAAAATGCAAAACTCGTGGAAAACCCTGGGGTGATCTTTGTCCAACAGGCATGTACGTTCTAGTCTCACTAACTCTACACCGTAACTTCCCTTCACTCAGAAGCAGCATCACTCAGTTCCCTGGAGGCACGCTTTTTAGCAGATGGCAGGCTTCTTCGGAAAAGAGGTGTGTTACCTTGATACCTGCGTGTTTTCGCGGATCCATTTTGGCAGATGAGACTAGAGACTCATATTTCTTTTCTACCTTGTCTGTCGTTGGTCTGTCAGGACAGCGCCCGAAGGCCTGTAGTCAGAGCCAGTGGGAGAAAGAGACCGTGCTGCACATTGTGATGGCGTGTGTGTGTGTGTGTGTGTGTGTGTGTGTGTGTGTGTGTGTGTGTGTGTGTGTCGACAATCCGAGGAGAAATCGGACAAAGCAACGAAAAAGATTGAAAGTCCCCCACACAGCAAACACACCATAACATACTGTATGTTGTATTCAAACTATCATTTGCGTGAACCATATCAGAGTGCTGTGTGCTGTGTACCAGCTCCCAGCCAGAAGTTTAAGAGACGGTCCACTGTGACTGGCTAGAGAGGCTGTGGCACGAACCCAACCCCCGTCTACAGTGGGGTGCTGATATCCGCAGCTGAGAAGATGCCCACCCTCTCGTTCTCCCCGTGACCTTGGTGTAACTCTGGCTAAACTCGGTCAACCTAGCCTGCCCTGGTTTGCCCCGAGCTTTACCGCAGAGGTCTGGGAACCACCAGCACATGGGATTCACGAGGGGAACAGCATCAGGGCCACTTGGCATAAACAGTTGTTCTTGTCTCTCTCGTTTTCATCTCCACCGTGAGCCAAAGGCCTGAAATGAATTTGACCGGCTGGCCCTGCTCAGTCGCTGATCGTAATCGATCAGTTTTTCATCTCTGAAAGGCCAAAGGGGGGAGCGGGGGGGGGGGGGGGGGGGGATCTGGCTAGTGGTTTTGAAGTTGGCGGTGCTGGATGAAAACGATGCGTTATGAAATCAGGTTACGACAGGCCGCCACTCATTATAAAACGTCCATCCATGACCTGGTTTAGCAATAGACACAGGTGCAACAGACACACTTCATGCCGGCTCATGTGTGGATTTCTAAGGTATGACCGGCACCTGAACAACACAATCAACTTGCAGACAGAACTAGGTCATTGCTGCGTTCTTGTTTAGCCAGGGGATATCTGGATGGATGTGTGGAGAGAGAAGAAACTTATCATAAGATGACAGAAAAAGAAGTAGAAGACGAATGACAGCAGAAGAAGAAGAAAAGGAAAAAGATGATGAATGTCAGAAGAAGAAGAAGAAGAAGAAGAACAAGAGGATGATGAATGGCTTGCAGTGACTGTGCTGCATTCCAGTGCGTGGTGTCACAGTCTTCAGCTGTTGGAGGTCTGCTCTCTCCTGGCCCATTGTTTACTGACAGACGGTCAGCCATCCGTGGCGCTCCCTGCGTGCTAGCTATACCAACACACGGCCCCCATTGGCTGAGCGGCGACGCTAATGGACGTAGGGTCTCGTCGAACCGCCTTGTGCAGCCACCGGTCCATTGAGTGATGAGCTGATGGACCAAATGCCACTCAGCTCTACTGACAAGACAGCGGATTGCAGCCGGCCACGCTGGAGGCCATTTTGAAACAGACATACACACACACACATGCGCACAAGTACCTAGACAGAAACAAAGGGAACATATTGTCCTCTGAATCCATACTATACTGAATACATAACCCTTGTAGGTTTCATAAACCGTTATTGAATTTTTGACGTCGGCAGCTTACGTTAACGATCCAGTATTATGAAAGTCTATGTCGAGATCATATGGTGGCCACATTCACGTCAAATAAATGTACAGTAGAAATTCCACCCATGTCCCTATAAAACCTCTCCACGTAGGGCGAAGCAATCCTAACCATGTTTGGACAATAGGAATCATGCTCTTCAATTCCTGGGAATTCATGATGTGGAATCATGCCTACGTCAAATTTATGTTTTCTCTTGAATGGGTCAATCTTACATTCATGCGTACTCAAACACGTGACTTAGCCAATTCAAACATCTACATGCTGAGGTCCTGTCCAGTGGAAACGCGGTTTCCTGCTCTATCTTGCGTAAATCATTTTAGACAGAGCGAATGCTATTTTCTAACACTCAGGGGTACAAGTAAATTCTGAGGAATTCAATAATTCCTTGCTATTTTAACTTCCGTGCGTAACGTATGAGAGAATATCTTATTCACTTTTGTTGTATTGATCTAAATTTGTTGTTTGAAGTTGTTGTGATCGGACTGTAGTTCATTTAATATTTAACCACATCACTGTAACTTTACAATGCACCAACTGAGCCTTCGTCTCCCACAATTCCTCAACAGAAAGCAGCCAACACAGATTTGTGTCAAGCCAAATATTTCCCTTTGTGTCTTTTTTTTAATTTCAGAACTGATCATAGGTCAGTGGTATTCCACCCACCTCCCACACTCACTTCCAATTTGGTTTCCCTGCCTTCGGACGGCAAACAGCCCAAGAAGATTCAAAGTCCAGTCGTATTGTTCGGAACCGTTTTGATAACCTTGGGGATGCTTGGGCCGGTGAAGTGAACACTGTGAATGAAAGTGGTGCCAAAACCTCTCCACGTCGCTGTACCCCACCCGCCCAGCCACTGGAAGGCCGTCAAATGAAGAGTTCCCTTCCACAGCAGCCCTTTACATTGCTACAACGCTCCCTGCAGATTTCCGTTAGCGTGCCAGCGTGCATCATTCCCATGTCAGCACAGCCCTGTCCTGATGTGGAGGTTTTCCAGCGCTGGCTGAGTCTGTTAACGGACCCCAGTGTGGGTCCTCGGAGACCCCCCCTCCTCAATGCAGCTACAGCAGGACTTTGAAACATCTCTGCTCTTTATTTCGCCATTTTAATTGTAGGGGTCATAGAACAGGACAAACCTAAACCGTTCTGAATGAACCTTGACCTAATTTATTTGATTTTAGCTTTAGGCATTGTTTTTTGTTCCATGGTGATTCAAGGTGTAATGTTAGGCTTGTTCTGTTATATGGTGGGCTGCATTGTTAGTTGTATATGCCCTGCCATCCAAACACTGATCTTTTGTGACCTTGAAAAGATCTTGTGATCGTGACCTTGCCTTGTGAACAGCACTTACAGTATCAACCCTTCTACCCTGACCTCTATAGAATAAACCATTTCCAGATAGATTGTTCCCACCAAGAGTTCACCAAAAAATCAAGGCAGTCAAACAAAGTGACACACCGTGGAAACATAAATCATCCTTTTCAACATACATGTCATGTGCTAACGCTGAAAAGGTCTGCAGCCTACACGGTGCACATGCCAAGCCACCCAGACACGTCTGCTGAGTCAAAGAGGGTTTGGGAGTCCTGCAGGTACCAGGGGCAACTGGTCGTTTCACAGAAAACCCCTTTCCCCTCCGCCGACAGGGTTGACCTCACTCAAAGTGTGCTCCAAGTAACGGGCTCCGCAAATCAAGACAAAGAGCATGCTGGGAAACCATCAGTGCTCATGAACAGGAGACACATTCTTTGCGTTCTTGTTCGCTCTCTCCAAGTTGACTTCAGAGGGAACTCTTCTCTCCTTGTTTGCTAGCCTCTGGGGGTTCTGGGAGGTGATGTGTGAGAGTTATGTACAGAGGAAGCCCCCCCCCCCACACACACACACACACACACACTAATCGTGAACCCCCCCTAACCCATACCACCCCACCCCGTCTCCCCTCCCTGCAACCTCTTCATTGCCCAGGGGATTCGGGCAGGTGATGTTTCAGACTCGGGTTTACCATGACTCAGGTCACATGACCTGGCCTATTTCAAAATAACTACTGAAGTGAAGAGGCCGCCGATGTTTAATGTTTTTGTTAGTTATTTCACTAATTCATTTGTTTAGATTTTTTGCCCTTTGGAACAAGGTGCAGAACTGTTCTCCCTTGCCGTTTCATGGCGTCTTTGCTGGGGTCAGGTTTTCATGACTGGGGCCGGGCCAGTGATACAAATCCTTTCGGTCTTCTGCAGTGCTACACACCAGGTTTCAGGCTTTCAAAACCACACCGTCTGTCGAAATCCCTCACATTCCTGCAGATGTTTCTGCTGAGTAGAAGCAGGTGCTATGTTCAAATATTTTTACAACATTTTATGACAGAGATTTGACCGGGGGGCAATAGGTTACAAATGCAAACATTCAACTTGAACTGTCAAACTCTTTCCCGTTGTGATCGCCGTGCCTTGTCACTTCCAATACAAACTGCTTTGTAAAGAAGACAATGCCAAGGCATGTAGCCTCCGGCTCTGTACTCTGTAACCCAAACCTTAACACCTCTCTTTGACCATGAGTCCACTGTATCGTTCACTGCCGGGTTCAATGGGTTTACTGCACGACGCGTTCCAACATTATTTGGCCGGCTGCTCTCTGATTCCTCTCCATTTGGAATCTTCTTCAGACCCTGTAAATGTAGCATGGAAGTGAACAAAAAAGAGATATGTCATGGGTTCCCAGTGGTTGGCTGTGCAGGGATCTGGTCCGTCCTGCATGCAATCAATCACCAGAGAACGCCAGGCTCGTAAAGCAGGAGCTAATGAACTGAACGTCATCTCTGTTATCTTATTGGCTATTTATCAGCCAATGCAGCGTCTTTATTTACTGTGCTGCTCCTTCCAGGAAGCCCAGACCAAGGGCAGCCAATTCCTGCTGGCTATTACAGCGTCAGACGCATAGTTCTCAGAAGGACTAGAGAACAAGATAACCAAGGCCTTCTCATGCTAGGGCAATACCTTCCCTTAGAGCTGGATATACATACAGCTGCTGATTCTGTTTCATTGACACAGAAAGCATTCTGCTGGCTGGCTGACTGTGACGTGGACAGAAGCAGCCATCAATTTTGATTTCCCCTTCTGTTCTGTCCAGCCACGTCTTGATTTTATCAATCCATCACCTTGTCAGTCGTTCAGCCAGTCAGCCAGTCAGTCAACCAGCCAGTCAGCCAGCACGTCAGTCAGTCAGCCAGTCAGCCAGCCAGTCAGCCAGTCAGTCAATCAACCAGTCAGCCAGCCAGTCAGTCAATCAGTCAGTCAGCCAGCACGTCAGCCAGTCAGTCAATCAATCAGTCAGCCAGCCAGTCAGCCAGTCAGTCAATCAACCAGTCAGCCAGCCAGTCAGCCAGTCAGTCAATCAACCAGTCAGTCAGCCAGTCAGTCAACCGGTCAACCAGTCAGCCATTCAGTCAATCAACTGAGTCAGTCAGTCAGCTGGTGAGTCAGTCAGTCAGTCATGACCCTGACCTGCTTACATTGAGCCCTCTGGCAGTGGGCCTCAGAGTACATACCACCAGCCTGGAGAGTACTTAAGGAAAAGTGCTGACTGCTGTTCTCCTCCATCTTGAATGTACATCACAGCCATTTTTTTGAGAATATCTCCTCTTCTCTCTTGTGTTGGACGATGTGTAGGTGGTATTTCACTGTGCATTACTGTGTGTGTTTGTTGCTGTATTTGTGTGTGTGTGTGTGTGTGTGTGTGTGTGTGTGTGTGTGTGTGTGTGTGTGTGTGTTTGTGGGGGATAAGGAGGAGGAAATGTAAGTGGAGCTGAACGTTCCTTCAGCATTCTGATTTGTATGGATGTCGATGATTTACTCTTAATGTTGAAAGCAACAATCTTTCTTATACATCTGGTCTATATATTCATTTTACTTTCTATACTGTACACACAATTAATTTATTTTCTGACTGAATATATATATTTTTGTTAAATCAATCTTTCATACAGAGCCTGCAGTTTCAACACCGATGGCTGCAGTGTGTGTAGCTGGGTGAAGTCTGCTAATGTTGCATTGGCAAACCCCATGGCGCCAGGTAAGCACAAAAATCACATACCGACCTTTCACGACTGCATTTCTTCGCTGTCTTCTAGCCCTGTTCAATGAGCAAATAATTATCATGCTACAATATGAACACAAACACAATTCTGCAAAAAATGAAGTATGTTAATACAATTTTGGGCAATTTTGAATATCAAATAGTTGATACAGCTGATAGCTGATGATAGCTGGCAGGATAGACGTCAGAGTTTATTCTTTTTTGGAAGCTCTGAAACGACCTTGCAGGAAGTGCCTTCATGAAGCAGCTTGCCGTACAGTTGTTTAACGACTGGCTGTTTGAACATGCATCCCTGTAGACCCATGTCCTTTGGGTTCAAGGTGAGTGGTTATTCATCACTGTTTCCGTGGCTACCGGATGAAACAACCGGTATTTTTTCTGTCCGTGATTGCTTGGATTCAGTGGTGATGGTAAAACACCTTGCTGCTGGGATACACACACCATCTTGCAAGTTACATCCGTCGAACCTGCGGAGGTGACGAGTTCACTTACCGGCAGTAGACTGGGAGAGACCGGGGCACATAATTCAAGCTCCCAGTCATGCCCAAGGACAAAGGTCACGTCCAGTCATCAGTGTGTTGGAATCAGGCCATAGATAGGAGCAGATGTATGTGTTACGTTTTAAAGAGGAGTTTATTTTTATTCAAAGTAATGAGCGAGCACCCGGAGGCTAAATGCAGTCGTACATGAATCAGCTAATGATGGTTCTTTGTTCCTGGAACTCAGCAGGTCCTCAAAAAAACGCAGTAACGAACGGCCCTGACAACATGAGTCTGTGTCACTGATTCCTTCATTCTTACCGCTTTGGAGCTGATTCAGAACATGCTGTTCCATACCATGTTTCTCAACCAAACATCTCATATTTAGTCATTGTTCAAATAGCCAATGGAAAGCATTATTTATATTTTGCGGGCTAAAGGTTTTGAGCAAATATTTATTCGGTGTTAACCGCCCAGTCTATTATTTCTGAATGATGAAGCCTCCATCCAGACAGCGTGTGTTGTCCACATCCGCACATAAAGTCTCAAACATTTGGATCGTAAATAGCTAAATAATAATTTCTGGTGCATTTGGCCACCACATCCCTGTGGTGACAGGGAATGGCTGGAGTTGTAAACTCCTACTCAAAGTCAAAGAGGGGAATCCAAAACGATTCCGCTGGAAACACCCAGCGATCTGACACCCCTATGCATTTACTGGAACTACCTGGAATCCTTTTTCCATGCGCCTTCCTTACTTTCTTTCATTCTTTCTTTCTTTCCTTCTATCTTTCTTTCTTTCTTTCTTTCTTTCTTTCTTTCTTTCTTTCTTTCTTTCTTTCTTTCTTTCTTTATTCAGGAGACTAAAATAGTCCTACCAGGAAGCCCTCTGCTGTTCCCCTTCGCCATCTGCCCTCTCTTTAACAGCGGTTGTGTACATCATGTTCCCTTGTCAAGGTTTGGACGGTAAAAACCAGAGAGATGAGGAGGGGGCTGTGCGTGGAAGAGAGAGAGAGAGAGAGAGGGGGGGGGGGGGGTATAGAACATACCCCTCTGTCTCGGGGTGTATATCACCTGCTATGTGGGAGGTATACTGACAGGGGGGATCTGTCCGTCTTTCATGTCTGGGTGCTGCCTAACACATTCAAGGGCCTTCAACATCAGCGCCGACTTCACGGCTCTCCATTATTACCCGCTCAATCAATCTCACCCCCCCCTCTCTCTCTCTTTCCTCTCTCTCTCTCTCTCTCTCTCTCTCTCTCTCTCTCTGTCTCTCTCTCTCACTCTCTCTCTCTCTCTCTCTCTCTCTCTCTCTCTCTCTCTCTCTCTCTCTCTCTCTCTCTCTCTCTCTCTCTCTCTTTCTCTACTCTTGTTCCTCTCTCTCTTTCTCTCTCTCTTTCTCTCATATCACCTGCTAGGTGGGAGGTATACTGACAGGGGGGATCTGTCCTTTCTGTCTGTCTTTCATGTCTCTTTCCCCTCCCCCCCTTCTCTCGCTCTGTCTCTTTCTATCTTACCCCCCTCTCTCCCTCCCTCCCTCCCTCCCTCTCTCTCTCTCTCTCTCTCTCTCTCTCTCTCTCTCTCTCTCTCTCTCTCTCTCTCTCTCTCTCTCTCTCCCTCTCTCTCTCTGAACCCCTCCACTCACAGTCTCTGTTTCTCTCCTCTGTTTGTTCCATGCATTGATGGTGTGTTTGAAGCAGTTACACAGAGATCACAACTCCAAGGTTTTACCCGATTTATCAAACGTTGATCCTGCTATGAAAACCTGTGCACAGTGTGTGTGTGTGTGTGTCTGAGAGAGAGAGAGAGAGAGAGAGAGAGAGGGAGAGAGTATGAGTATGTCTGTCTGCATGTGTGGGGTCCTTTAATCATCTCTTTTTTACCCGACAGCTGCATGCAAGGCTCTAACCCGGGGCTTAGATATGCGTATAATGTGAGCGGGAATCCGAGTGACTCGAAAGTCATGATTCAAAGATTCGAGACGTTTTTATACAGAGAGAGAACATTTGCCTCTGATGTGGGTTTATGTGAGGCGGCAGAGCTAGTATTCAATGTGTTATTGGTGCTCTTGTAGCCAAGATACAGCTAAAACTACGACAAGCTGTTTGGACTTTGTCAACATGGCGTTTCCTATTTGTTTTTCCTTGTCAGTTATAATGTTTAATCCCTTCTGGCTGGGTTGTTTGCTGTCACAAGCAATTTATTCTGAGGAAAAATAAATCCATGAATGAATCCAAATGTTTTCCTTTCTGAAGAATTCCCTGTGAATACTACCACAACAGGAAGTAGTAGTGGTGGTTTTATTCGTGTTTTGCAGTCAGTGACTGAATTACACACAAAATTCTAAGGACAATATCTCATCAGGCGTTTACCAAAGTGACGGAAACAGGTGTTTCAAAGGGCCAGCAAATCTTTCAAGGGACAATATTAAAAAGTGCATTTCACAAATCAAACAAAGTGCAGCTGGTATTCCGGTGCTGGAGGAGGGGGCAAAATCCATGATGCATTATGGCCTGGGTGTATTAATGAGTTTGGTGAGATAGGCGTCGTGTTACTGTTCCTGGTGTGTTTATTTTGTGGCAGTTGCGGGTGATTCGTTACGTTACCTCCCAAAAATCATAAAAAAGGTAGACCTTAGATAATTTATTTTCTGCACAATAGGACATAGGGGGGCACATGAATGGGCAAAAAGAAAATAAACAAATTCGTGAAAACAATGAAAAAGAAAGGGTAACACTTTAAATATTGAAAATATATATCAACACCCCACACCCGACTGAGTATAATATGCTCCTTTGTGGAAAGAAAGTGCATCAAGGAAAACAAGATTTTATGTATAGTTATAAAACTTAAGTTTTGAATCCACGTAAGTCATACCATTATGAACATAGAGTAAGGTATGAGATTTTTGTGAGATTGATCAATCGTAGTCGGGAAGCTTACATCATGAGTCTCTTGCTGTGTATAGTCCACCTTTTTGACATACTACAAATATAGATCAGGTATTTGAAAGAGGCCACGTTCATTCCAAATAGCTGGAGGAAAGACACAGAGTTCCCTTTGGAGGTAGGGGTAAAACTGAATGTGGAAGCAGTGCATGTTCACGGCTGGAAGGTATGTCAGACAATTTTCACACTTATTCACTCATTTTGGGAGAGTGCTCTCGCACTAATTATGTGTCTGCTTTGGCTGGGGCTTCACAGCCAGGACAGGTGTGTATGAAAGCTGTACACCATTAAGCCAGGCCCCATTCATTAAACACTCTAACACTCTCTTACTGTAAGCCATTATGAAGCCTATGCAGGGAGCGAGAGGGAGGTGTGCATGAAAGCTGTACACCATTAAGCCAGGCACCATTAATTCGTTGAACATGGTAACACTGTCTTACTCTAAGCCACCACGGAGCCTACGCAGGGAGAGAGGAAGAGTGAAACCCCCCTGGTGGGTGGGTTTGGAGCTGGAGGATGAGCTAGACCAAAGGTCAGAGGTCAGACCAAGCCAAGGTGAGAAACACTTCTTTGATACGTTTTTGAGGATAGCATGGAGGAGCCATAATACTTTCTACTCCGCAGGAACGTACCGTGGAATGTCTCCACCATATATTTCATTTGATTAATGATGAGATCGGCGGATTATCAGGTGTGCCTAAAAGAAACGACATCAAAGATGGAGGAACCATGAGAGTTTCTTAAATCATGTGGAACGCACCTGAACCTTTTTACAAACCTAAACCATGATCAAACCCACAGTCGCTGTCCAGGTCTGGTGCTCAGCGTTGTACCATTTGTCTGGCAACAGAGCTGTCTGGTGTGTGTTTCTAGCTTGCTGGCTCTGTGTGTGTGTGTGTGTGTGTGTGTGCGTGCGTGCGTGCGTGCGTGCGTGCGTGCGTGCGTGCGTGCGTGCGTGCGTGCGTGCGTGCGTGCGTGCGTGCGTGCATGCGTGTGTGTGTGTTGGGCCGAGGTGAGGTGAGCCAGGATCAGGAGAGCCAGGTCCGGCTGATGGCTGAGCCTCTCATATGAGGCTTGACATGGGGCACAATGGCTCCTCTGAGACGCCCGACCCAGGGAGCTTGCCCAGAGTGTCACCTTCCATTCCCTCAGTAACACAGGGCCGCAGAGAAAGGTGAGCCTGCTGCAGACAGTAGCCTATGGTCCAACAAACACACCTTGACAGTATGTTGCTGTAGGCATTGTGCTCTTAGGCTTTTAGGCCTCTAGCTTACTGAAGTCTAGGTCACTGTATGATCTGTGCTTTCTAGCCTGGAGGCCTATGGTTATTGTAGTCATTTGTCTCTCTAGGTCTCTAGGTTACTGTAGTCTAGGTTACTGTGGATTCTGTTCCCTCTGATTATTGTAGTCCTTTGTCTCTCTAGGTCACTAGGCTACTCTCTCTGTTCTCTCTAACCTGTAGGCCTCTGGTTATTGTAATCCTTGTGCTCTACAGCTTGTAGGGCTGTAGGTTACTGTAGTCTAGGTTACTGTAGGCTCTGTGCTCTCTGTCTAGTTGACCTACACAGTCATCCATACAACTATCGGTTGCACAATTATAGACTTAATCTGTACTACAAAGAAAAATATGAAAAATAAATATATAAGACATACTATAACCATGTGCTTAGATGGAGAAGGAGCATGTCTGGTGGATCTAGCATGGGCAGCCATGATGGAGGAGAGTGGGGGCCACTGCTGGGCCACAGGGCTGGAGCTGGAGTGTAATCTATAGTATGAACGGTAACAACTATACAGCCCTGCGCTGACTGACTGACTGGCTGACAGGGGAATCGTTTCTGCAGGCACTGTCGGAAGCCAGACACACACACACAAACATGCAAGATCTGCCACTACACACACACACACACACACACACACACACACACACACACGCACACGCACCCGCACACACACACACACACACACACACACACTTCCAAGCCTTAATCTCAAGTGGAAATCTTAGGAGGCTTGCAGGAAAGGCATACAGCGCGTGCAGACGTGCTGTTTAATTGATCATAATCTAACGTTTATCAATTCAGTTACATTAAATGTAATCCATTCGAAATGGTTTTAGTATTGAAAAAACGAAGGTCCTTTTATGTAGCATAGTGATGGCAATGCTAATGCGATTTGCAGTGACCGTAACACTCAGCCCAAAGAGAGTTGTGACAGCAGAGTGCTTTAGATGGAGTTTTTATAGACTTCTTGTCTCGTTCCTCTTCGACGTTGAGGGATTTATTAGGACCTCTGTCTGCTCTGCAGGGCTCTTATAACGGCAGACCTGCTAGCTACTACTATTGCCTGATAGTGTTTCCCTTGTCTTTTTGTTGTTCCGTTTCCACCTGAGCGGTAGATAAAATATGGAACAAAATACGCATTTGGAATGTTTTGGAACAGCTTTTACAACAGGAAAGGAGTATTAGTGTGAAAAACAGTTGCGTGTGGGGTTTACCGAAACACAGCAAGTATTTTAGGTGGCTGATATCGAGTTGAAGACAACACACTCAATGTAGGGCAGGACAGGAATCTACTAATGGGTTATTTACTTGAACATCACACACACACCGCACGCACGCACACACACACGCGCACACACACACACACACACACACACACACACACACACACACACACACACAGTGGGGTTAACAGAACAGCGTTTTCCCCAGTGAAAGGGGAAACAAAAGGCCCCAAAGAACCCATATCAAACCCATAGCGTCATCACGCTGGTCTTCATTGAGTTCAAGGGGGAAAACTCTCTTATCTGAACAACTCCGTATATCCACTGTGGGAGTAGGAGCCTGCATGGTGGGTGCAGAACACTTCCAGCCTTCATGCAACAGTGAGCCAATCCGTCAGGTATCTGGCGGTGAAGGAACCCTAATGGGTCTGAGACACAAGGGCTCTGCCTGGCTGGCGCCTCCGTTGGGCAGGCACCGTCCTTCAATCACTCCTCTCCTCTCCATCTTCCCAGATGGCGTTTCAAGGAGAAGCGTGTGTCACACGCACGTCTATCTGTCGGTGGCCTTTGTGGACGGTCCCTGTGGCGTGCATTCCCTCCCGGCCTGTCTCTGGGAGAGAAAAAAAACAACGTACACACTAAAAACATACATGCCTGACAGACAGGCGGCGTGTCCCTGCCAAGTGATGGCTCTGGATAAACATTCATGGGCGGGAAAGTATGTGCTCACACAGAACAAAAAGACCAAAACAACGCGGACGTTTCAATGTAACCCTGGGTTCGAGCGTGGCGTCCCAAGTCAATGGAACGGGAATAACAGCTTGGTACTTTATGTTGCTTGCCTCTTCTATTTATTCCCGCTACGCCGAGTGGGACCTTCTAGAAAAACCCACCGTGTCGAGGACAAGGTCGGAAGAAGGTCAGCGGCGGTTGGGTTTCAACTGTCGTGGGAATACGTCCCCTCTTACCCCTGGCAGGTAAAAGGTTACGGTAAATTACCCCTCCAAACATATCCTCCAACCAACAGTTTCAGACCGCTAATCACTTCGGGGGCGATGGTCGTCAACAACCGTTGAGAGTGATCGATCGGCCATCTTGTCTGTTTTCACACCGAGGTCGGCGGATTGATGGCCTACGCCAGGCACGCACCACGGTTAAGCTTTTGGGGTGCTTAACACAATGCACAGTTCATTTATCCGAAAGGAATACAGTGGGCCTCTTTCAAGGACCCTTCGCTAGAGTTTCTCAGTAGTGTTCTCCTTGGAAGGCCCTCAGGACTCTCGTCTCCAGCCAAAAACAACTCAGCATGGCAGACCTCGCAGGGGAAAGGCTGTCCCATTGACAAGTGACACGGGGGAATGGAGGAACCTGGCTTTGATCGTTAAATTGTTGACAAAATGAATGCCGGTCCAAACGATAAAAGCCTATTTCTTTGGTTCCCATGGGAGACTGTGACAACAGTGTGTGTGCGTGCATGTGCATGTGTGTGTGTGTGTGTGTGTGTGTGTGTGTGTGTGTGTGTGTGTGTGTGTGTGTGTGTGTGTGTGTGTGTGTGTGTGTGTGTGTGTGTGTGTGTGTTTAGCGTAACTTGTTTGACTGAAGCTCGGTCTGGGACAGAGGAACACCAGTAATCTGCAGGTCCCCTGAGGCTAACAGCAAGCCCCAATTGAGAAATGTTTGACAAAACAATTAATGGCGTTCAAATCTAATCTTACCAATAAATCACATTACCCATACTTAATCTGACCAATGAGTAACATCTGCCTGGAAGAGCTCTGTGGCTGCAGCCACTGGCCGACCCAGGCTTGTTTGAGGAGCTTCTCTTGAATAAATAAACTTGATCATCAATCTGCTAAAGGCAGACACAGTGAACAGAACTGTCGTGGGAAACAAACTTGGTATCCAGGTGTCCAGTTAGGAATTGTATTGCATTGTTATGGATATCATATGTTTTGATGGCCCTAAAAATATGAAGTTTCGTCCAGTAAACCAGGTCTAGGCTTTTCCTTAAGTAAAGGAATTGAATTGTCGCTTTTTATTAAAAAGTACATTTTGCGTGGTTGGATGGCTATTCAAATATGAAGTTTCTTCCATTAAAATTTGGTCTAAGCTTTTCCTCGAACTACATTAAAACGCAGAATATTTTATCAAAGACTTATGAGAGATTGTGGTCAGTTTCTCAGTTCTGGAAGGCGTGTGATGTTTTGATACAATTGCAGAAGAATGGTTTAGTCGTTTTCTGGCTTTGCTGGTTATTAAGCTGAATAAATACTTTGGCTTTCCTTAAGATGGAATTTCCTGAGCGCTGGACTGAGCCCAGTCAGAGTGGATGGCCTCAAGTTGCCAAACAGTCTGAACTACTACTTCACTCACAACAATAGGACCGCTTTCTGGCAGATGGCCTCAAGTTGCCAAACAGTCTGAACCTCTACATCACTCACAACAATGGGACCACTATCTGGCAGATGGCCTGAAGTTGCCAAACAGTCTGAACTACTACTTCACTCACAACAATGGGACCACTATCTGGCAGATGGCCTGAAGTTGCCAAACAGTCTGAACTACTACTTCACTCACAACAATGGGACCACTATCTGGCAGATGGCCTGAAGTTGCCAAACAGTCTGAACCACTACTTCACTCACAACAATGGGACCACTATCTGGCAGGTCAGGTAATCATAAGACAGAATTGGCAAGAAATGGCCCTAAATCACTGCTGTTTAAAATTGAACTCAGTTTTATTTACTTATAAAAAGCACTGGCACTGCTAGGCTCATTTGTACCTTGATTAGACTGCGGATCTATTCTAGACAAATCGGAAATAGCCACCGCGTCATCTGTTCTTATTATTTCTCTCCAACAAAGAGGAAATATGAAGGTTGTAAATGGAAGAAAGCTTAATGTTGCCGGTAATCTAAAAAATAAATCTGGTATGGCTTAATGCCACGGCTCTGCTGGGCGCCATTTTGAGGGATGAATTTAAATGATGTGTATTTTTCTATACGTATGATTTAAAGCTAATGTGGGTCATGGAACGTTAAAGAGAAGCAAACCCCTCTCTATCACACTTTACAATGTGAGCCAAATGACACACCATGGCATGGGTGTTTGTTGAACCTATAAAAAATCCTGGGAGAATAAATGGCACGCATACATGATATGTATACAATAAATATGTTCAGTTTTCCTCACGTACTATTCTTACGTAAGGCTTTTCTTGGCGCAGGTATTCATGGTTACCATTTTAGTACACAATGGGGGGTCCCTGACTACTTTCATAGTATGTTATTAATAATTTGGTGAAATGGAAAAAAAATGGCTTCCAGATTGTATGGACAACACATACTTTAACTATAAACACATATTTTATTGTTTTTCCATATTGACTTTACAGGTGCTGCTGACGTTTACATTTACCAAATACATTTCATATTGTTCTGAAGTCACTCAAAAAAGTATGTTCATTCATTTTGAATATGATCTACTATCAAGACACGTGGTTTATTTGATTTGACGGTTAGGCGTCATTAAACATCAGTTGATAATCCAGTGTCTCAGCCATCTAGCTCAGAGTGCTCCATTCACATGAACCCAGATCTCCGCTCATAATGTCAAGCTGATATTTACAATGCTAGTTTCAATGTGAACACAAGGATGTCTGATATAAATCCTGTCAGCAGAGTCAAAGAAGACAGATTCTTGTACATGGCGGGCCTGGAGCCTATCTGGGCCTGGACCCAACGTGGCGCTTGGCTCTAATAGAAGGGGAGGGGGGAGGTTTTCAAAACGCGCAACAGCGTAAGACCCGCACGTTAGCTGTCGGCGGGAATATGCTGACCGTGCTTCCTGGAGGTCCGTCTATAGGCTGGGAACGCCAGCGTTGTAGTGCTGAGTCTCTTCGTCTGTAAAACACGTTAGCGCGAGGAGAGGAGCTCTGCTGGAGGGCAGGCACATCAAGGCAGGGTTGGCTTTGGTTCTTGGGACGTGCGAAGCCTTGAGAGAGCGGCGGGACCACTATGGACCAGCGACGTCTGGAGGGCTCCTGCTTTTCGCCCCCCCCCCCCCCCCCCCTAAAAAATCGGGAGAGGCTGAAATACAACCAGCGAATATCATTGAAAACAAAGCACTAGGTATTTCAAAAGAGGTCAGCATCTTATTGGAGAGATGAAGTGATTATTTTGTGTTCGGGGCCGTGTGTGAGGGAGATGTTTAAGAGCAGTTTTCAATCAGGCCCTACGCGTCGCCCTGACAGGTAAACCGGCTCTGTGCAAAGTCAGGGTCAGATGAGCCTGTACAACATGGAATCACCCTCATCTTATCCCTGCATAAGAGCCACCAGCTCTTACGACATGGAAGCTGCCATTTTGAGTCAAATTCAGTGTGAAGGGGACAAGGAAGTATCCCATAACCCCCTTCCCCTGTCTTTCCTCCATTCGGGCCAGACCTGGGCCTGAACAGTTAACTCGCCGTGGTTGCATTGACACAGACTGTAAATAGAACGCAGTGTGTGTGTATCGGGCCAAGGCATTTCCTTTATATCACCGTGTTAATGTCCTCACTGTGAGAACCAAGCCCCACAGGTGTAGGAGAGGAATTCAACAGCACGCTCTCGCAATGGGATCACGGCACTCGCTGTTGGAAGACGCCGTAGCATTGACACCATTTAGCTCTCGGATCGGTTGATGGAATGAATCGCACGTTGCCCCGCTCCGTTCCATTGCAGCATCGTGGGCCTCAGGCCGTGTCCTCCCGCCGGACCACCGCGCCGTGCTGCAGGCTTAATAGGTGTAATGACTCCAGCATCTGCTAGCGCGCGCACACACACACACACACACACACACACACACACACACACACAAAGCACTTTGCTCTCTTCTGTAAGCGATTATCCAACCTGAACGGTGTTCCAATAGTGAAATAGGTCACACTTCACTGCATGGCATAAACAACAGCAAGTAAATGAAGTGCCCCCTCTCTCCTATTCGTATCTCTCTCTCTCTCTCTCTCTCTCTCTCTCTCTGTCTCTGTCTCTGCCTCTGTCTCTCTCTCTCTCTCTCTCTCTCTCTCTCTCTCTCTCTCTCTCTCTCTCTCTCTCTCTCTCTCTCTCTCTCTCTCTCTCTCTCTCTTTATCTCTGTCTCTCTCTCTGTGTCTCTGCCTCTGTCTCTCTCTCTCTCTCTCTCTGTCTCTCTCTCTCTCTCTGTTTGTCTCTGTCTCATTGTGTTAGGTAGCATGAGAAGTGTCTTTATTCCAGGGCATGGAGTATTAAACAGCAGGTCAGCAGCAGCCATTACGGCATGTTCAACTTTTGGGGTTTTGATTCTTGTTGATGTAATAGATTATAGATATCATAGACTGCCAAACTCAATACTGTAGGTTGGCAATATGACGTCAGAGTCCTTTTGTTTAGGCTTAGGGATGTTTTATGTTTGAATTTAACAGGCAGTTGTTTTTCATAAAAAAAAAAACATGCCACCGATGCAACAGTTGCGTTCTATTTCTTAAAACATAATTTTTTTGAATCTTTTTAAAACTTTTACCGTTTAAGAATTCACCAATAGGCTGCCCGGTTGGCTCACCGGGCTAAGGCACACCACAAAGGCTAGTCCTGGACGCAGTGCCCCGGGTTCGATTCCAGCCCAGGCGCTTTGCTGCAACGCTTCACCTCTCCCATCTTTCTGATTACTGTTCTGTCGAAGAAAGCATAAATATCTTAAAAAAAAAGAATTCACCTATTTAATTCCAAGAAACATGCAGTCCACATAAATCTTTGATCCTCAAATGGACCGAAAGGTGGTATGTGTCCAGACTGGAGATGCTGCACCGTGCTTCAGCGTGCCTGAAATATCCATTCACATTCCCAGTCTGCCGCTGACCAGTATGGGGGGAATACGACAAAAAGGTTTGGACCAGCTGGATGAGTGAATATAGATATATCAGAAACAGATGTAGCCAGGAATGTTCTCCGCATGGAAAAGCTGATGTTCCCGGGGCCTATACCTCCAGCCTGCTTCGCGGCCATCTACAACAACACGACCGGGAACAACGCTCGGAAAGTCGTCTGGGATTTGGCAGCGCTGCAGAACACAGCGTACGCCACCGACAGCAACACACTGTCACTTCACATCAGCCGTCACTATTCGTTGTGTCCTAAGTGACTGCACCTTCATATTTTTGGGGGTGTTAAAGTTAGCTTAATGTTCTGTTTAATTAAGGAATTTTTTTTTTTTGAACACAAGTTTTATTTCCAAATAGGTATGAATATAGCGGTCGACAGAGAAATATTATTTGTTCTCCTCTGGAGGTGCAGGTAGACAGCAGCTGGAGCAGCTGTGAATCTACATATGGCACCTCAAGTGGACTGCTCCTATTATCTTCCCTGGAAGAACCAGGGCTGCCTGCATACCCCAACACGTGTGTGTGTGTGTGTGTGTGTGTGTGTGTGTGTTTGTGCGCGAGTGAGCGTGTGCGCGTGTGTGTAGATTCTCCCATGCGGGGAGCACATGTTGTTTCATCCTGAACATTACCAGCGTAGAGTTGGCCGTCGCACTAAGCCAAGGAAGGTCAAGCACCATGGGTTGATCAATAAACGGAGCTCCTCTAACGCACCCCTCGGCTTGTCAAGCTCCTCCAAGCTCAACAGCGACTGCCGGGATTTTATTTAACCTCCTCTTGCTCCCAACGGGTTCCTGTAATGCATTGGAAGTAATACACAGACTGTGCAGTGCATTCTAATGCACGATGCTGTCTTGCCTCTCGTCTTTTTACCTGTTTGTGTTTACAGACTAAGTCCCACACCGATTGCTAACCAGGAACTTGAACAGAAAGTTATTTGAGCTGTGAGACCTCCCGACCTCCCCCCTGCCTCGGGCCTCCAGCCTGCTCACAGGACACCAAGCATGGCTCCAGGCACGTTCGCCTAAACCCCCCCACGTGTGATTCCCTGCGCAGAAGCCGGCTCCGTGGACATATATCACACATGGCGGCGAGCTCCAACAAAGCGTCAGCCTGCCCCCCGGGTGCCTCTCGGCGGCTCGGGAGTGAGAGATGCGTGTTGTTTTTGACATGCGTCCGCAGTGCCGAGCTTCAGCAGTGAGGTCCTCTGTGGACCATTCAAGGCCTTCTGCTGCATCACTTAGAGCTGAGATTGATGTCCAGACAATGTAGGTCAAGAGATAACCCTGGAGACAGAGGGGGAGAGGGAGAACGAAAGGAAGGCTCGCAATATAAAAACATATCCCCAGTATTCATTGATCAGCCATATATGATTCAATGTTTTCGAGGACCAAAACATGAATTCTATTCTATTCTATTCTATTCTATTCAGAGAGGATGCTGACTTCAGATGGAGGTGAAGAGACACCTGTTCAGGTCTCTTCTCCTGGGACCTCTCTTCTTCCGCGTGTGGAGGGCTTTTTTTTCCCCTTCAACCTGTGGGATTCAGCGGGTTGGGTTATGTAATCCTGGCGCCGGGGCACAGAGTTACCTGGCGTCTCCTTATCACCCATGTATCCCTCCGCGGTGAGCCAGGGCCGCTCGTCAAGTCGCTAGTTAAAGACACACTGGCCAGCGTGGCGTTTTCCGGCACGTCATCTCTTCATTACCGCCCTGCACATTCCCTTTGCCGCGCCTCAACGAGGTCGTTAAAAGGCAGGCTTGGCGACGGCCAGGCGGGTCGTCCAGCACATCACCCCTGGCTCTGACACGGGTCAGCTCGTTGTAATGGCTACCCGTGTGGTGTCAGTCTGTCTGTCTGTCTGTCTTTCTGTCTGTCTGTCTGTCTGTCTGTCTGTCTGCCTGCCTGCCTGCCTGCCTGCCTGCCTGCCTGCCTGCCTGCCTGCCTGCCTGTCTGCCTGTCTGTCTGTCTGTCTGTCTGTCTGTCTGTCTGTCTGTCTGTCTGTCTGTCTGTCTGTCTGTCTGCCTGCCTGCCTGTCTGTCTGTCTGCCTGCCTGCCTGCCTGCCTGTCTGTCTGTGTGCCTCTCTGCCTGTATGTCTGTGTGTCTGCCTTCCTGACCGCTTTCCTGTCTGTCCGTCTGTCTGTCTGTCTGTGAGGACCAGGCTGGAGATCAATCCGTAGCCTCGCTCAGGCCAAGCCTGGCTCCTGTCTTTTTTTCCATCCCGTGGTTTCTATATAAACAGGCGGTGGAGGATAAAAGACAGCAGGTTCTGGCTCGCAGTTTGGTGGAGATGTCTTCAAATAGGCCATGTAAGGGAAATATCATAACCATTGGTAATGTTATTATGATCCTGATGTCTTCAACATGTGTTCACAATGGTCCAGGAATGAGAGCCCATGGTAATAATACAGGCCTGAAGATGTGCTGTCGGCAGGTTCTAGACTGAGTTCTGGTCTGACTATTGTCGGTTCTGTGAAAATGGGTGCTGTGAAAATGCTTTAGCGGTGTAATTGAAAGATTAGGCAGGCTCTGATGGGCGGTAAGGCTACATGCTGAAGCTTGCCTGTTTGCCAGGTCTCAACGCAAACCAGATGGTTAATGAATAATTAATGGTGGTTGATTTGATGACAATTAGGCTGCTAAGACGATTGGATGACATAATGCAATTGCGGTCAGATGTTTAAATATTCATTGCTGACATGATTGAACGAAAGCTTTGTTTATTTATGTCCGTCTCCTGACGGGAATACTTGGACACGTGTCCGACAAATACAGTAGTTGTTTCATAATTACATGCCAAAAATAAATAATACAAATAATAATAATTAAGAAAATATTGGTAGGAATAACACTAACAATACTACTACTGCTACTAATTATAATAATACTAGAACAATAAGAGTATGTCTATAAATAAAGAACAGTTGATATTAATCCATGGATAAATACAAATATATAAATACAGCAAATAAATAAAAAATGTATTGTGTACAAAGCACAATGTCTAGAAGAAAAAAAGGTTCTACAAAAATTGTGTTAACATAAGATATTAAAATATTCTTACGTAATCAAGAAGCATATGTACATCTATTAAATCTAAATCTATTATCTGTTTTCTAAACTATAATATCTCTCAATTTTCCTTCCTTGTCTAAGAGCCAATAGATTTTATCCCCATCCTCAAACCACATAATATCATTTTTGGGGGGGGTGAATAAGATCACATAAAGTCTGATGCAAATCATGCCCGACAGTACAATAGAACAGAAAATGAGTCTCATTTTCTATTTTGTTTAGATCACAAAAACAGCAGAGTCTTCCTTTCTTTTCTCTTCCACAGTCCACTCAATGGGTGAAGTCACCCCCCTTTTGAGCCAAGTCTTTTACCAACGAGTTTACAACAGCTATGTGTTGATTACCTGCTGCCTTAAAAGACAAAGGAAGCGGTGTTGTTTGTTTCAAAGTTTTGCCTGGCTGTGCAAAAGATGGGTAACAAACAGCTCCCTCACCGACAAGGTCAACAGACTCAACAGAATCATTCGAACTCTTTCCTAGAACAAGCGCTAGCAGGGCTGCCAGCATGGTGTAAACTGCTGCTGGTAAAGCTCCCAGCAGCACCCGGAGGGACAGGCAAAGAGGACAGATGAGGGAGCTGACGTGTTCAGGCCACAAGCCTTTTGTTTTACTGGCCATGACTCAGACGCTGGAAACTCAACTCAGCTATCCCTCCGTCTCACGCCAAAGGCCACAGGGTCTCGGACGAGCAGTCTTATCTCACACACGGCCATGAGGACACACTATTCGATTGTTTACTCTTGAACACTGCTTTAGGTCAAAGGTCACAAACTTTTAAGGGGAACTCGGTTCAGTTCACAAAACAAGGCATAAGAAAACATTTTAAATTGAGACACGAATACCAAATAAAGATTCAGAATGGTGTGTTCATCTGGATATGCCTGTCCTAATTCCAGGAGTTAAGAAAACACTCCACACTCTGCTTTTCTATCGACTATTAATTTAAAAATTATTATTAATTCAACCAGATCACTTAATTCCTGATCAATGGCTGTTTTTATTGTCTTGACTTAAGACTAGAGGTTTCAATAAAGTCTGTCATATTTTTTACGGCCATCGTAGCTTTGATTATTCCAGGTGGCTATTGTGCCATCACAACCATGGTGTTAGTAAAGTGAAATATAGATATAAAAATGATGTGGGTCTGATGTCATGTTTTCCTAGGATGACACATGATGGTACTTTAATTATCAGAAGATACATTATTTACCAATTTTGTCTTGTAATTACAGCATCCCAATCTCAACTCTTGTCACCAATTTAGAGCGACACATTTGGACGTTGGATTATCAAAATACATTATATCAAGAAACGAGAAGTAGGTCTGATAAATGATACAATTATTATGTATTGCCTGGCAACAAACATAACACCATATGCTTGAGAAATAATTTGTAGCTTCACAGAGCCCAAGTGGGGGACTACATTAAATAGTTTTACTGAAATGCAACCTGTCATATCCCATGATGGTTGCCTGAGAAAATATTTTTTTGCTCATAAAATAAAAGTGTTGTGTTTCTGAAGTATATAGGCCGAGGGGATTCTGGTTACTCCAGACTCATCATGAAATATTCATCTTTCAAAGAGTGAACTTCAGAGTGAAAGCGAGACCTAGCATTTCTATTTTAATATGTTTGGCAAACAACAGGGTCAGATCACGTTAACTTTCATGATACTTTGTTGAAAGGAAGATGCATTGTATCCAAATTCCAATTCAACAAAAATAGGTAAACGAGTTGGCAGCTTCTGATAATATTATTTCAATGTAAAAAAGATGTATTAACGTTTGAACGTGTTATTTGTGTATGTGCTTTTATCTGTGTCATCTTTCAAGTTCAGACTGCCGGTTCACACTGTGCACTAGAAGGGAGCCATGTGCAGGCCGAAAAGGGACACACTGCCAACCAGGAGTATGAAAAGATTCACATAAACATTCAGAATACACTCTTATCATCTACAAAGAAGTGCACAAGGCACGTTCTGAGACCAACTAGCTAGAAAAGAAAGAAAGAAAGAAAAACAGTAATCCTGCAGAATGAATGAGTGGGTATGTTTTATAAGCTAAGGAGTGGTCTGTTGGCCGTTAGAGCGCATATCCCTATATTTATCAGCTTGCCACACACCAGGCGTTTTAAACCACAGCGCATTTAAAGCTAAGGGGTAGCCGACTCCCAGCTTTAGCTTAGCTTAATGTCCCCCCCTAAGGAACAACATTCATAATAATCATGTAAAATATTCCATGGTCATAAAATCTACTCCATTCTTTAGCTTCTGTGCCTGGTTAAGAAGACACAATATTGGAGTCATTTATGTTGTTATCCAGTTGTGTTTATTATGGATTCATGTTTGTTTACGTGAGAGTTTGGATTTTGTTTAAATTGCCAATTGTTTAAATTGTTAAGTTTCCAGAAATTTTTATCTCGACAAATTCCTTATACAGAAAACTTCAGCTGGCTGGATAGTTGAATGTATCGAGCATCTGGTGGATCTGGAACGATATGTTTCTAGGATGTTCCCCCCATCTGCTGCTGCCATCCTGCTGTTGGTTTGTGCGTTCTGCACCAGGTAGAACTAACCCTCTCAATATCTCCAGCTGAAATGCTGCGGTTGACCTCAGCTATGGGACCAGAGAGAGAGAGAGAGAAAGAGTGACGATTCGTCTCAATGCATGCTCTAAACGTAATCCAGCTTTCAATTGTGTAAACAAGACTGCGTTCAGAGTTGTATACTTTGTGTGGGTTCTATCAGAGGCCTTTTTTTAGAATGCTGATTCACTTCTCTGTCTGTCTGTCTGTCTGTCTGTCTGTCTGTCTGTCTGTCTGTCTGTCTGTCTGTCTGTCTGTCTGTCTGTCTGTCTGTCTGTCTGTCTGTCTGTCTGTCTGGTTGAAAATGGAACGCAGACCACGGGGTACGTCAGCCTCCCGGCTGGGTCTCAGACAGAAGGCAGGATGTTTGTCTGTCTGGACAGAAAATACATAGCATTACTTTTCAGTAAGTTTCAACCAGAGGGGATTTCATTTCAACATGTCATTAGCGTATAGCATACTTCTCATAATTCAGTCTGAGACGTATGCGCTTCATGCTACAGAGCTTAAAGGGGGGGGGGGGGCGTCAAGTACTTTGAAAATAGTCTGCACAGGAGTGCAGAAGTGCAGGCGTCTCTTGAGAGGCCATGGACTGAGTGACTTACAGTGGCTTCTTTTTTTCAAAGCTAATTTATCATGACAACGGTATTAAATTGTGCCAGAGAGGCTTTCCAGATTGTGGTGTGGATTATTCCGCAGGACAAATGCACTGCCAACCGTTTCACAAAAGGCGTAACAAGAAAATAAAGAAACCCTTTCTTCTGCGTGAACCCTGGTGCCTGTGCTGGGTGTCACAGTCTGTTACATTTATACTTTGGGCTGGGTTCCTTATTTTATTAATGACTCTGAACACTGGGTGTCAATCAGTAGTAAGCCAGTGGTTATGAAGCCAATACCTATTTCTGGGGTGTATTTATTTAAACAAAACAAAAGCATGTCTCTACTTTATGTACGTAAGTGTTTCAAAAGGAAAATTGATCATAGTTCAAGTAGAAAATAAGGGTGAACTAATTCATGAATGTGAATTATGCATGATTCAGTAGACAGAGGTTTTCCTATGTGTTAGCACCCCATCGTGAACTTGGAACTGTCATACTGAACTGTGCCCTGAGGTCAGAGTGCCGGGATAACCACTTCCAGTAATCAATAACAAAGCCCAAGGTTTTCAGCAAACGTTTGGATTTATTTTTTTTGTGGCAAATTCCAACAGAGTGGCGTATCCAATACTAATCTGAAACATGCTTGTTTCTCTGGCTGTTGTGAAATATGTCATCCTCTCTGATAGCACTGCATGGTGTGAAGAACAGTGTCTATCTGTAAGTATGTTTATTTAGCCCGCCGTCACAGGTGAGATTGTCAACATTTCACTAAAGTGTGTTTATCTGTATTGTTAAACTCTGAACTCAAAATGGAGGAACAATGCAGGCCAACACCATTTACTGCAACAAGCTGATTTCTTTCCCGTAAAAACCGCTGCGTCTGACGTCAACCTGTTCATCTGTATGAAACACCAATACATTTCATAAGGATTGTTTCAAATGTGATATTTGTTTTGTGTTTGTGGTCTCCCAAGCCCATAGCAATGTCTTCCCTTTCTAACAAACTGGAAATGCCAGTGGATGCTTTGCCAAATGTGTTAGAATTTTGGTTTCCCCATTGTTGTGATTCACTTATCTACTTACTGGCAGTGAAAGTATTACATTGACCAACGTACACTGTATCACAAACGTTGCTTTTTAGTGACCAGTAAAGTCATTGATAAACAAAACGTTCAGACAAGTGCGTGTCTTCAGAAAAAATGTGGTGAATTTGTGATCAATTAAATAAGAGCGGAATCATTTTTGAGAACAAACACCAGTTTCCAATCACTTAAAGAAAAACAGATATGCTTTAAGCAATAATTTGGCATCAAAAACAGCCTTTTCCACCTGACTCATGTTTTTCTTTCCCTTTCCAAACCGTTCATTGGATAATGACAAAGAGGGGGACAAGCCGTGGGGGAACAAAGTTGAGAAACCGTGGGTCTACTGGTAACTTGGATCTTACAAGATACATCCAAAAACATCTTCTGTTCTTTGGGTGTAATATTATTCAACGATTGACCATTGCCGTCTTTCCAGTCTGAGGACTGTTTGTATCAGGGATGTGACGCTTCATAGTCCACTAGGTAGAACAATGGAGGTTTTGTTTGTTCTGATCCGGATTATCAAACTGCCGACCAACAACCCTCCGCCCCCCGAGCCAGATCACGAGCCAGGCCACACACATTCCTGATGCCTCCGCCAACACATCCTACCAGGTTCAAAGTTCACCCTGAACCTTTAACATGAACAGATCACAGATGATCTGTCTGTGACCTGCTCCGTTAGTTTAACGACTGCCTTGGGACTAGCTCCTGTGTGACTGCTCGCTCTCTCTCGGACCCGGACTGGCACCGTGGAGGATATATCACTGCCTTATAAGGGCACGGAAACGTTCAAGCGGCCTAGAACTTCCTGGAACTGACCAATAGCCTCGTTTCCCAGGGCCGGGTTGGGACAGGCCAGTGAGGAGACGGTAGGTACCTACTACAGTCTGCCTCTGTCTGCTCATCTGCTTTACAGCGTTAGCAACTCTGTGTATACAGTACAGGATTGTTTAATAAAGGATTCTGTGTGTGTGTGTGTGTGTGTGTGTGTGTGTGTGGGGCCTTTGTATGTGTACGCGTGTGTTTACGTACGTTCGGTAGAAGGCCTCTCTGTTTTGTCTCAACGTCTAGCAGTGTGTGTGAACCACTTTGTTTATCCAGCGGATAGGTTCGGGCTGCGGCTGTGCACTCCCAGTGCAGACGTCAGGGACTTTCCTCGCTCCTTTTGTTAATCGACCGGAGACGTTTTCTTTCGGAACGTTTAAAACGGTGAGCAGCGTTTTGTCATTGGAGATTAGTCGGCCGCTACTGCGCTTTGGTGGATATTACCTAGGATGGAACCATGGGATTTTGAAGAACCAACATTCTTGTGTAGTACATTTCCATTAGTCAACACATGAGCTCAACGTCTTAAAAGCCCTTTCCCAAAACAATAAACAGTTTGCAGGCTGCCATTTGAATTAAGCCAGGTGTTTGTTTCAGTGGCCTCTAAAAGTCCTGAGTGATATCACCCGTTTGTCCTATCTGGCTGACTCAGGGTGAGGTTTTGGTTGGCCAGCAGCACAGACAGCCTGAAAGAGGCGCTCAGGCTGTTATCTCCTGGAGCTGCACTTCAAAGCTGACCCGCGAGACACTCTCTAGAGCAAGATGAAACAAACACAGCGTTAATTTTGCACCAGATCCAGGACGTTGGAGCTTTGGAAGGAATCACATCAAATAAGGAATGTAAAATTAGCTATAAAAGATGTTTAATGCCTCTGGGATCCCAAGGTTTAGAGGAGCTTTTGCTAAAGAAATAACTATCCTTTTGATCCTTTTGATCGAGACAAAAAACCTGTGCCATTGGTGTAATATAGGAAAGCTGGTTTCAGTTGGGTGGATTTCATTATAAATGTTCATCCCCTACCACATGTCCTTGATCGGTTCCCTTCACAGATTTGAGCTGACTCGGCATATCTGCTTGTTCCCCTAGACACGTCCCGATAGAGAATATGAAAATGAGAAGCACGCACAAACAACAAAGAAACACTGTTCTGTTCCTACTCAAAACCCTTGCGATGGCCAAGGACTCATACTTTTCCTGTCAACGCGAGGCGTCAACGATGCATTCATTCATTTACAAGTGTCGACACAGTTGTATGTCAATATGGTGTAGAAAGAAATGTCTGCTGCCAAGGACGGCGCTCGTCTGAATATGGTATGTGTCTTCCTGGGGAGAGATGGTGCTCCTAAACCATCCGGCCCCCCCCCCCCCCCCCCCCCCCCCCCCCCCCAGCCCCCCGCCCAACCCTGGTCACCCCCATCCCCCCCAGACCCCCACCTCTCCCGACACCACGAGGGGTGACTCACTGGTTCAGCAGCTGCATTCCGTCACCCTCCATATCTCTCAGCATGTGCCACAGGAGACCAACCCACAGCTCGATAGGACGATTTCAAAATCTTTGACGACATCACTTCCTCTAGCCCCGTATTAGGCCATGTCCAAAGCAGTGCTCTCTGGGAGAAAGTTGGCCGGCAGGGATGCAACAGTTTTTTTATTTTTATTTTTTTTCGGGCTAAATGTAGTCTATGTATGAGATGAACTCGGTCAATTCATAAGGAGTGTTTTAAATAGGTTACAGACAATCCCACTGGTCTACTGACCCAAAAAAGCACAGCAGAGATTTATTCTGCCTCAGACTTACCATCCATTTCAATAAAGGACGGCACATCAATGTTACGTTTCTCTTTGGTCGCTATTGGAGACGAACTTTCATAACGACAGCCTGTGTTTATCTTCAGGACCAGGATGTGACCTACAGCAGTGGGCAGCTGTTGAGAATCACACGGCTTTCATCCAACAATCAAACTGTTCGTCTGGCCTCTCAATAACAGATATGATTTATATTGCATACAGTTCCAGTTAAATAACTTTAAGCGCTCAATTCTTTTGTATAAAAAGTTTTACAGTTGGAAAGACAAGCATTTTTAGGAGGGATGGATTGAGCTGCTGCCTGGGTTCGGTGTTCAGGCTACATAAGAGATGATGACAGACAGACAGACAGACAGACAGACAGACAGACAGACAGACAGACAGACAGACAGACAGACAGACAGACAGACAGACAGACAGACAGGCAGGCAGGCAGGCAGACAGGCATGCAGACAGACAGACACAAGAAGCTGAGTGAGTGAGCTGTGCATGGTCCAATCTGGCTCTGGCAGGTTTCCATAGGTCTGGAGCTAAAAACACTGTCTTTTCCGTGAAAACCTGAATCATAAACCCACCGTGCTATTTCTCTCATTTATCAGGGCTGTTGTTTACGGTAGAGTGGATTCTGCCATTGAATGTTTAAACAGGGGTGTTTATGTTTTTTTCCTTCCTGCGCTGAAAGAAAGAGGGCCAGGTATTTATCTTTTTTTCCATATCCTCTGATCTACGGTCTGTCCCCTCTTTCCTGGGAGAAGCAAGGAGTTATGCTACAAGATGCGTATTCAGGGAATCATAGTGGAATCTTTGTCCATTCTGTTTCGGGCCAGAGATGGAGAGTAGCCTGGAACTCGTCCATGGAAGACCATAAAGCCATATTGTTCTCGGACTTGGAACGCTTTCAGGCTGCTATGCCAAGCTTTAACTGTTTCCTGGCCCCTTAGGAGCGTTTTAGATACAAAAAATATTTACATCTAAATGAGTGTTTGGTTTTTTAAATCAAAAAAGTTACCTTGGCACATACTGGCAGAGTCTGTTGAGAGTTAAACAATTGCGTATAATACACCGCAGGGCATCTTGGTAACCTAAACAACTAAACTGCAGGTCCTTCCAATTGCGTACTGTATTTTCCTGTGGTCAGGAGAGCCCTCTTATATAATACTCCTACATTGTTAATTATAAAAGGCCACCCTTTAAGTGAAAACATTTGGAATATTTGTCTTGTACAACAAATAGCCTGTGAAGTCAAATGAGTTCATCTCTAATCAAGGGACAACAATGAGGTTCCCACAGGTCATGCCTGCGGTGTCCAACTCACTGGCTGTTTGAACTGCTGGATTGTGTTTAAATCTGAACGCTAAAGATGAGATGGTGTTGATTATTCTAGCTCAGACCGCATTATTTCGAGGAAATTTCACTGCAGCGGGCGCTCTCGCGTGAGCGCAGTGCAGCATTCTCTGATTATTACACACACTCACTCGTGCCAGAATCCACACATTTTCCATAAACAGCTTCTGGTCAGTTACTGGGTACCAGGCAGCCCCTTTCTCCAACTGAACACTACTTAATAATTAGCGCTAAAAAGCTACGTGCTGTAGGAAGTTGTTTTAATATCTGGCGCCAGGGCTTAGTTTGGGAGGTTGATGATAAATGCTCTCTTTCTCTCTCTTTCTAAATACCGCCATGGTATACAATACTCACAGCAATGATAATGACCTAAACATTATCTCATCATGGTTATGCTATTTGCACCGAAGGCCCAATAACTGTGTAATGCTTTCCTGGGAAAAAGGAAGATTATGTAATTAAACTCCCTGCAAAGGAAACACAGTTATGAAGTGTTTGCTGCTACGGTCTTCTTGAGCATCCAGCACCCAGCTGTGATGTATAGTCGGAAACAGCCTCTGGCGTGACCCAGATAACAGGCGTACTGTATTTTGTAACGGCTCAGCTGTCTGAAAATATGTAGCTGATAGATGTGTCCACTTGGGATCGAACGAGAAAGACAGGGACAAGCATTTGCTTGTCGACTCCTCTGCCACTAGGAACCGCTCTGTTCTCACGGAGCGTGGTGACGTAGCTCGGCAGCTATAACGCGCGGCGAAAGCATCCAAAGACGAGGAAGCCCCCGTGGAATGGACATGGGCCGATACAAATCAAGCGCGCCCTGTGGGGTTTGTGGTTTTCAGGTCCTCATCACGGCAAGGAGACACGGACTTAAGGCGTCTTTGTTTCGTTGGATGTTTGTTGCTTGTGCCAGTCACACCATTCCCTTCCCGAACTACAGGAGCAAAAGCTTTGTCCTCCGCCGTTGACAAGTGAATACTTGTGTGATGCACGGTATCCCGTGACTGAAAGTGAGAACAGCTTAACGGATTCGCTTCCCAGCGAAACTATAACAAAAGATGCACAAAGCGTTTCTACCGGCACTGAAGCGACAGTTTGATAGTAACTCTGTGATAGAATACTTCTCTCTGCTGTAAGATCGTGCAGTATATAAGACCGTTTATTGAGCCTTTCTTACGATAACCAACATTTATTCTAGGCCTCACACTGCTTTGTTATGCTGTAATCTCTCAGGGGTCCTGCTATTGCAAAAGCAGTGGGCGGTATTCAGTAATAAGGACCAGATATGAACCAGTTCATAATGGATGTAACAAAACACACCCTACTGTACTTCCTTCTAGTCTCTCAATGGTCCGTGTGAGAGAATGACCACAGAGATACAGTAAATACTGTTGATTTGTTGAGCAATGGTGGCTGAACCGGCCAGGAGCCAGGCCAAGGTCTTATCGGGTCTCAGGAGTGAAGGCCTCCACATCTGGAGCGCCATGCTCCCATCCCTCTTCATCTCTTCTTCTCTTCTTCCCATGGTTTCAGCCAGGGGAGTTATGGGAAGGGGAACCTCCAGGGCTTCCACACCTCCTTACAATCCATCTAATCGGCAGTAACACCCGGCAGAGAGGGACGAGACCAGGTGGCTCGGTTGTGTGACTATGGAGATGTGCTTTTTAAATCGAGGGGATATTACGAAAAGAGATTCAAGCCAGTTTTCACTCTGAAGGCAATGGCGGCCATCGTAACTTATTGAAGTCATAGCTTTGGCATACAGTGGGTTCGAACCCGTGTGAATTTAGGCGTTGTTATGGGGGTTTTAACTCTGACGTGTCGAACAAATGTGTGTGTGTGTGTGTGTGTGTGAGTGTGTGCGTGTGTGCGTGTGCGCGCGTGTGCGTGTGTGCGCGTGCATGAATTCGCTTGTACCATAAAAGTGGTGTCTTGGGGTTTGCGCGAGCATTCGTTATTTCCCATTACACATTATTTTATGGACATCTAGTGTACGGTCCCACTGCTGAGTCAGGGATACAGTCCAAACTGTCCGGCTGCCCGGGGATTATTAGGAGTCTGTAGAGGATAGCAGAAGAAGAAGGAGGAGGAAGAGGAAGTCAGGGCAAGAGGAGGCGCTCAGGATGGGGTGGTTCATAAGGAGCGGAGGAGCGGAGGAGAGGCCAAAATAGGAAGAGTAGAAAGCAACGTGCAGAAAGGAGGAGCAAAGAGAGGGGGAACGGGGGGAAAGAACAGCAGCGGGAGCCGAACGGGAGGGAGAGCAGAAAGAGGGGAAAGGGAATGAGAGAGGGGGAGGAAAAGAAGGAGGCAGAAGAACAGAGAGAATGTTGTCATGCAGTCCACAGCAGTGAGTCACCCCCCGTCGTCCAGACTATTCCTCTCACACCCACGAACACGCAGACAAGAGCGCACATGCACACAAGCTCTTCATAAGGGGTTGTGGCCATTATTCTTTCATGTGCAGGCCAACAAAGGTCAAAACGGAAGGGAACACCTAATTGCTTTCAGGTTAACAGAACTGTTTTCCTGGACACAGGGAAGACTGTGTGATTCGATGAAGATCTGTTGCGGTCCCGTAGAACTGAGAGCCGAGCTTCGCTTCCAAACTTCTGCATCCAGCTCTGGTAATGGCTGGAATGCAGGCGAAGTCTGCAGACTGGGAAGTCTCAAATCCTCAACAGACAGTTGGCCCTTATTCTGCACTGTCAAGTTTTTAATCTACGGTCTATCTGCATGACTCCATTTCCCTTCTCTCTCTCTCTCTCGTCTGTCTTTCTCTTTCTCTCCTCTATCTGTCTTTCGCATTCTCTCTCTCTCTCTCTCTCTTTCTCTCCTCTATCTGTCTTTCGCATTCTCTCTCTCTCTCTCTCTCTCTCTCTCTCTCTCTCTCTCTCTCTCTCTCTCTCTCTCTCTCTCTCTCTCTCTCTCTCTCTCTCTCTCTCTCTCTCTCTCTCTCTCTCTCTCTCTCTCTCTCTCTCTCGCTCCCCCTCGGCCTGTCTGTTGTCCAGTTCAGCTGCTTTGCAGACCCCAGACTAATGTGGCAGTGACATTATTATTTACTCCTCGTTGCAGAGGCATGTCTGTGAAGAGAGATTGTCTGATTAACACCGGGCAGCCATGCTGTTCACAGCTGTCCCCAGTCCGGCCGGTTGCCGTCAAAGCCCTCCCCTCAAAAACAAAGAATAAAGAGGGGCTTCATAAAGTCAGATAGGGCTCTTAAGAGGAACGGTGTCACGTAAGGTCGCAGCAAAGTCCATCCAGAGGCCACTGTATTCCTATAAAATGGAAGTCAAAGTGTCCAATAAAGCGCTGAGCTAGGAATCGTTTTGGTATGATCCATGTGACCATAGTAACATATGACATTAAAAGGATTCTGACGTTTCTCGAGGGAAAACGGACTCCCACAGATGGGGAAGTGTTGAATCTTGAAAGTTTTAAATCAGGTGGAGTCGCGTCTGAAAGACAGAATGTCCCAAAGCGTTTTTAAAATGGCCGTGGCCGAGATTTACAATTGATTGGTTTCTCCAGCAGAAAGAAAAAAATCTTGGAGAAGTAGTGTTGATTAAATCAGATCAAATCAAATGTGTTTGTATAGCACATTTCATACACAAAGGCAATTCAGAGGGCTGTACATAAGGCAAGCAGAAACATACAAGAAAGAAAGAAAAGACCAAGAAATAAAGAAAAACAATTGTAAGATTATAAGATAAACGTAACTGCTAAACAGAAACAATTCAACAAAATGCAATCGATTAAATAGTTTAAGGTTCTCGTTATACCCTATTCAAAAACAAAAATGTCAAATACAGGCAAAAATAAATAAAAGTATAGTTATTTAGTAAGCTAATATTAGGAAAAACTTCATTGCATACACTGAAATGTCACTTTTAAACAGGAATTCTCAAACAATTTTTGTTTTTATCACGCTCAAGGGGATGTGGACCTGGACCGTTTCTAATATTTAGTTTTTTTCGAGGAATAACATTCCGAACCTATTATTCTTAGGAGAGAATCTAAATTCCTGAAAAGTCTGCAAAGCAGTTTTCATGCTTCGTAAAAAAGAAAAAAAAAACCTTACGTAAAAATGCTGATTCAGAAATTAACTGAAGACAGACGACCCAAAAGCCCATCTAATCTGAAGATACTTTTCTGGAAGGGAAATGGGTTTTACAGAGCTTCTGTGTTCCGGACCCTCCATTCTGTGCTGGCGGTTCAGTGGTATTCATCTGAGCTCAGTGGATCAGAACCAGTCTCCATCAGATAAGGCCACTGGGCCGGATGACATTCCTGAGGTTCCGCACAATGGAGAACAGTGAGGAGAGCTGTGGAAGAAACAGCAATGACCAGATTATTCAAATAACTTTTAGACACCAATCTGAATCTCAAACCATTAGACAAGGGCAGACAATGTATATGTATATATATATATATATATATATATATATATATATATATATATATATATATATATATATATATATATATATATATATTTATATTATTCATTCTCTAGCTTCCAAAAAGTATATGAATTTGGCTGGACTTGATTAATGGAACAGTTTGCCCTTTTATGATGGTTCTATATATTACTCAAAATAACACTCAGTATGTCTTCAACACAACATTCATAGTAATATTTACTATAGGCTTGCAAAACAAATATGTGTGCATGTGAATCTGAGTCAAACATTTGAATGGTGTGCAGTACCAGATCAGCACATGTAAATCGCCCCTGTGTAGGGGGTGAACATCAATCAAACGCACAAACACGTTCTAAAAAAACATGATCAGGATCGCACTCTCGCACTCAACTTCAGCAGGAGGCCAGAATTCCAATTTTCCCACCTCCTTAAAAAAGCAGGAAACTCATTAGAGTCCAACTCTCATCTGCTCTCTGTCCAGACTTCCAACTCTTAATTCAGATGACAGGGGAGCACAGACCCGAATAGACCTGAGGTGGCAAGAACAACATCCAAGCGGACAGCCAGAACCTCCATCTTGTTGGTTTAGCTTCAAACAAACAGGGAAGTCAGGAGCCCTGCTAGATCAATTACTTCACGAAATGAGAGCAATTTTGTACTTCGGCGCTCAGTGTAATCCGTCCAATAACATTGGGATACAGTGGCCTTGAGAGAGTTTGCCAAACCTACTCTCTTGCTGGAGTTATATAATCTATCGGCCTACTCTTAGATCAGGCAAGGTGCTTCTTGTAGGTGTGTGCATTCTGAGTTATCTTTGTTTTAATTCTAGACCGCAGTTCAGTTCCATGCAAGTACCGTTACAGTGCCTATACTGTAAGTGACACAAATCATGCAAAGTTTTAATAAACTCCTTTTGAGGTCAGAACATAAGCTGGCCTGTTGGTCAGGTGTTGAGAAGTTATTCTCATACAGAAAGAGGCCATTTTAAAGCAGTGTTGTGATGGGACAAACAGTCGGTCTTTGTCCATCTGTAAGAGTATAGTTTGTGTCTGTCTGTCTGTCTGTCTGTCTGTCTGTCTGTCTGTCTGTCTGTCTGTCCTTAGTACCTTTCATGACAACAAAATACCGATCTATCTAGCCTTGGGCCAAATTTGACTTGAGCGCCTGGCAATATGACCTAAGTGTGTGTGTGTCTGTGTGTGTGTGTGTGTGCGTGCAGGGGGGGGGGGGGGGCTGTGTGTATCGGTTAACGATGCCAAAGACATCAAGGTGGTCTGATGATTAAACCACCTGCTCCTTTCGGGTGGATATTTCACATACTGCACCCTCAGCCAGTCATGGGACATCACTGTGCCTTTTCACTCAAGTCAGTCAACCAGCACAGAGATGGTCAGTCAACCAGAAAGCACACAAGCCAGTCAGTTAGTCAGCCAGTCAGCCAGCCAGTTTATGAGTCGGTCAGCCAGTCAGTCAGTTAGTCAGTCAGTCTGTCAACCCCACAGTTTTCTCCTTCTAGCTGGCCAATAAAGGCAGACACATACTGTAGCTAACACAATTAAGAATGTTCCATGATGGCAAAGGCAATTGCAAAACCAAGTTTTGAGCATGGACTAGTTCAGTTGTTTTCTAAAGATGACCAAATCATTGCTTGCACGCATGGAGGGGAAACTTCGGAGCCAAAACATACCCAAGGCGTATAATATCTCTTCTCTGAGGGCTTGTGGTTTCTTGTTTCTAGACTAGGGAGGGCAGATCGAAAGAACAGGTGCTGATTGGTTGAAGCGCTCCTTCTGATCTGCCAATCATCACATCTCTGGGTTTGAAAAGCGGTGGGTTATCTCCGCTGGCACAGGGCTGAGACGGATGGTTTCTCCACGTGCAGCGAAACCCCTGGAGGCTGACGTGAATGCTTTGGCGCGGTGGGAGTCCTGCTTGTTTTATCTCCCTTTCTGTTTAAAGAGCCATTACCTCTGTTTACCAGACCGTTCCCATCTCGTATCTTTACAACCAGAGACATCTCAGCCCTCTCACGTTACCACCCTCGGAACCATGTGCGCCCACGCCGTGACCTTTCCAACGCCGGAGATAACATTTCAAACGGAGATACTGACCGGAGCGGTTTACACCAGCCGGATCCGCAACGCTGTTTACACCGGCGCCGTGTGCTACGGTGGGAAAATGCTCTAAAGTGCAACAGCCTGGTCCTGCAGTTGTATTGGTAACACTGATCGTGTTTCGGCCGTGAAACGCCGTGCATGGAGGACTGGGTCTTCGCCCACTAGTTCTGAAGGAAACCGAAGGGGAGACAGACAGTGTGCCGAGCACTTTCAAAACAAAGGAAGACGCAGAGGGTTTGGTATAGGAAGATGGAGACGTACTCCCGAGGCCAAATTCTAGTTGAGATAAGTTGAAGCTGGTGGCTGTCCAAGTTATTAAGCTACTAATGCCTTCGCGTGTGCGTGCGTGTGTGACTCAGTGCTGCCAGGAGAAAGGGTTTGGATAAAGGCTCCGATGAAGTGCACGGAACTTTGCAAAATGGAAACGTCCTCATCTGTAAATAATCACTGTAATCAATCAAACACAGATTATACATACAGGGAAATTAGAATGAGAATGTGGGAGTATGTGTGTGTGTGCGTGTGCGTGTGCGTGTGTGAGAGTGTGTGTGTGTCGGGGGGAGGATGGGGGGGTTTAGTGCTCCAACTTCCCGAGAACACATTCTGGGGGTTAGCAGTCAATTGCTAATACACGTGCATGTTCTGGGTTGATAGCATGAACGCACCGCTCAGTCCTCCATGCAATAGGCGCTCTCTGGGCTTGATTCACAACGGCGTTTCCTTTCAAAGCCATAGCCTGAAGAGAACAGCTTTGGGAACTCTTCCGTCACACTGTGGCACTGTTCAGCCCTGTCACAGTCTATAGACCTCAAAGGCAGTGCGGCGGTTGAGTGCCTTGCTAAAGGGCGTGGCAGAACTGAGTTCCTAATTCAATTGAAACAAATCGTATTTGAGGCCGATAGACGTCCATTCCTACCAGGCGCCTTCTGAAAGTTTGTAAAACCAGCAGCCATGTCTTGTGTCTTGCCAGTGGCAGAGAGATTCAATGAAACATGGTCATCTTTGATGCTGGATGTAAGCTCCCACCGTGCATGTTAGACTTTCCTGCGTGTGTGTGTGTGTTTGCGTGTGTGTGAGCTATCTAACGCAACGAGAGAGAGAGAGAGAGAGAGAGAGAGAGAGAGAGAGAGAGAGAGAGAGAGAGAGAGAGAGAGAGAGAGAGAGAGAGAGAGAGAGAGAGAGAGAGAGACTGGATAAACAAAGTATTGGACTTGGACAAAAATCCACAGCAGCCAAATCAAACAAAATGTCCCTTCCTTGACATAATTCATGGTTGTTATTTGATTCCATAAATTGCTGGATTGAAGAGGGTTTCTTGTGAGACTATGAGTAACATACTACGTGTACATCTCTTTGTACCAAGCTCTCCAGGGCCTTCCACTGGTTCTGTTCCGGGTTCTTTGTCTGTGTTTGTGTGTGTGTGTGTGTGGGGGTAACATACTACCTGTACTCCTCTTTGTACCAAGCTCTCCAGGGCCTTCCACTGGTTCTGTGTGTTAACCGAGAGGTTGGCCTCCCACAGCCATAGTCATTTTTGATGTTTGATCTCGTCAGACATACATTCAAAGGAGTGGTGTCAGTCCCCCCCACCTAATCCACTGTGCGTCTTCACCAGACGGCAAAAACAACCCCCCCCCCAAAATCTTTTCCCCTACTGTACTGCTGTGTGAGTCGATGGAAACAAACCGTGCCACGGAGTCTTTATCCCAGAGTGGTTTGCTGAATCGCTGGTGTGTTTGTCTGAGGTTTACAAAAGCACAAGCGGTTAAGCGTGTTTTCAGAGCCTGCCGTTGACTTCCTGCTACTGCAGGGAACATTCCGGCGTTCTGATATGCAGCGCGGTCTGGGAATGAACGGCCGGAATGTTCAGGGGAGCGACGTGAGGAAGATGTGCCGAGGAGTGGTGTGCAGACCGGGGGTCTTTGTAGCGGGCTCAAGTCTGAGATTTACCCCCGAGAACAGAGGCTCGGAAGAAGGCCGGAGGGTGGCTAGGGGGGGGGGGGCATCCCCTCCTTCCTCTCCCGTCTATTCCAGGAACAACATCTGGAGCGCGGGGCCACAAGGCAGCAGCTTAGCCCCGGCTCAGCCTCCCAGTCATCAGCCTCCGTCGAGAGCAGACACCGGGTCAAATAGCAATGCAAATAAATCAACTGTGCACTTAAAGTGCCAGAAAAGTGCCTGGGTATTTCTATCTTTTTAATAACAAGGAAATAGATTCGACTGTCTCAGGCTAGGCCAATTACAGTGTGAGGGATGGGGTAGGTATCAAGTAGTCGTTTGACCCCGGTCTGAGGACAAATACACGTCTGGTCCAACCACACCAGGAGCCCTCCCTGTGGAGTTGTCTGTGGTCTCCAGTCTCCGGTGTGGTCCCCCGGCAGGCTTGTTGTTTGAAGGATTTCTCTGGAAGAAGATCAACCCATCAGTGGATCATCTATAAATCCTTTCTGAAGGCCCAGTATATTCCATAGAGCTCCAATGGGCCTTTCTTTCAATAAACAGAGAGAGAGAACAGAAACAACGTTAAGCGCACAATACAGTCCATGGACCCCCGACCCCCCCACCGTTTTTCACATCCCATGTGTGTGCCCACCTCCCATTTGTGTGCCTATCTCAGGCCTTACCCAGTGTAGTGCAGCTAGACTTGAAGAGGAAGCACTTGGGTGGCCACGTGTCACCGCCAAGTCTTTAAGGAAGAAGACAAGATCGTGAGGCAGTCACAGGTTCGTCCAAAGGTTAAAGGTCAGAGGATAGCCATGCAGCAGTCAGCAAGGAAGAGAAAGGGGTAGGATCATCAAGACGCAGGGGTTGGGGTGTGCGTGTTGCTCTTGACTTCCTAGCAGCCAATCACTGTTTCCTCTCACCTTAGATGAGTGCACTGAGAGATGTGTCCACTTACCTCAGATATCTCATGCACCCAACTTCTGTGAGGGGCACAGTTTCACAATTCCTTTGTGCGGCTTCAGCGAATACATAATCAATGGATTTGATACCCAACCAGTCTCAAACGATCAAGGGGGCACGTGCCGTCTTGGTGTGAATGGGCATGAAATCTCTGCACTCGTAATTTGCAGTGCCTGATAAAAAAAAAAGCTATGAAATGGGCCTCCGTTTATCTGTCATGGAACCACCGACACAGAAAAAGAAAACAAAAGTTTGGCAATCATGAACGCATACATTACTCTCTATATATATAAAGTTACCAGTGCTACAATCGTTTTTATTGGTATTATTAAGTACATTCTGCGTGCTGGCGTTTCATTTGTAATGTGTTGCTTGCTCTACCGCTTGAGCCACTCTTCTTGTCCACTCTGTTGAAAAAGAGTGGTCATTGTGGCTACATTCCTGTCAGCACATCTCGCTCGGACGAATGCTGCCCTTCTATCTGGAAGTTTCCCCTTTGCAAGCAAGCGCACTACTTGGATGACACCTGGTTTTAAGAGGCAAAGATTTTCACCCCAAAACCAACATGCGCTCTCTTCGACACAACAGTCTCGCCCCCTGCGCTCCGGTGGCAGGCAGCATGCGGTTTGAGCCGTGTGCACGCTGCACGGAGACACCATGCCGTGCTTTTAGGCACACGTTGCCACGAAGAAAACGCCTAAAACGGGTGCTAACGTGTTAGTAAATCTGCCCCTCGGCCTCCAGACTGCCTCCCTCCACTCTCCCCACAGCCGAGAGACAGGAAGCCAAGCGGTAATAAGCACATCGAATTACACCGAACACAGTCGTGCGATCTGAGGTGACTTGTTATGTTCTTCTGGCTGCTCGTTCTTTCGGTCAATTCCTAGAGTTATCAATATTTTCCATGTCTGCAAAGAAAACAGAGCAAACCGCAACATCACATGAAGTCATAGAAACGTTAGGGGCCATGTGGCACAAAGCAAACCCCTCGTCTCTGGTGCAAAAAAGACACACTGTGCAGGACCATAAGCGTGGTTATCTATCACTGTGACTTAAGACGATGTTTTAATTTCAGGTAAAGATTAAAGAGTCAGAGCCCCCCGCCCCCTCCTCTCCTCGCTGACTTGCAGTTCTTGCTGACTCATTGCTTGGTTCCAGCTGGCGCTGGCTCTGTTCTGAGCCTATAAGCAACCTATGTCCTCCTGTGAACTGTGGAGCTCTACTTGGTGGTGGCATCTGTCTCGCGTTGAGAAGTAAAGCGGGGTTCTTGTTTAGAGAACGCTTTTGACGTTTTTCTTGTCTGCTCCTGGCAGTAGGGCTGAACGTACTCAGCGTTCCCCAGGGCTGGTTGCATCAAAGGGCCGTTTAGATTACCACGGTCAGGACACATCAAGTTAAAACAGCACGCAAACACTTGAGCGTTTACACCCAGAGGAACACAGGCAACCACACGTCCACCTACCCAACCACACTGTCAAAGTACACACACACCTAGCCTTCTCGCATGAAAGGAAATTTGGCAGTATCTTTCCCAGTAGCATCCAACATGCAGCAGCTATTAGCCGCTAATCCCAGCCTGTCTGGGTGCCAGGCTACCTCAAGAACACTCCCCGATAGCCCTGAGTTACGGAGCAGAACACCTATCTCAACATGTTGGTCTGTCTTGCCTATTTTTGTCTATCTGCCGCTTTCTGTCTTTGTTCTTTCAGAAAAAAAATCCTTCCAAGATCTAATTTGTCCGTCTTGGTAAATGGAGCGGGAGGACGTCCGAGGATCGTCTAACACTTTCTTTCTCCCGCGTTACCGCTTTTTTTTTTTTTTTTTACTTCTGTCTTCATCCATCCCCGCTACTGACAGCAGACAGATCAAGTGAGGTTGCAGTGATGACAGGTTTCACCAGAGACAAATCTGCCGTGTCAACGTAACGAGAGGAGATACTTCTTTAAACAAACTTTACAGGTTCACTTTAGGGAATTCATGCTCCAAGCCGTTTGCCAGTCACTGTCTAAGAGAGAAAAAGAAACGTTTCTCACACCGGAACCGTTTGAAAGTTATTTGGATTGAAATCAAGAGAGCCGATTGATCATGCAAAACCAACATAGAAACTCTCTAAACCTCTCAACCTTGAGTAAGGCAAACACGTGTGTTTAAGGTACCGTGTCTTGTTTTTCTATTTCTACACGCCACCGGACGTTTTCTAACGTAGCTAGAAAAAGAATGAAAATTATTTATATATACTGTATATTCCGAAGTAATTGTAAAAACAGAAACAAAACAAAACCTGTTGTGACGTTGTAGTTTCTAAGAGTGTACTGGGCAGTCTGTGAGGGGGTGACTAAGGGAAGGGTCAGAGGTTTAGTGTTTCAGAGTGGAGGAAAGGACCTGCTGTGACCACAGGAACACACTGACAGACAGAGAGGCAGAGAGGCATTTAAGTGGATTTATTCCAGCCCATTACCAACTGGGATGGCAGCACTTTACAAAGCATTGTTTCCTAGAAGGCATTCCTAAACAGACGGCACAGCTAAGTAACGGCAGGGTTTATGTCGTCTTCAGATTCACATTCGATCCCAAATGCCGCAGTAAAACCCCCCTGTTCACCTCAATTTCCCTACACATAATTCTTCAAAAGTAAAAAAGTTAAAAAAGTAATTACATGAAATAAGGCAGCAATCATAAAAACAAATCAGTTCTCCCTCCTCTCCTCTGATTGGTCACATCCCTATATAGCAGCGCAATTTCACTACGATTCATTCACACTTCCTGAGTAAAGTATAGCAAGTAGTAGGTTGGTTGGTGGTAGTGGATTGGTGGTCCAATCAGGTGGTTAAAACCAGGCAGAGTAGCCGTGTTTGTCCTTGACCACCCAGATGCTGTCAATCACCTTACCGTCCTGAAAGGCGCAGACACACAGAGACTTTTTTGAGTACAACTTGGACTTACAGACTGTCTCTTTTACATTCATTTTCCTCTGTCACTGTAAAGCTAATCAAAGATGCATGCAATGGAGTGGTGGGATTCTTTGCCTTCATGTGTGTGTGTGTGTGTGTGCGTCTGTTGTCGAGTTAGAGGTTTGGGGTTGTTCAGCTTGTCTTGGAGGTTGTGAATTGACTCACCTGGTCGCCGGAGATGTCCTCTAGGTTCAGGTGTGTGTGTGTGTGTGTGTGTGTAATAGACTGATACTGTAGGTGCTTCTGTGTGTGTGCGTGTGTGTTTGCGTTTGCGTTTGCTGTTGAGACTTGTCTTGTTTTTTGGCTTGTCTTGGAGATTGTGTACTGTCTCACCTGGTCGTCGGAGACCTGCTCCAGGTACAGGTGTGTGTTGTTGACCAGCTCCATGCGGGTGTAGCCATAGTCTGTGCTGCGGAAGGCGCTCCAGTCTCTGGGGTCAGGAACAAACGGGTCGTGCTTCTCCCGGCAGCCCTGTGTGTGTGTATGTGTGTGTGTGTGTGTGTGTGTGTGTGTGTGTGTGTGTGTGTGTGTGTGGGTGTGGGGGGGGGGGGGGGGGTACAACAGAGCAGGTTATACAATGGGGGAGTCTATAGGGAACAAGATCTACAATGGGAAGGTCTATATAAAAGTGTGTAGGTGAGTGTGTGTGTGTGTGTGTGTGTGCAGGTGAGTGAGTATGCAGGTGAGTCGGTGTGTATGTGTGTGTGTGTGTGTGCGTGCGCGTGCGTGTGTGCGGTGTACTCACAGCAGAGCCAGTGATGATGTGGACGGGGGCTTTAGGGTTGACATAAGGCTGCTCAGTGCTGCCATTGTACACCTGCAGAGAGCAGGATGAAGAAGAGGAGAAGGACAGCACTGAACAAAAGTCAACGGACACACACACACACACACACACCATCCAAAACACACACGGCACCCTATTGCTACTTGGTCTATCTCCAGCCCATCAATGCTCACAGATCGATCCCTGTGAGAAGGGCCCTGGGTCAGCAGAACAGACCTTGTATCCGTAGACGGGCCACAGTCTCTCGTATGTGTGCTCATGAGCCCACAGCTGCAGGTCCACACCTAGAGGACAAAAAGCAGATTTGAAAAACATTTTTGAGATGAATATACAGTACTGTGCTACAGTTTTAGGCAGGTGTGTAAAGTAAGAACGCTTTCAAAAATCAAAGTGTTAGTAGATTGTTTTGATCAATTAACTAAATGCAGTGAATGAGCAAATGAACAATCTAAATCAAATCAATATTTGCTGTGACCACTATTTGCTTTCAAATTTTTGCCAGTATTTTTTCACATCTGCCTAAAACTTTTGCACGGTACTATAAATGACTTCACTTGAGTTCAGTTAGGCTGTCTGTGGATGTTCCCGCCTAAACTACACTACAGATGCGTGCCGACGTGGAAGTGTGGTGGTTCAGTGTTCACACACACACACACACACACACACACACACACACACACACACACACAGAGCAGAGCTAACAGGCCTGGACGTCCTGCTGGCAATATTAGTCCTCATCGTTTCACTTTGTGGTCTCATAAACAAGCACTAAAAGACAGGAGCCCCCGTAAGACAACCACCCCTCCAGCAACAAACACAGGCTGGAGAATCACGGCAAGGCCTGGTCACATGGGCAAGCCTCTGATGAAGTCAGACGGGATGAGTGTGTGAGTGAAAAATCTGAAGCACCTACAGTATCAGTCTATTAGATTACCAAGGAAACACCTACAGTATCAGTCTATTCGATTAACAAGGAAAACACCTACAGTATCAGTCTATTAGATTACCGAGGAAAACACCTACAGTATCAGTCTATTAGATTAACAAGGAAAACACCTACAGTATCAGTCTATTAGATTAATGAGGAAAGCACCTACAGTATCAGTCTATTAGATTACCAAGGAAAACACCTACAGTATCAGTCTATTAGATTAATGAGGAAAGCACCTACAGTATCAGTCTATTAGATTAATGAGGAAAGCACCTACAGTATCAGTCTATTAGATTACCAAGGAAACACCTACAGTATCAGTCTATTCGATTAACAAGGAAAACACCTACAGTATCAGTCTATTAGATTACCGAGGAAAACACCTACAGTATCAGTCTATTAGATTAACAAGGAAAACACCTACAGTATCAGTCTATTAGATTAATGAGGAAAGCACCTACAGTATCAGTCTATTAGATTACCAAGGAAAACACCTACAGTATCAGTCTATTAGATTAATAGGAAAGCACCTACAGTATCAGTCTATTAGATTAATGAGGAAAGCACCTACAGTATCAGTCTATTAGATTAACAAGGAAACACCTACAGTATCAGTCTATTAGATTAATGAGGAAAGCACCTACAGTATCAGTCTATTAGATTAATGAGGAAAGCACCTACAGTATCAGTCTATTAGATTAACAAGGAAACACCTACAGTATCAGTCTATTAGATTAATGAGGAAAGCACCTACAGTATCAGTCTATTAGATTAACAAGGAAACACCTACAGTATCAGTCTATTAGATTAACGGGGAAGATTAGAAGTCAGTGCTGGTGTGTGAGATATTCAAACCTCAAACCGGGCTGGTACCTACCGTGGAGGTAGAACAGATCCTCCAGACCTGGTGCCGGAGGTTTGGTGTCGTTGCGGCCCAGACGAACCTGACAGACAGAACCAAGAGATGGGGATTGAGGGGAAAAAAGAGAGATACAGAGAGAGGAAAAGGAAAAGAAGGAGAGAAGGAAGAGACAGCAAGAGAGTGGGGAGAAAAAAAGAGTGAAAGAGAGAATTTTAAAAAGGAGAGAGGAAGAGACAGAGGAGAGCGGCAAGAGAAAGGGGGGGGGACAGGGACACATGGAGAGCGTTAGCAAACGTCAGGGGGCCTGGGACACTTGGTCCCGTTTGAAAGCCTGTGACGCTCCATACCAGCCTAACCAGTCGCCCTGCAGACGGAGTGCCAGAGACTGACACTAGCAGGGCCCGCGTGGAAACCATTCCAGTTCTAAACCGTTTGTCTGGGCCCTGCTGGCGTACCGGCCCCCTGCGGTGTATGGACTGGACCCCAGCCTCCGACCAACCACTATGAACGTGTCCCGACCGCGGAGGACAAACGTACACGGCGCTGACGTTGTCACGTAACACCGCATCGCCGCGGGAACATCTTAGCGTGGCTGACCGGAGAGTGGAGACAGAGCAGGATCAATCAGAAGGCTTTTTAGGAGGATTTACACACAATGTGTTGTTACATAGTTCGCGGGGTTTGTGAATTCCAACAATAACAGAGGACGTGAGTTATTGCACGTCGTAAAACCTCCCTTTTTGGGACTTTGGTTCATAGGTGAATTAATCACTTCGGGATAAAGTGTGTGTGTGTGTGTGTGTGTGTGTGTGTGTGTGTGCCAAGTCCTCTACCCCCACAACTGTGTACACAACCTTCCCTATTTAGATGTCAGGCTGCAGTGATATACACTCCACAGGACACACACGCACAGATACACACACACATTGGCTGACCAGAGCATGCTAACCACGTGTTTAATAGAGGACCTTTGTTCTCATTGTCCATCCATTCTGTAGAGTAGTAGTCCTACAGCCAGCGAATAAAGCTATTCAAACACAGGGTCTAAGTCACGAACACATCCTCCTCTCCCTAAACCCATCACTTGTAAACAATGAAGGACATGACAGAACCTTGATGGGCAGTTAATATGGACAAGGACCTTAGTTCTTGGAGCAGGACAGGTGTTAAGAGCCTGAAGAAGGTCAGTATGGGACTCTTTGAGGAGTGCTTTGGTATGACAGGAGCAATGACAGGATCTGTTGTTAGATCAAACTGGCTGGTCTGGATGTGGAAATGAGGAGGAGGGTGACTGCGGGGAGGAAGTGGCTGGGTGGAGTTGGTGGGTGGGTGGGGGAGGAGGGTGACTGGGTGAAGGAGGTGGGTGGGTGGAGGAGGTGGGTGGCTGGGTGGAGGAGGAGGGTGGCTGGGTGAAGGAGGTGGGTGGGTGGAGGAGGAGGGTGGCTGGGTGAAGGAGGTGAGTGGGTGGAGGAGGAGGTGGGTTGCTGGGTGGAGGAGGTGGGTGGCTGGGTGGAGGAGGTGGGTGGCTGGGTGGAGGAGGAGGTGGGTGGCTGGGTGGAGGAGGTGGGTGGCTGGGTGGAGGAGGAGGTGGGTGGCTGGGTGAAGGAGGTGGGTGGGTGGCTGGGTGAAGGAGGTGGGTGGCTGGGTGGAGGAGGAGGGTGGCTGGGTGGAGGAGGAGGTGGGTGGGAGGAGGAGGTGGTGGGTGGTTACGTACATAGGACTCAAACTTGGTGCAGTCGTCGTGATCGTTGTCGGAGCAGTACATGGGTCTGTGGCCCATGGTGATGATCCAGGGACGCTTCGCCCGGTTCTCCGGTCTGGACGCCTCCTCCATGGGGGCAAAAAAACAGTACATCAGTACGGTTTGTGTGTATGTGTGTGTGTGTCACTACGTGCTTGTCAGGGAGTGAGTGAGTGAGAGAGTGAGTCACTGAGTCAGTGATTGAATGAGTGAGTCAATGAATAAGTGAGTTATTGAGTGTGTGAGTGAGTCAATGACTAAGTGAGTTATTTAGTGTGTGAGTTATTGAGTGAGAGTGAGTCAATAAGTAAGTTAGTGAGTGAGTCAATGAGGAACTGATTGAGTGAGATAGCTTGCTAGTGCGTACGAGAGACATAGACAAGAAACATCTAGAAACAGAGTCTGAAGGAGAGACAAACCCCCCAGACAGATACTGTATGTGTTTCGCCCTCCTAACCTCCAGGTCCTTCTGGAGCCACTGGTACTGTTCAAAGATGAGGTCGACTCCGTATTCCAGGTAGAAATACACCTCTGTGGACAGGGAGATGATGTGGGCTGGCCCTATGTTCCAGCTGTGGCGCACGCACACACACACACACACACACGCACCCACGCACGCACGCACACACGCAGACATTTTGGCATCATGCAAAACCATATTAAGTGGAAATGATATGACTGTTGATGCTGTACTGCTCGGGTCATAATATCATGCAATTATAATTTTTACTTTTAATTTAGGCCAACTCTTGGGATCTGTAGTCCCAGACATTCTTCCCTAGACTCCCTCACTTCGATTGGAGATGAAATAAAAGAGGGATAGAGAGAAGGATGGAGAGAGAGAGGGTGAGAATGTGCCCAGGGATCCAGAGAGCGGGCATGGGGCCTGTGGCCTTCCTGGGTATTATCTTACAGCCTGGAGTGGTGGAGCAGTGAGTCAGCCTTGCTCTGTGAACACAGTAGCCCCATTGTGCTGCTCGACTGACTGACTGACTGACTGACTGACTGGCTGACTGACTGGCTGACAGACTGACTGACTGACTGAATAAATGACTGACTGGATAACTGACTGGACGACTGACTGACTGACTGACTAAATGACTGACTGACTGACTAACTGACTGACTGAATACATGACTGACTGACTGGCTGGATAACTGACAGACTGGATAACTGACTGGATGACCGACTGACTGACTGACTGACTAACGGACTGAACGGCTGGCTGGCTGACTTGAGTTTTGCGGGTTTCTTTTCTACTATGGCTATTGACAGTGTAGCCCCACTCTCTGTCCTTTCTAGTCACTCCGATTCTACAAAGAGACGTCCTCTTCTCAGCCAGGCTCTGTTGTGTTAGCCATGCTCTCGCCTTATCCCTGGCTCTCTGCTGCGACTAGGAGATAAACGCACGTGTCTTTATAGATAGGGCCCCTGCTGCTATTTTCCAAGCGTTCCTGTGGTCGGCTGGGACCTGCTGAATGTCTGTCTGTGTGTTGGTGGTTCCTCTGCTGGTTATTATTAGGGGTTGTTGTCTCACTCACTGTTTATATTGGGATGGAAACAGTCAATGGAGGATAATATCTGATGTCTGGCTATTCATATCTGAATATCTGCTGCTTTCCTAACATGTGATGTGACTAATTGAGGGGTCCCTGCCGTTCTCCTGCCTAGCCTGGGACGATGGCGAACCCAAACGTTGGATCTGACAGAGATCCACGCAGAGCAGCACCCCTCAAAACCATTGCCGCACCAAACTGTGAGGCAGGAGGTTGTGGAGCTAGTGCACTCCATCCAGGCCGATGCCCCAGTAGGCTCCTAATGGCCTGCCACATAGCAGTTCCCTGGGAGGTGTGAATATGTCAGGTCGCTTAGAGTTGAACCGTTCTTACCTGTACCAAAGGCTCTCCGTCTGGCCTGGCATACTGAAACGGTTCCTGTAGTTGGAGAAGTTGCTGTGAGAGAAAGAGAGAGAGAGAAAGAGAGAGAAAGAGACAGATTTATTTAATATCATTAACCTGGAATCTTTCCAAATGTATGTCCAGTACTGCTTTACTAAAGCCACCTCTCCATCTCTGGCGTCACCACCATCACAGAGACCGTGAACCGAATTAGGAAGCCGAAACACAGGAGGTATACGCAGGCCTTTGTAGCCAGGCTCACTCACGGCACATTGTAAGTGGAGTGGCTCCCTCCCTCTGAACCATGGGTTCCCAAACGTGTCAACGCGCCAAGGGACTCTGAAATGTGTCGTGTGAGTGGCAGAGAACCGACAAACCAAAGCGATGTTGCCAAAGAGCACTCAGTAGCCAAAGTCAGCTGGCCTATCAGAGCCAATTACCCTGTGAGAGACCAGACAGTATGCAGAGGTTAACCAATACAATCCCCCGCTCCCATTACCATGACCGGTACCCACGTGTCAAAACAGGCACGCTCCTTCAGAACACACAGACACAAACGCACGTACACACGCACACACACACCAGGGTAAACTCATCAGGACACATAGCATCCTCAGTCCAAACCCTTAACCTGCTCCTGTTGGGGCGCCAGTAGCCCCCCCCCCCCCCCCCCCCCCCCGACTCACTAACCAAGGACATTCTCTAGATATTTCTATTGGCCCAACACCTTTAAGCAAAGAGGAAAAAGTCTCTCTCGAAGAAAACTGTCTGAAACTTTTATAGCCTTGACATTTTAATTCCGCCGTTAAACTGGGGGCCAATCTTCCCTCCTTAATGGCAGTAGCATAGCTAGACGATGAAAGATGTGTGTTTGTATGTGTGGGTGACTGCCCTCCTGTCTTACGTAAGATGAAGGAAGGGGGGTAGACCAGACGTAGGGCGAGGTGAGGTGTGAGGTCATGTGACAGGGTCGCGATCGGACCAGGGTAACCAGAGGAGGACCGGGTCACCATGGTTCCCCAGGGCAACGAGTCAGGGGTCAGGTTGGAAGTACAGTAGTTTATGACAGCCTTTGTGGTCCAGCGGTTAGACGGAGAGTCCCAGGAAGTCACCGGTCTCCTGATTTGTTGTGTCTTTGACCTTGGAAGACGTCTGACGGCAGCGCACCATCCCTCTCCCATCCCTCTGTGGTTCTGATAGAAGTCCACTGAGCGCTCCAACAGCATAAAGCCTCATATGTATGCTGCTGTAATGTTCTAGAATAGAGGAGTGCCAAGCAGAGTGTATGGAGGTATTTAGGCCTCCCTCGCTTGTAGCTTTTTAGTAGGGATAAAATGTTGCAGTGTGTTACTGATAAGAAATCCAACCAAAATGTTCAGAAACACACTTCTCTCATGCTGTAAAAATGTTCAGATAAATGGCCATGGGAACACATGGTGAGCTATGAAATTTAAAGACAAAAACCATAAAAGAAATGTTCACTTCAAGCCATGTGTCTGCTGGAACAAGCCACTAACCGTCTTAGGGAGTCTGTGCTGGCTACACTAGTGCGGAAGGTCCCGGATGAGCCTTTAACAGCCAGGACGTGGTACTGATACAAGGACGCCGTCTGTCAGACGTTTCTGGGCCCACACCGCCCCCTTGTGGCCGGATTGTGAAACAGCATGCGCCAGACCGACGGGCCAGCCTATGTCAGCCGGAGAACCTACCCAGTGAACGGAGCACCTCGCGGGCCTCTTAAGCCAGACAGTACACCTATCATCCACATGAGGAGGCACCGGGGAGAGGAAATGGAAGAGCAGCAAGTCCTTTTTATTTAGTGTAATAATAGCGGCGGATTCCTTCTAGGAACGATACACAGTGTGATATTAGACTGGAGTGTAAAACTAAGTGGCCATAAGCCATAAGCCATAAGCCATAGGCCATAAGCTTTCCCCGTTTCCGAAACGACGGAAAATCCTATCAAGTCAATGCAATATTCCTTTATTTGATCCATTAATCTGAGTCGTGGGAGCGGAACGGTTCCCGACACCCCCCCCCCCCCCCCAAAAAAACATGTTTCCATTTCTTCCAAATGCATTTCATAATTTTTTTCTCCACCCACAACCCCACCGAGATAGAGTTCGAGGGGAATATTTTTGGGGGGCCCGAGCTTGTCAGCTCCAATGTGGATGAGCTGGGTCCTAAGCCAAGTGAACAGGACCAGGCCCCCTCACTACATCTGGTGTTCCACTGGGCTGATGAGCTCTCTAAACCCACCCCAGGCCATCTTAATCCAGGGGGGCTGGAGACGGTATAGCTGTCTCTCCTGTGATGGCTGGAGGTTTCCAAATGCCAGTGTTCTTTTCCCATTCCCTTAACGAGGGCTGATGATGACGATGATCCCTAGGGTGTGTTCTGGAACAAAACACCAAGGCCGGGGAGACAGCCTACCGAGGGAATCAAAAAAAGCCATGGGAATGTTTCCCGATGTTACACTATCACTCTGAAAAGTATTTGTGTAAGCATTGCCAGTTCTTTGAATGTAAAACATATGGGGGAAAAGCCTTAAGTAGTAAGTAGGGTAAGTGTAAGTAGCCTACAGAATGAGTACAGGCTACACACAAACACACGCAGACACACAAGCCAGCAGGCGCGGTCAAACGTGTGTATGAGCTGATCTCTAAGAATCGGATACGTTTGAAGTGACAAAAGCTTCTCTTTATGCACATCCCTCCCTAAGACTCTGGCCTTATCCTAGATGAAGTCACTGCGCTGCGTCCCTGATTCCTTGAACCCTCGAGGAAATCACTACCGAGACCTTGGGACAACGTGATATGACCCCTGGGCTGGTTTCAAAGGATAAGGGTTCGAGAAAGCTGACAACACTCAGCAACAGCAGCCTCTTCTAAAAGCTGGCCCGTGACTTGAGGCCGTCGGAGGGAACAGAATAACCCAGAGAAGCAACGAGGGTTCCAGTTTCCGTCTCTAAGGCCTCCAGGAGAAGCCGAGAGCGATGGGTCCCAGCACCAGCGTTTGTTTTGGACGGCGCTGCTTTGTTTAGATGCTTGTGGTCTGCTGCTGTGGGAGCTCAAAAGCCCCCATCTGGCCGCCTCCTGCTCGCGAGCACCGCGGAAACCTCTCTGGTGTGGAAAAGGGTCTGCGGTCTGCTCGCCCTGCCTCTCTGTTTGTCTCAGCACGGACTCCTGGATACAGTAGCCGCACCAGGGTCCACTGTTCCTAGTGTGGGGGGGGGGGGGGGTCTAGGGAGAGGGAAGGAGGGTAGGGGAGAGGGGATGGGGGGGTTGGATGTGGGGGCGTCTGGCAGGCTCCAGAACCACCACTTTGGAATAAAACAAAACTGTGTGTACTCTCTTTCTTCTATTTCTGTTTTCACCCAGAAGCCCTTTAATAATAGCTTTGATCAGACGCTAGCCATATGCAATGTTGTGAAAAATGTAAACAAAAAGGAAAACATCGGCCTACAGGAATCGTAAAAGCGAGCGAGCAGGTTTTGATGTTTACAGACCGGGCGTAACACTTTGACGATTTAGTCAACATGACACTGCATGAGTGGGACACGTTTGCATGCGTGCGGCTAAATAGGTTAAGGTCTGAGCATGTGCTATTGCAAAATACAATATTACGTGTAAATACAATACAAATACCAAATGTAAACAAATCTTAGAGAAAGTCAAGGGCTTAAAACAAAAAGCACAGTAGAGACAAACAGAGGGATTGATAACAGTGGATAGAGAGAGAGAAAGAGAGAGAGCAGGGGAGAGAGAGAGAGAGAGGGAGAGAGAGAGCGCAAGAGTGAGAGAGACTGATAGAGAGAGACAATGAGAGAGAGAGAGAGAGAGAGAGAGAGAGAGAGAGCAAGAGTGAGAGAGAGACTGATAAAGAGAGAGAGAGAGAGAGACAATGAGAGAGAAAGAGAGAGAGAAAGAGAGAGGTGACTTACTAGGCAGCCTCATGGTTCCCAGGACAGGTCATGTAGGGAACGTAGGCCGCGATGGACTGGATCTGTCTCATAAACTCGTCTCCTATCCTGCCATTGTCCTAAAAGGCGCACAAGCACAGCCATCAACAACAACAACTAACGTGTGTTAGTCTATGCCTGTCCTTACCAACAGCAACGTAAGGGGAACTCCTACATGTAGCTTATAGGACGATGGATTTAGAATAGGGAAGTGTCTGGCTAAGTTACTCTATATCTGAAACGGTTTGAATTCTTAAATGTAGCTTATACGTTGATGGGTTTAGAATAGGGAAGTGGCGACCTAAGTTAACTCTGAAACTATATCCGAAACTGTTTGAGGTTTTAGCAGGTCTAGTTATTCAGCCTACACTAAACTACACAGGCCAAAAGTCTGCTCTCATTCCAGTCATGCAGCTTCATTCTGCTGACACGGTAAATGTTACGTTTCCTTCATCCACTTATGATTGTTTTCGGAGTCCGGGAAGATCATTGCCCAGACAGCATGGGGAATGCCCTTTTCTGCATGCCAAGCATCCTTAAGAGAAGCAGACGGTGTTATTGCTAATGCCGTTCTAATGGCGTTGGTTCTGTGGCTGATGGCTGTCAAGGCTGCCATGCTCTTTAAACACAGCGCGCCAGGTCGGATTCTCTCTTCATAATATCATAGATGAAGCCGCAAATTGGACAAAGACGTTCCAACCGAAAAAGAACGGCATGAACCGTGTGACCAGATTAATTTTTGTGGTCATCTCTTCTTAATAATGTGTGGTATTTTTCTACATATTTTCCGGAGGAGGGGGAAAAAAGAGAGAAAGTGACTGGTGTCAAAAGCATGCAATTTAACATCTCACTTCAGAGTTAAAAAGGCAAACATTGACCAAAGCTTCCTGGTGCTGATGGAGAGTCAGAGTAACACCAACGTTGTGGCGATTCCAGACAGGGGAAGCAAAGAGCCCAGTTTAACTAATGGGCTTTTGAGGGTGCCTTTTCCCCCCATAACACCAGTCTTTCGACAGAGGATAAAGGCCCTTCACTGCGGCTCTGTGGTTATATTCTGGGGTGCTGATGTGTTCTGGGGAGTCTGGGAGCTGTGGGAGACTGTGGAGAGGTGGACTGACGGGTTCTGTCAGCGTAGGTCTAAGGAGAAGCTTTAATAGGTTTCACACTCTAAGCCCCCGATGACAGAAGTCGGTTATAAAGCAGCTCTCTGTTGTAGTTCGTTTACCGAGCTACGATAGCTTATGTAGCCGGGACCTTCAAATAACAAATGGCTGGAGTTAGAGAAAACATATTGAGACATATTAATGATTTACCTCATCCATGTCATAAGCGAAGTCTCCTAAAAAGCCCAAACAGAAACATGTCGTTAGATAAATAAAACAATATTATTGTTAATTGATATCGATGGTAAAAAGGGACACTTAGCAGCGGACATGCCAGCCTGTAGCCCTACCTATGTGCAGGATGACTTTGTACATGCTCTGCTGCAGTGGACATGCCAGCCTGTAGCCTTACCTATGTGCAGGATGACGTCGTACATGCCCTGCTGCGTCTCCTTCTGGAGTCTAGCCAGAGACTGGGGGTTCTCGTTGCCCATGTCTCCATACAGCGCCATCCGGGGGCTGAACCTGGGACTGTCCTCCAGGGCTTTGAAGAAGAACACGTCGCTCCACCCGGCCTCACTCCCACAGTGGTAGACTGCATGGGTGTATGCACACACACACACACACACACACACACACACACACACACACGTAAGGTAACTATTCTTGAGCATTTAACTCAAGCCTGAGGAGTTTCCCTTTAATTTGCCAGGCACCGGACCAGCCTAATTCGTGCTAAGGACAAAAGGGTTATTTTTTTTACAATATTATTTCTTTTTGTCCCCACAAATATCCACAATATCTTTGATTATTATTAGATGACTCCCTGTCTCATAAGCATCACATTCAGCGGCTGGAAAAAAAAACTAAAGCTAAAATTGGGCTTATATTTTAGAAAAAAGTCTTCTTTCTCTTTTAATGATAAAAGGAAATGTGTTCGTGCAACGTTTATACCTGTTCTGGCTTATGGTGATGTTTTATATCTGCATGCCTCCTGTTTACCATGGAGCATTGTGGCTCATACAAACTGGAAAGCACTCTTAACACCCGTGTTGGTTGGCCAGCGTTGTCTGTCCGTAGATTGAATCACGGGAATATTGTTTTATCTATGAGGCAATCTTAGGTCCCCTAACATTTTGTCTGTGCATGTACATGCACTTTAAACAGGGAAATGATTGTCTGCGGTCAAAGGACTTGCTGCAATCAGTGTCTAAGGCCCAAACTAAACAGTGAAGGACTGCTTTCATGTCCAAGGCCCACACAATCTTAGGCTGCAAGAACAGGTCTCTGTGAGAATTCAAGGAAATTATAAAAAGACTGGAAGAAATATCGAATGGAAATTATGAATGCTTTGTAAATGTCTGAAATTTTCCTTGTCTGGGTGAATTCCAAGTTGTTGTACTGCTGCTGCCGGCTTGGCCAGGTCTCTCTTAAAAAAAGAGATTTTTAATCCCAACGTGACTACCTGGTTAAATAAAGGTTTCATAATAAAATGAGGCCTACATATTGACCGGTGGCCCTGGTGTGAACCCACCATAAGTAGAGGCAGGCTTCAGCCCGGTGAGAGTCACTCTGTGGATGAACATCTTCCTCTTCTCCTTCCCTCCGTCTACAAACAGTGTGGCGCTGCCTTTGGCGGAGAGCTCAAAGAATTGGCTGCCCCACACGCTGTACTCCACCAGGCTGTCTGTCTCGCTGAAGGTGGTCCAGGTCACCTCCATACTGCCGGCCACTCCTGGTGGGACAACAGGAAAAAAAAAAGGAGGTGATGAGCTCCAGAAAAAAAGACATTCGTTTGAATTAGTTATTTACTTCAAAACCTGTCACTGTGGTGACAAAACCCACGGCTGATATTCAACAATCGGTATATAAAGTTTGAAGAAAACACATTTGGCACGTGAAACTCTTTGTGGTTGTTGCAACAGGCCCTAAAAAAGGTGGCCCTGGGTTGTCAGGTGTGGCTGGATCTTGCTACATCATGGAGCTGTAGACGCTGGGGACAGGAGATATGTGTTGAAACGTACCCTTACAAGCAGAGAGGGTTAGAACCACGCCCCCATAGCACAGCTTAAGGCCATAAACCATCCCATAATGATCCCCTGACCAACCTGTAGTATGGTTCCGTTACGGTGGTTATAGGTATATAAATCCAAACATGCAAAAAAGAAGGAAGCTGAGGAGATACAGTCTTTATTGATGAGGGATTGGAATAGGCCTACATTCTGTAGGAGCCAAACGACAACTTCTTTGCTGTGTCACACTGCTACTGCGCCACAGCCGAGCCCAGCCTAGCCAGCACAACTCAGTATTGAACGGCACAGCACAGCACAGCACAGCACAGCACAGCATAGCTCAGAAAAACACAGAACAGCGCAGTACAGTATAACACAGCACAACACAGCACAGCAAAACAAAGAACAGCAAAGCACAACTTGGTATTGGACAGCAGGGGCCAGCCCAGCACAGCTCAGAACAGCACAGAGCAGCTCTCAACAGCAAAGTACAGAACAGCACGGTATAACACAGCCCAGCACAGAACACACCATACCAAATCAATATTTTGCGAGAACCATCTACAAAAATATATATAGTCTGTAAATAAACAACCCATAACCAGTAACAGTGAAATAATATGCAAATAGGGGCTGACCTGAGAGTCTTACCTGGGTAGGACAGATGCACTTGTTCTGGCTGAGTCTCGATGGGAGGGACTCCCAGACCCAGAACCGGAGCCAGGCTCCACAGAGCTAACACCACACAGAGAGGCACCATCATGTCTGATGCTGGGGAGAGGAGTAGGACTGTGCAGCCGAACTGTCCTAGGGGGAAACGAGATAAGAACTCCCTGAACTCCACTTGTGTGATCACATGATTTAAGTTGCCTATGCCATCTGAGTATCACATGGTCATGAAAGGGGGATTAAACTGCCTGGCCTGTTGATTTGCATGAGGCTGGAGTTTATGATGCTGCCCTGCTATCCGGCCATTCGCCTCTGTGCCAGCTGGCCAGCACTCAGACAGACTGGCCTTTCATTGTGCCGTTGTAAGCACACGCCGACGCGCGTGCGCGCACACACACACACACACACACACACACACACACACACACACACACACACACACACACACACACACACACACAGGCTGTCCTCAAGTCTCTATAATGAGGAAATAAGCCATACTGATAAAAGCAGTCAGCAGATTACAGAAGTGTCCAATCAGCGAAGCGACAGTAAGGTTTGGTAGTGGTAATGAGGCCACACAAACAGTTTATGTTGTTTTTCTTTAAAATACATCATCAGCTCATAGTGTACTAACGTATTTACCATGTCACTATACAGAATGGTCAATGGCCTGCGTTCAACTACCACAAGGCCTAACAGGACTACGGCCATTGTCTTCACATCTCACTTTACACACTGTTGCCTTCAGAGATGATATGTAAACGTGGGTCTGGTGTTCAGAACAACAACTAACCTTGGCTCTTTGTAAAAAGGCATGTTAAATTGCCACTCTTGTTAAACTAGGGCTAGATTGTGCCCTCTATATCTTTAGTGCAATCCTATTCTGTATTGTTAGCGCGTTGGCATGTGGAAGATTTGGAGCAGTGGAACTAATCATGTTATTATTACGTTTCCCATAGATCAGCAGACGATTTTTTTTTGTAGTAACCTGCATAGACAATGAAAAAAAGAGCAAAGTATAGAGTGCTATTTTGATTTGAAAGTTGTGGTACCAGCACTTTGAAGCCGCTAGAGGACGCCTGCCAAACTGCAACTAGTACACTGGGGTGGCAAAAATTAATGAGACGTCTGTTGTTTGGGCTGGTAGTTGGTATTCAAACTGGGTTACTCATGTAGCAAAATACCAAATGAGCTGATGAAGGCACTGCCGAAATAACTGAATATCTGCATCATCATGACACTGATTCTAAGGTAGGTGGGTGAGCAATGAATTGCAAACCACAACAACAAGCTAAAGTATTATTAACCTAACTCTGCAACTGTAATATAATGTGCCAGAAGTCAGAGGGATCTACTTACAAGTCAAAACTTGATATAGTTCCAATGCACGTAACCTCGAAGGAGAGAACGGGTTTTTGTTGTTTGTTTAGACAACTCAGCTGATCAACATCTGACACTTTGTTTTCCCGTGTTAGCGAATTAGCACGTTGTTTGATATTAGGACGTCTGATATTGACACCACAGTAGCTTTTTTTGGCGTGTGTAACCCAAGTATTACTTACTTTGAGTGCAAAAAATTTGACATTTCTACAAAAGAATTTACGAAATACCCACGTAAGCTGCTCTTTCACATTTCCTACGGAGTAATCGTGGATACTACAATGGTGGGGTGCATTGTGGGAAATGAAGTCTAGTTTCAAATGTCCTATCGGGACACTCTTCTAGATGTTCAATTAGTCTGTGAGTGGAATTCTGTGACTGCGTCTCCACAACAGCACCATACACGTTCGGACACATCTTAATAAAATATTTGAGGATTGATTTTTTTAACTCTAGTTAAAAAATCTAATTATCCCCCCCCCCCCCCCCCCAAGGATCATGGATTACTCCGACGAACACAGCAGTGAGGAGGCAGAATACCAGACTCCAGATGACGTGATGCCCCGGGCCATGGACCATTATACAGTCAGTTATTCCCACTATTCCCACCTATTTTATTCATAGACAACAGAACTCACATATTTCACTCTTTAATTTATCTTTTTAGGTGTATAATTACAAAAAGGAAGAACCCTATAAAAAGAGGCAAGTACCAACTTCTTACCGGTTTCCCCTTTAAAAATAAATGTGACCAATTTTAGTTGTAGCTTCAATTATATTAGCACCCTTTTCCAAAGTGCTCCATTTGTAGTTCAGTGTGACTGTGTTGTGATCCTCTCTATCTCTGTGTTCCATGCAGAGGTCCTGTGGGTCGGAGTGCTAACGTCCCGGGCCGACTGAGACGGGTTGTGTCCTGTAAGAGGAAGACCCATCACCTGACGGTGGCGCGCAGAAAGCAACCGATACCACCGGGCAGAACCATGGACCTGTCCAACAAGGAAAACCAGATGGCCTGTGCTGCAGCAGAGCAGGAGGTCTTCCAGATGGATCCCTGGGAATTTCCCACTCACGTCTCCACATACAGGACAGGTCGAACCGGTTCCAAACCACACAATGACTTCTTCACTGAGGTTAGACAGAGGGGCTCGACCTTTAATTCAATCGCTATGGAGTTCACTGTTGGAACCTTAGTCTCTCTTTGTAAAAGAACGTTGTACGACAGATTATTCAAAGCAGTGTAATGAAGTGTTAGAGATGTCGGAAAGCATTGATACCTTTACGACCAATGCACTTGCATGTATGAAACGACATGCCATAGTACTTGCCGTTAATTCCCCTAATATGCAAAAAAAAACATTGTCACAAGAAACAAATATCCAGGTAAAAACTACAGACATAGTTTACTACATAAAAGCGATGACAGGGCTTGCGTGTTCTTTTAGATGTGTGAACGGCCCTGCTCTAGTGGTCCTAATAGACTGTAGGTGAAAGAGTCTCACCTCTCCAGTGTTGTGTGTTGCAGCTCTCCAGAGACCACCTCTCCATGACCAATGTTCTGTTTGGGAGGAACCTGAGGTTAAAGGTGGCACTGACACTGTGGAGAAGAAATGTGGGAGAACTGCTAACGTACCTCCTAAGGTACACGCTTTCTCCTAACCCAGTACATTTTAACAGGTAGACAACCGAACACATAGGTGAGTCTGTTACGATCCAATAGTTGCCAACCGCAAGGTCCTGAAAAGAGTGGTACGTTCACTCAGGCCATCCATATTCTCAATGAGAACACCACCTCCACCAGACCCCACACATACACACAAACAAAACAATGCCAACAACTGACTGAGAGTTTTAACAGTTTTGTCTTTATTTATTGTGTATATATAATCTAAGACCTGCATTGTTACAACGCACTTGTTGCAGGTATTGCATTTTGCACAGCACAACACCGCACGTGGCATTTGGACTTTTTTCATGTCCACTAATTTTACTCTCTTTACTCTCTTCAATACTTACTCGCTACAATTTGAACTCAAAAGTGGTCTTTTTTCTTTATTCTTTTAGTATTGTTTGCAAATTGCAGAGTTGGTGGGAATACATTCCACCGTCGTTGTACTTGTGTTTGGAAATCTGACAAATAAAATTGAATTTGAACTTGAAAATATTCAATATCAAAAATTAAATGATAAAAATGTACCTGAATTTCTAAGCATTCTTTTTTTCTACTTACAGAATTCAAGACACTGGTGTTTTTGTCGACTTCCTCCCAGTGATAACAAAAAGGTATATTGATTCAATTGTTGTGGGTGTAAGACTGATTTTATGCTTCAGTTAAAATACCAAATCACTTATAGGTTGTGATTTGTTTCCCTACAGTATTAATGAGGATTCCCCAAATATTTCCATTGGATGTTGTGTTGACCTCTTTCCCCTTGTAAAGAACGTTTTGTCCAATCCGTATGAGGAGTGAGTACCACCACTACCTAGCCATACTGTACATGTAGTAATAAAACACCATTTTAGGAAAAATATTTTATTTCAATATATAAGAAAAAAATCTACTGAAATATGAATGATCTTTTCTATCTTATATTAATTATCTTGTCCTGAATCCATCTGAATGTTTACAAATGTCTATAATTTTTGAGTAGGTTTCACATAGGACTTTTAGACCAATAGTAGCATATTATTTTAATCAATCATGTTTTAAAGGTACCTCACCGTTGGCCTAAAATGGATTCAGTCTGTTTTGAAAAACTGGTGGGAGGAGCTTAGAGCAAGTGGATGGACTGGAGCTGCCAATCATCCCTTTGACAGGTACAGGTGCAATGTTTGTTGGCAATGCTACAATATATCAACGTTTTGCAGTACTTTCTATGCAATATCTTTGTATTTTAAATAATATCATCCTATGTGCAATTTGACAGTAAACGTTCCTGTCATGTCGGTCCATGGACTATTTAAAGCTGGGAAGATGTGACTCTTTTATGGAATAATTCTTCCTGTTTTGTATCTGTTAATCTCAACAGGAATTTTCAAGTGTTTAATCAGCAGCTTCTGGAGGTGTGGCGTCGGTCTCCTGCGTTGAGTTCAGCTCCAGGACCTGCTGGAGACATGGGCAAAGTGAGTCTCTGTACTGACGCCCAGGAAGTGATAGAGGAGCTCTTAGTAGAGAGTAGACATGGGGTAGTAGACATGGGGCAGATAAAAGTGAGTTGTAATCAGGCTGTGGACAAAACCCTGGACAAAACACATTCTCAAGGATTAGATTAGGTTAGATTCGACTTTATTGTCATTGCACAGACTACAGGTACTTGGTCAACGAAATGCAGTTTGGGATCTGTTAAGATAGTGTAAACCCAAGGTAACGTGCAGAGTAAAGTGGAGAGTATATATACACATGTCCAGGTAGGAATATTGACTCAATATTAAGGGGCACTATGATTATGCCAAGAAAAGGATTTATGGTATTAGCAGTGCAGTGCAAATATAGTTAGGTGTAGACAGTCGTATAAATATGAATAAACTACAAGGTCCATATGCAGTATATTACAGATAATTGTATGTACTGTAGTATTGGACAGTCACATGACAGTCAGCAGCCATATATGAATGTGGCTATTTTCCTGCTGACGGTGAACAGTTTATATACACTTCATGTGGTCACTTCACTACAGTACAAATATTTGGCCTATCTTGTCATGAATGACATTTCTTTACATAACACAAAACAATTAAGGTACGTTCTCAATCAACAAAATAACCCTACGGTATATTATCAACGGTGCAATCAAGTGTGTCAAGAATGAAATAGATTCATTAAAACCATGAAGATACAGGAACCGCAAGACTAAACTCAAAACTAAATCAAATTCTGTTGTACAGAACTTTACAGCATTCAATTATGAATCGTTGTACTGGAGTCTAAAATACAGAATTTTCTGTTCTGATTTCCCAGGAGATCAGCTCATTTCTGTCTCAGCTGACTTGAAGCCAATGAAAAGCCTGTTGCCAGGGGCAGCGATCCTGTGGAAGAGTCAGAAAGATATAATCATGTATGCCATGTAGTAGCAGACAGGCTTTATCCTTAAGCTACTGGTGACAGAATATGCAGGTCTCTCAATGAGACTAACCTGGTAAAGAATACAGGTAAATTAAATATCACCACAGTGGCGAGGTCACCATGACGTCACCCAGTGCCTTTATATGACGCGGTACTGTGTGGTCAGTTTAAAGTGCTTAACAACATTGTGTTTACGACTGTATTTGTATTTCCAATTATGTGGTCACATAGAGTAAGAAACCCCTTTCGTACTTCATCTTGTTACATTGAATACTTGCAATTTAGTCCAGTCAAAACCTTTTGGGCTGAAATGTGTGGAATTACTGTATCTGGTGACTGCCATTTTGTGTGTTTATTATCACCTGAGCAAAGAGAATGTAATGACTTAAAAAAAATCAACTACTGTAAAACTGAATGTACGTATGAATAATATAAATTGTGTGTATGATTATAAACGTAACCCTATTTCCTTGTCTATTGAATTACCAGGCCTTGTTTCAATCAACCCATTTTGTAAATAATGACATACACAAGAACAAATATATTCTATATGGATATTATGTAAACTTTGTTAAATACCTTCAGGGGAAGACCGTACTAGGCACTATATAATGTCATGATGAAAGCTAACCCAATATAGTGGTTATTTTAATTATCCTGATTAGCTCAAATAAACCAGCCATAAAAGCCATGACAGAGCACAGATTCATAGCTTTACCTTCCAAGGGTGATTGAAAAGTAGAGTAGAGATAGCAGGCGATGATCCTACTTGACACAGATTAATGGAGGCTTGGTGTCTCCCATTGTGACGGGACACAAGGTCAAAGTCTAAGTGTGGTGGGGGGGGGGGGGGGGGGGGGGGGGGGGCTCATTTAAAAAAAATGTGTATCCTTCTATGTACACTAGTTGCCTTTACTTCACATAAATGGCAGGTTGAGTTTAGATTGCAGGAGGTTAACAAGGTGAGGTGTGAAGGGGTAGTAAGCCAGGGCCACGTGGAAGTGACAGACTCTTTGGACTAGAACTCAGCCAAGTTGTGGTAGTATGGCTGTGGAGGCTTTTCTGTCTGATTGCTAGAAGAACAGCTACTCAGTGGACTATGAGTCTAAAGTTGGCCAACTGGATTGATAGCCTTGTTTATTAGCTCTAGCTCTTTAGTTGTTAGGGTGCATTCGAAGCACGGTGTCTTGGTGGAACTGTATGCGTGGGTGACTTGTCAGACAAATTCAGACCACGGCACAGCCTGTGTTTTTTTTAAAGCGGTAAGTGCATTTACTGTATTCACTTGGATACAATATTAAATGTTGTGGACAATATACAATTTAATTAATTAATTGAGGATTTTGTATATTTTATGATATCGTTGGACCATATAAATAGATATTATACCATGGGTGTGCCTAATGTGAAAAAATCTGCGACACTAACCAGCAATACTAATGTGTTCACAAGCCTTCATGAGGTATACACCACTGACAGATAGATAAATTGCCTCTTGTTTTCCTGACCGTCCCCTGCAGGAAGTAGCAGGAAGATGGGTCTGCTACACAGCGGCTTGGGGGCATTGCTCCTAGCGCTGATTACCCTTAGTGGAGGACACTGCGATCTCCTCCGGGCCGAGAACCTCCACCTGCTGTCGCTCGAGGAACACAAACAGGTCTCCAACTCCGGCATGACAGGTACGCTGCACACCTGGGCCAGAAACGAACCGCATCAGCGTCATTTAGAAGGAATTCTACTTTGGCAGTTTATGTGAACAAAAAAAAATTTGTTCAATATGTTTAAAAAGAAGAAGAAAACACAGGCAATGCAAGTCATTTTTACGTTATTGTCGTTATTTCTAAGCCTACTATGCGCTATCTGTGTCTGAGATAGCAGTAAATGGTTCTGCCTATCTCCATTCTGTTAGTGGTGATAAGCAGGCATCGCCAGTGTGTCTTTAATCTGCTCCATTAATTGTAGGTCAAATTCCACGAATGCCTCCTCGTGGATACAGCAAAAGAAGCCACAGCCTTTCATAGTGCTGATAAAGGGCGTTTAGGAAACAGATAGCGACATGGTTTCCTCAGACAAACACGTATGATCAAAGCTGTTTGGAGGGAAGACGTGGTTTGGTCGTCAAGGATTGGGTGATAGTGGATGTTGAGTGAATCGTCATTATCTTTAACATCAACTGGAAGTAACAGTCCATGATCAAACAGACACCTTAGAGCAAAGGTGTCAAACTCTGGCCCGCGGGCCAAATTTGGCCCGCGAGGTAATTATATTTGGCCCGCGAGACAATACCAAATTACTACTTTTAATTTAATAAATGAATGCCATTGATGTGTTTTTTTCATTTGAAATTCGATTTTGCATGTCTCGACTATTAAATTATATATTGTATGGTAATAAGCGATGCTTGTTCTATATTCAATGTTAAAGCAAAACTTTTTTGGGTCCATATTAAAAGGTTCATTTGTTCAATGTTGTTCAGGTTTTACATTTTGGCCCACTGGGTATTTGAGTTTGACACCCCTGCCTTAGAGTGTGCGTGGCGTAATTGTTTGAACTGAAGGGGGTTTCTGTGAAGCAACATTTTACAAATCTGTCCGCTCCGCAACTTAACTCCTGAAGATGCATTGATGTCAATCTGTTATGGTCCTCCTTATTCTTGGAAGGACAGAGCCACGGTCAAATCTAGTGAGTTTCAATGAAAACATTTCGAACACAACTATTCAGTTCTTGGTGAGTTTTGTGTTTTGATAACCTGTATTTGCCTGGTAATTCTGTCCAGATACTAAATACAGTGTATCTATACTGTATAATATTGATACATTTATTCCTTGAAGTCCTTATATGAAATATTGCTGTATTTATGTGTTGCAGTCTTGCCCAGAGACTGCCATGAGATGCTGCTGGTCTCCAGCGGTCAGGCCAGAGACGGCGTCTACCTGATCCAGCCCGGGGACTCTCCTATCCTGGCTTTCTGCTCCATGTCGGAGGGCGGCTGGACCGTGGTGCAGCACATCACCGTCAACAGCAGCGTGGACTTTGACCGCTCCTGGGCCGAGTACGGCCGGGGGTTCGGCTCCCTGACCGGAGACCACTGGCTGGGGAACGAGCACCTCCACCGCCTCACGCAGGGCCCCGCCCGCTACAAGCTGGGCGTCAAACTGGTGGACCAGGACGCCGTCACCAAGATGGGCGAGTACGACCCCTTCCTGGTGGAGGGCGAGGGGTCCGGCTACCGGCTGCGCCTGGGCCTGTTCCAGGGCACCTCCGTGGACGCGCTCACCCTCGACACGGAGAACTATCTCCACGACAACCAGCGCTTCACCACCAAGGACCGGGACAACGACAACTACTTCCAGAACTGCGCCAAGCTGGAGTTCCAGGGCGTGGCGGGCGGCGGCTGGTGGTACGACGCCTGCGCCGGCGCCAACCTCAACCGCAGGAACGTCATCTACTGGCAGAAGGACTGCAACAAGGAGCGCCTGTGTAAGTACGCCTGGATGATGGTGAAGCCCTCGGAGCTGGTCAAGGTGGTGCACACTGGAGACTGCAAGAAGGATGAGCTGTGACGGACTATCTGTGAGGGGGGGGGGTGGGGGGGGCGGGGGGGTTATGACAGCGATATTGTAATGACTGACACGTAATGACTAATAAAAAACTCACTTTCTTTCCATTTTATTTGGAAATGCACGAGTACACAGGATGACAAAATACTGTAAATCACGAAATGTCCAAATATACATTATAAAAACAACAGCACTGTAATTCTTTCTGAGATTTTTACTTCAAACATCATATTGACATAGGGCAAAATCCCTCCACCCTCTCCCATGTTGCAGTGCGATTTATCACAGTTTAAAAACATACTTGTGTGCTGATGACATCATAGCTTATGACCTCACAGGTAAAAACGACGTTTGCAGTCATTGCCATAGAAATATTAGAATGGATGATTAGTGCAGCGTCATGATAATTTAAGATTGGTTCTGTGTGATCATTGTCCCATAGCTAACAACAGTAGCTAACTGTCAAGGCTATGAACTTTAAGCATGTCCTGTTATGTTTCTTTTTCTTTTTTTTTTTACTGTGGACTGTTTAATTGTTGGTTGTATTTCATCTGATTCTACGGTCATAATATAAGGCTGACTACTTTATCGATGCTCAATGAACGTTGAATTAAAAAATGTATTAGACGTTGATACAGCAATTTACAGATTAGCAAGTAATACACATAAATATATTTTCAATAGTTGTTGGATTATGCTGACCAGTTCAATAAAGAACATACAAAACAAAGAACAAATCCTGAGAATGGATAAAAAAAAACATAGATTATAACCAAAACAAATCTTTCTCTTCTCGTCGCTTCATGGTGAAAACTACTGCGAGTTCTTTTGGAGATGTTAGGTCGGATTACACCATCGTCCCTCTCATAGGTTGCCACTCATTCGTATGGATCTACATATGCTGACCAACCCTTTAAGTCTGTTTGGTCTGTGTTGAGGAAAAGCAGGGCTCTTGGACCAATAGAATGATGGTACTGTCGAGGCTGTGAGCATGTGGATCAAACTGCTACCAATGGCACATGTGGAGAAGGCTCTCTGATGCTCTCAGTTACAATCTGTTTTACGTCGCGAAGCAGACTGAAATCAAGTCAACAAAAAGCAGTTCTTAGCCCTTAAGAACACGAAACGCCATTTCTTTTTTCTACAAACACAATATTTCTGAAACATGACTAAGTGTATAAATAAGGATCTAACATTTTGTGGATAAAATTGTTAATTTGGAAGGTGGAACTTTAAATATGTTGTCATACAAATGGTTGAGCAGCTGTATGTCCATATGAAAGGAAAACAGTCCGTTTAATCACATTCACATATCACACATATTCAGATCTTTATATCAATTAAAGAAAAATACCCTTATTGGTAGTGTTTGTCTTGTGTTATCGATAATCTGTGCACCTGTATCCTCTCTATGATGTCTTAAAATCGGCCGGTCTTGGTCACAGCATAGTCATTTGACCTACTAGGCTTTTTTCACACCATGGTAATCTCTTGAACTTAACTGACCCAGACAGTTTCCATTCATATTGTTAATTGATAGTTAACCGGCCAGTGAGCTTAGTTCAGTCCTGTTCAGTTTGGCTGTGGTGTTTCAAAAAGCTCAAGTGGAGGGAATTGATTGGCTCATATCAGTTCACAGCTGAGCACATATTGGTTCCTTTACATCTGATTGGATCAGATCAGTTTAGAGCCAATCCAACCAACCTCAAGTCAGATGCTCATCTTATTGGCTCAGGTCCCCTTAGCGCCAATCCGATTGGCTGATCCCGGTTCAGAGCGGACCTGATGGGTCACGTCATCTTGGCGTTGACCAAGGGGTTCTGCCCGTACCAGTAGAGCTTCTCCTCCACCCTCTTCTTCCGCCACTGGCAGAGCAGCAGCATGCGGAAGGTCTTCTGAAAGGTCTTGTTGCACAGGGCGTAGCACATGGGGTTGACGGTGCTGTTAACGTAACAGAGCCAGTAGCCCAGGTGCCAGAGGGAGAGGGGGATGCAGTCGGAGCAGAAGGTGGAGATGAGCACCATGATGTTGTAGGGCGTCCACGTCAGGATGAAGGCCAGCAGGATGGCGCTGAGCGTCTGCGCGGCCTTCCTCTCCTTGATCAGCACCATCCTCTTCCTCTTGGTCAGCTGGCTCTTCAGCGTGGCGTCCAGGGGCTTGGAGGTGGAGGAGGCGGCGGAGGCGGCGGCGCTCATGGACTCGGCCGAGGAGAACGACGAGGGGGGCGCCATCTTGGACGCCTCGCCGTTCCGGCTGGGCCGCTGCGGCTGGTGGCCGGCGGCCTCGGCGACGTCCTTGGCGACGGGCTTGAACTTGTACGAGACGCACTTCTTGCTCCTCTGGGAGGCGCTGGCGGCCGGCGGCGCGTGGAAGAAGCCGTCGTCGCCGTAGCACCCCAGCCGCTCCCCGTCGTCCTCCGCTCCTGCTCCCGCCACCCCCCCCGGGCTGGCTCCGCCTCCGCCCCCGCCCCCGCCCCCGCCCCTGCCCCCGCCCCCGCCCCCGCCCCCGCCCCCTCCGCCGCACGCCTGCTCGTGATAGGAAGGCTGGAAGGCGCCCGAGGACCCCGGCCGGTCCTCGTCCTCCGAGGAGGCGTAGCTGTTGAAGGTGGTCAGCGGGTCGGCCTTGGACCACTCGTCGTTGGTGGCGGCGGCCGAGCGGGCGGCGTGGCTGCGGCTGGACGACGACCAGGACGCCTGGTTACGTTCCCGTGACGACGCCGAGCTCCGCCCCTTACAGCTGAAACAGGACCTGGTGGAGGTTCAAGGAAGGCCTTTGTCACACACTGATCAGGCGTGTCCTGAATTGACTGTGCGTTTGGTTCTACTTCCATGCACGTGGAATCGTAACAAGGAGGAGTTCTACATGCACGTTCTATCTAACAAAAATAACGGCTTACATTTGTTGCGGAGAAACTCAAGTACCTGAGGAAGGTGGAATGTGTCTGACTGGCTCCCGGCCCCGCCTCAGACGAGTGATTGACGCCCTGCAGCTCCGCCAGGTCCTTGGTCCTCCTCTCCGTCTCCTTGTAGATGCGGCAGTACAGGATGGTCATGATTGACACGGGGACGTAGAAGGCCGCGATGGCCGTGCCGAACGTGATCACCGGCTCCGAGAAGAACTGGATCTGACACTGTCTCTCCGGCACCGTCCGCTTGCCCACAAAGTACTGCCAGCACAGGATGGGCGGGGCCCAGAGCACCAGCGACACCAGCCAGGCCAGGCCGATCATCACCCCGGCCCGCTTGGGTGTCCTCTTGGCCCGGTAGGTGAGGGGCCGCGTGATGGAGAAGTAGCGGTCGAAGCTGATGACCAGGAGGTTCATGACGGAGGCGTTGCTGGCCACGTAGTCCAGGGCCAGCCACAGGTCGCAGGCCAGGCCCCCCAGGGCCCAGTAGCCCATCAGGATGTAAGAGGTGTACAGGTTCATGGAGAACACGCCGATGATCAGGTCGGCCACCGCCAGACTCAGCAGGTAGTAGTTGTTCACTGTCTTCAGCTGGCTGTTCACCTATGGCCGCAACACAGGAAAAAGCAAGCAAACTGGATGATTTAGAGTCTAAAATAATAAATTCATATATTGATATAAAACCTGACACACGATAATATTCCGCTTTAATTCAAAGCTTATAACAGGTAGAAATGTTATACATACTGATAACCCAAAAATAAAACTTTCCTTTTAAAAAGTTTTTTTTTTTACTCTTGTGGACACAAACGGCAGCCTAAGGACTTCCCGTGAATGTACCTTGAATGAGAGCATGACGAGGATATTCCCGATGATGGTGATGAGGCTGACGACAGCCGACACCGTTGCTATGGTGATGACCTCCCACAGGATGTGCTTGGGCAGGTGTTCCTGGTCCGCGGCATCGCTGGCGTTTAGCGAGGAGTTGTGGACATCGCCTCCCTCCATCTTAACGAGGACTCTACTGGAAGGAGACAAGGTGACGACAGGCTGGGCAACACACATTCATGTTGACTGGAATATCCTGGAGGGTGGGAACAGAGGGATGGGAGGAAAGGAAGGTAGAAAGGAAGAGAGGAAGAAAGGGAAAGAGGAAGGAAAGAAAGAAAGAAGGAAGGAAGGAAATAGGTTATCAATTGATTTACTTTCCCATTGTATCTATTTATAATGCAAAGCTCACCTGAGTTGTAAGGCGTATACTTTCAAAACAATGTAAGCCTATGTAACATGTGCTATGTTAATTGTTCTAGGATTTTTTTGTACAAACAGAGAAGTACCCTTTTTCAACCACTAGATGGCACTATATCTTCAATCAACCCCTCTGTGTCCAGTGGGGTACTGTTCCACAGTGGGCACCTAAACTTCACACACACATTTTCCCGACATAAAGCAGGCTGAATTGTCAAGTAGGAAGTTTCTTGCTTTATCATAAAGGTAATTCCATTTAGAAAAGTTTTATGTTAGCCTTTCAGAAATAAATCAATTTCCAGGTGATGTTTGACATGTATGCCTGCATATTGTATACAATATATACTATACTAAACTTTAATGTATGCAGCTAACCTGTTTAATGGGCCGAATGTACAAATTGTTAATGAAACCAATTTTCAGAATATGGTCCATACATTGTATAAATAATATTTGAAAAGTGTTTCATTTCCGTGTCATTGGTGGACACTGCTAAGAATAACCTTACTCACACTAACCAGACCATTTTGAGCATCTCACCGCGAGGGCATAATGTTACATTAGGGGGGACGTGGATCTGCATGGAGGTCATTGTGAGCTCATGTAGCTAACGTCTCTCTGCGAAGATGTAACTGGATGACATGTCTTTTCACGGAATTTAGTAGCAGGGTAGTGAGCATGGCGCAGATGGGGTCTTTGAGATGGTTGCCGGGGAACAGCTGGAGTGCCAATCTGAACTGGCAGAGCACAAGGCCCTCCCCCGGGGTTTCACACAAACGCCTTTCGTGAATTTAGAATCAGAAGGTCGGATCCGAGTATAACACACACTCTGAGAAAACAACCTTCAAAATCTCATTTCCCAATACATTTGGCTAATTGACCTTTTCATATTATTGAATATAAAAGTTATTTCACAATTTGATATGCATATACTGTGAGATCTTTAAAACTAAGCTGACAAAAAAAAACAAGACACTAACAACTCATGCTCTATGGGTGACAATGAAGGGATTGTTTCAGGGTGAAAGTTAGACCGCATATCAGCCACGAAGAGGAGGCGCCCCAGCCGCTGTCCAGGGAATAGAAAACAATCACGCCAAAGGAAATGGCCTAGCCATTTTAGTCTGCAAGGTTTGTTTGGTTCATCTATGTGGAGCCGGTTTGGGATATGTGTGTTTGCTCTGGGGCCTGGGCAAATTTAGCGATCGGAAACGCTTACAGGTCTAGTTCAGAAGACAGAAAACTATCGGAGCATCAGAGACATGCACGCGTGCACACACAGACAAACACGCCAAAGTTAATAAATGAATAAAGCTACGTTATAACTCATCATTAACCTGATGTATTGTCAACAGATCAAGTGATCTATTTTTTCAATAAATATAGTCCAACCAAATGAGTGGCGCCTGACCACATAAACAATAGAATCAACGTACAGGTAAGGGCTTTGCAAAACATAGACCAAGTTTATTTTCACACCCGAGCAGTCATTTCAGACACGACCAAAACATTGATCTTATTTGTGTTTTAATGTCCTTGAGACCAGCGCATTGCTAAGACGCGTAGGAGCCAGAGTTTACAAAAAGTAAAGACTTAAAATGGCGTGGGCTATGGTAACACACAGATACTTTGGGAGGAGCATTTCTTGGTTTTCTAATTCAATGACCTACAACAACCCTAATTTGAATGTATGAGAACTCAGTTGAACTCATGTAAATGTCCTGTCATCTATTCCTCACTCTTTGGTTTCTCATTCTGATGATGTCGTGACTCCGAGACGAACGTCTCTCCAGTAAAACAAGGAAACGCTGACAGTGCTGTTACTATCATTTCTTGGCCCCGATTTTCCGTCCGATTCGAAAGCCTTTTATTCCACCCTTCCCTTTCAATCAGTTTCAGGAGCACAATGCCAATAAACCACTATTTAATGCTGTTTGGAGAGAAAAAAGCCTGATTGAGTATCATTTTAATAGTGTCATATAAATCCCGTCAGAACTCTTAAAAGTGACAGATAGACTGAGGTTGAAAACCAATCTATGCTTGAATTTCAAACCCGCCCTGAATCCTTCATTTAAAGGTGGGTGCTCTGGGGTGGGGTGGGGTGAGGGGGCTCTCAAAGCGCTGAATGCATGCTGGGTGTACGAAGCTACTGAGCCACCACGGACTCAAAGGTTACGGCCGTTTGCCAAACAGCAGGTAGCTGTGTGGCCGCCCGCCGTCTCCAAACATCTGGCTCTGAGCGGGATAATGAGTCAGTGGAGGGTTCTCCATCAGACGCAGCGAGTGAGAGAGAGCGCCAGCCGCTGCGGGCGGGCCCAAGGGTCGGACTGGACGGATGGCTTTACGGGAAACGCTCGTTTACACTATGGTTACCTCGTGACGAGGTCTGTGTGTGTGTGTGTGTGTGTGTGTGTGTGTGTGTGTGTGTGAACCTTGTGTGATCCTCTTGTGCTCTCTCCTTGCTCTTGTCTGCATGTTATCAGCTAAACAATAGATAATAAGGAGAATGTCACAAACAGAAAAGCAGTGAAGCTGTAAGACCAAGCTTTTCCATCGCTTCCTTTCATTTCTGACTCAAACAAAGAGTCACAGATATGACATCTTAGTCAGGAGTGTGGGAGTTTGAGTGCGTGCAGGGCTGGGTTGCATCTGTGCTTTTTTTTCTCCAGTATTCACAAATCCTGGACTAGTGAAGGAGACCAGCCTGCTGGACCACCATATCAAACTTGGTATACCAACTCCTCCTTATCAGTCTTTTTAAAACAATGAAATGGCGATGTCAAACTTAATGAAGCAAAGTGGGGTCCCTATATCACAAGATCCATCGTTGACACAACAATATGAAGCCACGGCTTGGCAGAGCTGTTCAGACAGGCAACGCAGACAAAAGCAATTATCCTCGTCATGCCAATCAACCAATCGCATATGCTCAGGTGTTTAACGTGGTCTTCATAAGCTGCAGTTACACACTCGCCACACTGGCTCCTACAGACACTCCGATACTCACTGCTGCACCACACTGGCCTCTACACTGCTCATGCTCACTGCTGCACCACAGGCTATGTTCCTGCACACCCACCTCCACCCCAGCTTCCACCTATTTTGGGTCTGTTGTTCAGTATCTGTCACGGGGATCTGCAGGTATCTGCTCCCTGCCCATGGCTTCACTGAGTGTTGGAACATGACCTTGGGGGGTAAAATAATTGAGAACAGCAGACCCTTGACGCCAACTTTCATTGTATTAACGTCATTAATGTCATTGTAATAAAAACGTTAAACTATCTTAAGTTGTCCTGACTGAAATAACTTAAATGTGCTTGCTTATACTTGCTCGAAACTGCGAAAGTATAAACATCTCTATTTTTCTTTTGGACATTACTTGAGGCTAAGGTGCCCGTAGTGGTTTTTAATAGAATGATTCGATTAAACGAGTTACAGGTCTCAACGGGACTCACCTGGTTAAATAACATAAACACAGACAATACCTGGACCAATCGTAGCGACCACTGCCCCCCCCCCCCCCCCCCCCTCATCAGCAGTCTGCAAGCAGGGCTAGGTAGCTGCCAAAGTTACAGCTAGGCTCCAAAAACGGATAGCATTTCTCTCACCACAGGTGGAGGCTGGGGGGAGGGAAGAGGGAGGAGGGAGGAGGAAAAGAGAAGGAGGGCTGCTCCTCCTACCCGCCGTTCCTCCCGAACTGCTCCACTCCCTGTGCCGTCGGCCTTCCGCCTGTTGCTCTGTGGGACGTTGGACGCGGTGCCCCTGCTGAGAGCAGGGATGTATCTGTGTGTGTGTGTCCCCCCCGCACCCCCCTCCTGCTTATGTACTGTGTCCATTTTGACTCTAACTCTTTGATTTCTACTTAATCTAGATTAGATGATGACCTTTACTGTAGATTTTTGAGTTTTTAAAAACTAATATAGTAATAAATGAAGTATCAATTCCTTCTGTTTGTGTCACTAAAAGGCATATGTGCTGACGGACTGGCAGACTCGCTGGTAGACTCGCTGGCGGACTGGCCAACTCACTGGCTGGCTGACTTACTGGCTGGCCAACTCGCTGGCTGGCTGACATATTGGCTGGTAGTCTGGTTAACTGGCTGGCAGTCTGGCTAACTGGCAGTGTGGTTAACTGGCAGTGTGGCTAACTGGCTGACCTACACTTTTCTCCTATCAGCTGAATAGCAGGAAGTTTATGAATTAATAATGACGGGTAAGAACGGACACTCTAGTGATGAGGCCGTTCAGCTCTAACACACACACACACACACACACACACATACACACATACACGTACATACACACACACACACACACACACCACGCAGAGACACACACATACGCAAATACACACACACTGTAGGTATGCTTCGATAGACATGAAAAAATAAAAAGAGGCTATCGTACGCAAACACAACAACAATTACGCACATACCAACAGGGCCCGAGTCACTGAAAGGTTTATTGAGCTGATGTGAACCGGACGGGCGACTGTTCTAATGGCCCCACTCAGACGGTACAGCCCCGAAATAAACCAAGCACCACTATAAATAGAAAAGAGTGTGTTTGCTGGACAGTCTTAGGTATGTTTGCAGAGCGGCAGCGAGCATGACGCACATAAGGGAATAGAGCCATCACCCTGTCTCGGTTCTCAGTAAAAGCCTTGTAAGTGTGAACTCTACGATCGGATGTTAAAAACAGTGAGGTGACGCTAGAAAAAAGATATAGCTTGCTCTGATATTTTAATAAGAATATATCCTATATTATGAATGGGAGAAGAACAGCACACATGCGTATCTGGTGTACGTTGATTCGTTACATATATGATTCACACTCCAAAACTATAGTTTCTGCATAGATCCTTTTACTAAGCATAACTTCTCCTCTCCTCTCCTCTCCTCTCCTCTCCTCTCCTCTCCTCTCCTCTCCTCTCCATCATCTCTCCTCTCCTCTCCTCTCCTCTCCTCTCCTCTCCTCTCCTCTCCTCTCCTCTCCTCTCCTCTCCTCTCCTCTCCTCTCCTCTCCATCATCTCTCCTCTCCTCTCCTCTCCTCTCCTCTCCTCTCCTCTCCTCTCCTCTCCTCTCCTCTCCTCTCCATCATCTCTGCTCTCCTCTCCATAGGCCCTGGCACTGACCAAACCTCCCAGTCACACGTACTGTAAGAGCGCGCTGCACTTTGACACCACTACGAACATAAATAGAAAGAAAGAAAAGAAAGGGAAAACAAGAGGGACAGAGAGAGAGAGAGACAATGTGGATGTGTGTGTGTGCTTGTGTGTGTGCGTGTGTGTGAGTTTGTGTGTGTGTGTGTGTGTGTGTGTGTGTGTGTGTGTGTGTGCTCTGGGGCCACGGCTGCTTTGGCACAGCGGAGGATCCTGCTGCATGCCCCCTAGCCCCCAGCCCACTGACCCATGATCAGATCTCCGCATTGCTGGCATTCTGTGTGAGACCTGGGGGACCAGCTCCACCTCAGGCTCTCCAGAGAGGAGAAGGGGGAGGTGGGGGGGATTTGGGATGTGAGGGTGAGAGGGAGCCAGGAACAGAGGCAGAGGTAAAAGACTGAGGCAAAAGCTTGTGGGAAAGAGAGGAAGCGAAGGAGAGAGAGGACAGAGGGATGGATTGAAAAGGAGAGCTAGAAGAAAGAAAGAAGTAGGAGAAGGGGTTGACAGACGCGTGGTAAAAGAGGACTTCAAACTCCAGACAACAAGTGGTTCAAACGACAGAGGGAGATTGTTAAGGGTTTTCGCCCTGACGCAGACACGGGGTGAACCAAGCTTTGGAGAGGAGGTTTGGATTTGTAAGCCAGGCGTTCTGGCAATTCCCTGTCTCGTTCTGAGGCTTGATATTGGCTTCATCCCCCCAGGGAGTCCTGACGTTTGCCCTGATGGGAGTCGAGAGATCAATTTCAGTCACTCCAGCAAACTTAGTCGGGTGGAGATTAAAAGAGATAATATGATAAAAAAAAAAGTGTGTGGCTCTCATTACATTTTAATTTGATCTCAGTGAAAAAAAACAAAAAAACTGTCAGAACATTCCAAATGGATTATTAAAACAGCTTATCAATTCTTATGAAAGTTCACTCTGCCTTATAATCTCATAACCAACATATTATCTATTTCTTAATGCGCTATCAAAAGGACTTAGGATTCATTTTAGTTTCCCCCCTCAAAATGTATTTTCCCCTCACACTGCGAGAGAGCCCCCACTCCAGTTATGATGCCGTTGCCATTCATATGATGATTCCATTAGTTCTTATGATTCCATGGTGGCGATGAGAACCACCGTGTTGCCTGACAACAGTCTGGGTGACAATGAGTGCCCAGGGGGTCGGCTCCAAACACGACGTTGTAGAATCTCATTAAGCTTGGTGTCTTGACTGACATCTTGGGGCAAAATTAATCGGAATGTTTCTGGGCTCTCTTTTTGTCATCTGTCTCTCCATGTCTGTCACTCTTTCTATCTGTCTGTCTGTCTGTCTGTCTGTCTGTCTGTCTGTCTGTCTGTCTGTCTGTCTGTCTGTCTGTCTGTCTGTCTGCCTGTCTGTCTGTCTGTCTGTCTGTCTGTCTGTCTGTCTGTCTGTCTGTCCATGTCTGTCTGTCTGTCTGTCTGTCTGTCTGTCTGTCTGTCTGTCTGTCTGTCTGTCTGTCTGTCTGTCTGTCTGTCTGCTTGCCCGTCCGTCTGTCTGTCTGTCTCTGTATTTGTATACCTGTCTGTCTATCTCTATGTTTGTCTTTCTCTCTTTGTATATGTTTCAATTTGCCTGTCTGTTTCTCTTTCCATTTGCCTGCCTGTCTGTCTATCTCTCTCTCTCTTTGTGTCTTTCTATTTCTATTTGCCTGTCTGGTGGTCACTCTCTATGTGTCTCTCTCTCTCTTTGTATTTGCCTGCCTGTCTGTCTCGCTGTTTGTTTGTCTCTCTTTGTGTCCTTCTCTCATTAAATGTGCCTGCGTGTCTTGTCTCTCTGTCATTCTCTCTAAGCCCCAGGTTCCCGGTCTCACAGCTCAACCTTTGACTGCATTCTAGCACACTATCACGCTCCTGTCCAGACCATTATTTTGAATAAGGTCAGAAGTCCATGCTGGGTCACTTCTAATCCGAAAATAAACAGAGAATTTGCACTCACACAGCCAGAACAAAGCTTAGAATAATGTCAACCAATTCAGGTCGATTGACTGTCAACAACTCCATTTCCCAGCACACCACTCCCCTTTGGCTTAGCTGACCTTATTAGGCTGATGAAATGCAACATGGGTGAGATGTGCTTGCATGTCATTGTTATCAAAAAGTCAGGGAAAACAAATCAGTAGTTAAAGGCTATACTACGCAACCTAGTGTCCACACACACAAAACACACACACACACACACACACACACACACACACACACAAATACACACACACACACACATAAATAAACACAAAGCCTAAAAGATGAGATGTGTGTAAAACATAATAAACTAGGAGTTGGAGTAAATCATCATGGATCATCATCGGTTAAATTATAGACATATTCTCTGTTGAAATTAGCGGCGGCATGCCAACACACCTGCCAATCAACTCTCTCTCTCTCTCTCTCTCTCTTTCTCGTGTGCCCTAGCTCCGTCTCCAGCTGCTCAACTGCTATCAGTGAAGAACAAAAAGACAAACAATAAGACAATATAACCCAAGGAAGTAAACACCCTGTTGGCCCGTCTTAGGTCCACGGAACTCAAGTCCTGGTGGAATTCAATTCGATAAATAATGGTCGTCGTGTTTTAGACGGCACCTTGAATTTGAGAGTAAAAAACAGTGTTGCACAAACACAATCAATTAAATCAAACGTGATTCATCCTTTTTTTCCATGAACATTAGAACTGTCGTTGGAATTTGAGTCCGGATGTAAAGTAATTCTTACAAAATGACATTCCCAATAAAGGATTGCCACTGCGTTTCTGGAGCGCTGTAACCCTCCATTTCGCGTACTGGGGAAAGAGAACCAAGTGTTGCGTGGTGTCGGCCCCCCCCAAAAATGGGGCTCTGACGACCCCGTCCCGCTGGGAGATCCTCCTCCACAAACCCAGCCCTCCCC
>CM030181.1:4755983-4790983 GCA_017639675.1 Aplochiton taeniatus | reverse complement strand
ATGTTTCGGGACAGTGAGCACTCTGCCCCGACCGCGGAGCGATGGAGGCAAAGAAGGAGATGAAGAGGGGGAGGAGAGAGAGATGGAGAAAGAGGAGGGGAAAGAGAAAGAAGGCGGAGGAGGAGGGGAGGTGTGTGTGTGTCTGATTATCTCCCAGTATGTGTGTGTGTGTGTGTGTGTGTACTCTCTCAGTACGTGTGTGTGTGCGTGTGTGTGCGCAGCCCTAACAAGGTAAACAGGGTCAGACAGTGGAGGTGTTAATCACGTCCATTAGGACAGTGGAGCCTGGTGTGTCCGCGGTTGTAAGAGGGAATGACTTATCACCGCTGGCCTGGGGAACCAGATTACTCTTTAATCTGGGGAATCAGAACGGCACCAGTCACTACAGGCGGGCTCGTCGGCCCTGACCACGGCTGATAAAAACCACAGTGACGGGCGGACATTTTCTGAGAACCATGAGTGTGTGGGCGTGTGTGTGTGTTTGTGGGTGGGTGTGATTATGGGTGTTTATGTCTGTGGGTGTGTGTGTGTGGGTGTGTGTTTGTGTAATAGTGTGATGTGTTTGTGAGTCAGTGTGCTTATAGGTGTGTCTGTATGTATGTGTGTGTGTGTGTGGGGGGGGGGGGGGAGTCGGTGTGATTACAGGTGTGTGTGTGTGTGTGTGTGTGTGTGTGTGTGTGTGTATGTGTATAACCGTGTGCTGTCCAGGGATGGGCTGGAGCTGTGCCACCCTAAACCCCTACGTGTCTAATCCAGATGATGGGTACTGATCAGCCCCTGAATGACCCACACTGTCACGCAACAGTACAAATACCCATCAATCACACGGGACATGACATTCTGGAAGATTTCTATCTGTCAAATATACGTTGCTGGCGTCTACCGGCGACATAAATGTCACACTGGGAGTTGAATGCTGTATTCATTGCCATCCGTGTGTGTGTCATCTCAACTGGTAAACATCCGACAGCGCTGTAGGGCATACACACTGAAGTAAGCGACTGTGGTCACACACACACACACGCGAAGACACACTTACCCAAACACACACGTTCAGGCGCACTCACACACCATTCACACACAGACACACACACACACACACACACAGAGAGCAGCTGAGATTGTACAGCTGTTTCCAGGCAGTGGGCCAGGGGGGAGAGGACAAACACCTGCTGTCATCAGGGGAGATATAGTTCTGACCTGTACGGGATTTACAGCCCGCTCCTAACCTTATAAGATTCACCTCACACACACACACACACACGGACAAACGCATACAAATTGATGCATATCTCACAAATTATTACACCGTGAAATCGAATAAATTGATTTTTTCACAAAATAACAAATGGTGTCGAAAGGAACATGCACTATTAATCCAGACAATAAATATATTTGACGACACATCGAACGTTAGGATGGCTAACTAAGGGGTTGGCTGGAACAAATTACGTCTTACAGTAAAAAACACTAATGTCTCTTTCCAGCCAGAGTAGTGGGGTGTGTAGGCTACACAAGCTTCAAGGAGAGCTACAACTAAGGCATTGTGAAAAAATACTGTCAAACATTGTCTCGGTCAGGTCTGAAACGTCACAGCAGTACAGAGGCTGTTGAACCAAATAATTTCCTCTCTGCAACCCAACCCCCTAAGACGGAGCTTTTTCTCCAAGAGTCCCTCTCTAAGATAGACAGAGGGTAGAACAGTAAACATGAAGGACACAGGAGGCAGGAGTAATATAAAGGCAGAGAAAGAGAGAGAGAGAGAGAGAGAGAGAGAGAGAGAGAGAGAGAGGGGAATGAACAGAAAGGTATAGACTACAAATCGACAGAGAAAGGAAGAGGGGTAGAAAGAGAGAGAGAGAGAGAGAGAGAGAGAGAGAGAGAGAGAAAGAAAGAGGGAGAGGGAGAGTAGGGAGAGAGAGAGGTTGAGAGAAGTAGAAGACAGGTATACAGATATAGAGGTAGAGCGGCAGAGAGAGAGCAAGAAAGAAAGAAAGAGAGAGAGGTAGAGACAGAGGTAGAGACAGAGGTAGAGAAGGATGTGAGTGAAGGCAGCAGTCGATAGACCACATCTGTCTCTGTGGGTCCACTGGGCCTTCTTATCGCCTGACCCAGTTGTTCAGTGGTTTCTCGTTGTTCTCTCCACACCGTGTTACCACAGCCTATCAGATTCCTTCATTCTAGAGAATTCTGCCCCGGTACCCAAACAAATTACATATTTAACGTTTGTACACCAGTTGACCTTTTTTACTTGTGTTGGTCAAAACATTTAGGGGTCAAAATATGGATTATTATTAGAAAGACTCAGTTTGATAGGGTCAGAGTTTGGTCATATTCTAATTTTAAGTGATTCAATATTGAAAGGTAAGGTGTCTGTCTGTTCCAGTCCTTTACAATGCCCGCCTGGTCCCTTCTAGCCCAGCCCAGTAATCGATGAGCCAAGCCCAGTTATCGATGAGCCCAGCCCAGTAATCGATGAGCCCAGCCCTGCTCCGCACCTCGGAGAGAGATGTGGACAGGCAGGGGCACATTGAGAGGATTAAAGGTTAGCCCTGGAGCGTTTAATCTGATTAATCCCTGGATTCATACCATCAACTTTCACCGGAGTGACCCTATCCTGTGTAGTAGCAAAATCTTTGATATAACTATTCATTCATTTTTTTCAATTTTTCCCCCTCTCCTTCTAGCTGTTTGTTTCCTTTTCTTTTTGTTCCTCTCCCCAGAATACATCCCTGTCTCCCCAGCAGCAGCAGCTTCTTTTTGGGCGTATTGATAATCAATACCTTGGCCTGTTTCACTGGGTTAACCAATCCCCCGCTGCCACATCACTAGTCTTCAACAACAATCCGCTATGCTAAGCTAAATTCAGCTTCAGAACATGCAAACCACTAACTTCAGCTTGACAACACAAAATCCATGCTATGCTATCTTAAGCTCCACAAGTCACAACACAAAAACAACGCTGTGCTATCTTAAGCTTCACAATACAAAAACAATTCAATGCTCCCTTAAGCTTCACAGCACAATAACAATGCTATGCTAATTTGAGCTTCACAACGAACTATTTTTTTAACTTAAGCTTCACAATACTAATTTCACAATCCATGCCAAGCTAATGCTGGCTTGACAATCAAAACAAAACTACTTTATGCTAACCTAAGCTTAACAACGCACCATTAATGCTAAGCTAATGTTAGCTTGGAAGCACATGCTAAGATATCCTATTCAACTGTGAAGCCCTCCCCATTTGTTTGTTGTTGTAATAACATCCTTTTAATAGAAATCTTATTATCACCATGACCTTTTCTTTCTGATTGGAGTGGTTGAGTTTGTTTTGTTTGAGCAAGTGATCGATGTGGCTTTGTTTAGGTTCATGAATACATAATTGCCTTTCTATTTTAAACTGTAAGACAAAACTAATGAGGCACGGAACCTCAGATACCGAAGCGGAATGTCTGCATAGGCAGATACCTGAATAACTAACAAACCAAACGCCGAACAAAACACATACACACACAAATGGCAAATAAAACACACACACACACACACACACACACACACACACACACACACACACACACACACACACACAGACCGATATCACCTCATGAGTTTGACGTCCCTGAAGTCTGAATCCGTTGCTACATCTTTATTGCCGTCTGGATAGAGTAGAGGAGAAGGGTCTGATAGACTGTGCTGTGCTGTGTTTCCTTTGTGTATTTGTGTTGCATCGTGTGCGGTTGTGTTACAGATGACGGTATGGTTTTGTGTTGCATCTCAATGCATGGTTGGGCCAAAGGGGTTGACATCCAACACGGGCACATACCAGGGCAATGACCTCACGTGACCTTCAGTGACATAGGGGAGTGCGTCAGTGTGTGTGTGTGTGTGTGTGTGTGTGTGTGTGTGTGTCTGCGTGTGTGTGTTTGAAGACTAGATGGAGCTAAGTGCTACCTGTGCATCTCACTTTACGTGTTCCGTATGCATCTGGGTCAGTAGTTATGCTCACCGACTGTCCTCGGGATCCAAGAAGAGCCGAGAGAGGATGACTAAACAAAAGGGTTGATGATGACGAGGATGATGGTGGGGGTGGGAGGCTTAAAACAAAACTGAAATAACAGCCACAAAAGAAGAGAAATGTAACACAGTCCGTCCATTTCCTAAAAAATGCATCACTACAAACTCTCACATTTTTGTAAAAACTGTAAAGACCTCGATCAAACTTGTTTAAAAGAGTACTGGCAGAAATGAGGAAAAATGCTGAAAGGAAAGGACTCCCCTTTTGCGATTGGTCCTTGTGGAAGCCGAGGCAAGGTTGAAGGCCTCCGCCACAGCGTAGACTGTGGCCTTGCACAGCGCAAGTGTGTGACGGTGCTAGGTGCTGTGTGTCTCTGCGTGTCACATAGAAGGCTCCATACTGGGAAATAGACAGTGAGTTCAGCGCCACTATCAGAGCATCCGGTCAGAGGGCGTTTGATTTATGACTCCTCAACCCCCCCCCCCCCCCCCCCCCCCCTCGATGAGACACACAGACGTCACAGGAATCTTATGGGCTCAGACCCAAATCCAACCCCTGTAAAATATTGATATTAAACAGCTATTCAGAGCACTGCTGACTTCTCTCTGAATCCTTCTCTCTCTCTCTCTCTCTCTCTCTCTCTCTCTCTCTCTCTCTCTCTCTCTCTCTCTCTCTCTCTCTCTCTCTCTCTCTCTCTCTCTCTCTCTCTCTCTCTCTCTCTCACACACACACTCTTTCTCTCTCTCACACTCTGTCTTTCTCCTCATCTCTGTCCCCCTTTGCCCATCGCTCTTTCTCTGTCTACGCATTGTCCTGCTTTGTTTCCCTCGTTCTCAAGCTCTCTGTCCGCTCCACTGATATGCATACCCTATGCAAAAGCAAAGGTACGCAACGCTAACACAGACAAGTCTGCTCCGTTGTGTTTGCTCTCCTTGATGGCCGGTACATACGATACACAAACGCAAAGGTACGCAACGCTAACACAGACAAGTCTGCTCCATTGTGTTTGCTCTCCTTAATGGCCGGTACATACGATACACAAAACGCAAGTACGCAACGCAACCACGTGTGTCGTTTTTCGTCGACCGTGACGCACCTCCAATTTGTATCTTAATGAAGGCAGTCGGTATTTTGGCCATGCAGCAAGAAGGCAAACAATCCATAGCCGCCCATACATATCTCCTCAAAGTCCACTGCTTTCTTTTGTTGAAAAGGCTTGCATTTACTGTCATTTTCATTGGCAACTATGAGTGCCTATTCTGTCAGGGTTGTAGGGAAAATAAACTGATGTAATTGTTTGTTTTTGTGTGCTGTGCTTAAATTAGTTGGAACTGTGAAACGTTGTTGTTCTGATTTGATTTGATAACGTTGACCTTGTCCGGTATTTCAGGTATTGTCCATAACCACCGCGCCACTCTTTGTTAGCCGTTTAATTACGGAGAAGAAATCCTAAAAAGAGGAAGGGCCGTGTTCGCCCGCTCTTATGGGACTTTCCTCACGAAATGGCTTCACATAGTCAACTCTTCATCTGAAGACGAGAACACGATTCCTGTCCCCAGCTTCAACTGTAGGCTGCTGTGCTGCATGTATTCCTAGACGGCTCAACGTGTTCAGGACCTCCTGGACCTCCTGCTGCACATTTTCCACCTGCTTCTCGGAGGTGAGAGAGAGAGAGAGGAGGGTGTTGGGGGTGGGGGTGGAGGTCGGGGCTGTGAGTGTGCGGAGAGGGGGCGAGGCGGGAGGTCACAGCGAGAAGCAGAGAATGTCTTACTGGAACGAGGGCAGGGTGCCTGTCACGTCATGTGGTTGTTTTCTCATTCTGCAAAAAATTCTGGTACAGGGGAATTATTAGTAGACATTTACATATACATTTACATAGACATAAGCAAAGACATGTACATAGACATTTACATATACATTTACATACATTTAAATATACATACATAGGCAATTTACATTGACACAGCGATTTTTCATCAACATCCACATTCCCAGCGAGTTTGATCTCAGGGACTTTCGCGGCTGTTAACGCTTTCTATCGTGGCCGCTGTTCCACCTTCTGGCCACGGGCCCCAGCGTCTACGAGCCCCGGTCCCCTCACGCTGTGGGGCCGCGACGGGGGCCTCGCACCTCCACGTCTCACGCAGCGTGGTTCCGTCCAACGACAGGACAGGAAGACGACCGTCTGCCTTCCTGTGTCTGCGTCTCCCTGTTGCTCTGAAGGCTCTTCATTCTCCGGTAGCAGAGAGTTGGATAGTAAGACCTGCTGTTACCGCTCCGGGTCTTCGTCGTCTGTGGAGGGAGAACATCAGCCATTCTATCGGACAGTCAGCGGTTAAACTCGCTTGGTGTTGGAGACGTGACACCCACCCCCCCCTTAGCCCTCAGATAGTCTCGGATAGACCTAATGACTGTAAGCCCCAGATCACTGGCTTTAAGTCGAAGATAGACTTCTATTAGCTCTTCCTGCTTACTGACCGTATTGAACGATGAGGCCCTGTTGGTCTTTGATCTCCTGAGTCAATGTTAATATCTGTCTAGCCTTCAATACAGCGACCTCTAATCCAACATCTTCTTTTTCTCGGTATGTGGTGTTGCATCAACCCACTGCTCTGAAAGACCCCGTCTTCTGGGTGGGCCTTGTGATCATGGCAACAGCAACAAAAATGAATCCACACATAGTTATTACATTGGCTTAGAGATCGGAAGGTTTTCCCCCCGGGGCCATCCCAGCTGAGCAGATGAGAAGGCCGGAAAATCAAAGGCCCCTTTTAGCGAAGCTAGCAGAGAATGTGGATGTCCTGGTGTTGAGCTGGGCCTTCCTCTGTTCCTCTTCTCCCCAGGCCCAGCGGCTTTGATGTACAAGGTCTCTGTCACATCTCCGTCTGCTTGACCAGCTGTGAAGCCCAGTCGTCCTCCACACACACACACACACACGTTCACGCAAGCAGACACACACAGACACAAACATACTACACACGCACAAAATGGCATACAAATATATATATATATATATATATGTTCAAAGCATAGCTACATAATGTTTTTTCCTATATAAAAAACGTTGCTAACGACTGACACTCCCGTGAGAACGACAGAAACAAAAGTTTGCCGCCTGTGACACAATCTTAACGACCATATCGCCACGGATACGGAGCCGCGTAGAACAAGCGGGATGAGCATCAAAACAGTTCAGAGACGTAAACCCTCGCAAAATATTCAGCCTTGACATTTTGAACGCGGCACAGCAGATGTGTTACTGAAGCTGCAACTTGACCCACTTCACTGTTTGTCTTTGAGCTACAGAAACCCGCTTTTCTTTCCCCGCGCACGGGAAGGTTTCTCTCATGACCCATATGTCTGGTGAAGGGGGGGCTGAAATCACACCGACACCACGCTGGATGTCTATCTGCTAACAGAACAGACGCAACCCACTGAGGAGTCAAGAGGGGCCGCGCGGCTGGTACTGCCATGATGGTGAGGCAGGGGTGAACGTTAGGAAGGGTAACGGGTCGGTCAGGATGGAGACTGGGAAAACACGTGGGGAAGAGAGAAACAAAGGGAAAGAAAGAAAGAAAGAAAGACAGAAAGAAAGAAAGAAAGAAAGAAAGAAAGAAAGAAAGAAAGAAAGAAAAAAAGAAAAAGAATGAGAGAGGGTTGCACGACTGCGTTTCACGGTGGACTGCGTGGTGCTGCCTAGTGGCTTCCTCGGTTCCACACGCTGCTCCCGGTGACACAAAGAGGAGGGAGTTATGTTCTATGTCTCCTAGCTCTACTCTGCCCCAGTGTCAGGTAGAGAGCACAACCCAGACAAGTTGTCTGGCGAACAGGAACGTGTACGCAGCAGGAAAGTTCCCGACGTCAGCAGGACACGGGAGGGGGAGGGAGTGCAGGCATGGAAAGGGAGGTGTGGGGGTGGGTGGGGGAGGGGGGGTGGAGAGGTAGAGGAGGGAGGAGGAGAAGGGGGAGTGGTAGAGGGGGAGTTAGTGCGGGCATGGAAAGGTAGAGGGGGAGGAGGTGTGGGGGTGGAGGGGGGGGGGAGCGCAGGCATGGAAAGGTAGAGGGGGAGGGAGGTGTGGGGGTGCAGAGGTAGAGGAGGGAGGAGAAGGGGGAGTGGGGGGGGGGTGGGAGGTGGGGGGGGGTGAGACTAGAGCAGGCAGTCCTGGACTGAACTTGTGGTACTCTAACCTCAACTGAAACAATTTAAGAAGCCCATGGGAATAGCCAGTAGTAACTTTATGTAATATTGAACATGACGTTCGGCCAGGAGATTAGCACTTCAGCACTTTGAGCCTTTCTGTCATTAGTGGATCTCCTTCCGGCGACACGTTTGTAGGAATTAACCTGTGTGACTTCAAATGCAGCAGCACTTATGAAACCGTCCAAATGGCCAAGCGGAAAAGGTCTCGTGATAAAATACATCTCCCCTCGGTTGTCCCCTCAAACTGGCCCGCAGGGTCACCTTTTCTGCTGACTCGCACTATTCACACTTCACACTATTATTGATCAAATGTGGTATATGGGTACACATTGTATATCCCGGAGCAAGGCAGGGTAGCAAGGTGGGGATGGGTTTTGATAGATGAGAGTACTTGGGATGCTGTGTTCCCCATGGCGGGGCGACATTCCAGAAGGGGAAGGCAGAGGAGCGATGATGAAGCTCCATCTGGGAAGGTTTTCAAACATGGCCGTTGCTCACAGCCATTAAACAGGCGCCATTACAAAATCTCTCTCCTAAAGACCCTGCTATGGCGTATAGACTGTAATGGCACGACATTAGCTCGAGCTATTATCCCTGAGGGATTTCCTGACAGATATAGCTATGTAGCTATCCATCGCCCCAACACAGGGGGTGAATGAGGTGATATGTCAGAGTGAGGTCTCACCGCATTTTACTCTTTGCTGACTTTGAGGGTCTGTAAAAAAAGAAATCTATTAAAGATATCTGTCGCCTGAAGCTAAAACTTGTCAAATAATAGACATGAGGTCGGTTTTTACCTTGGCGAAGATTTAGAATAACCACTAACCCCCCCCCCCCCCAACCACACACACACAGTGTCTTGCCTCCCCCAGAACATCACAGCTAGTCATTACCGCATGGTGCGTTCACTTGCCTGGCGGCCATTATAAAAAACGCCGTCAACATAGAACCACCAGAGTTCCTGCTGCGTTAACATTACAATGCAGTGCTCGGAGAGATGACTCATCATTTTCCTCCAGCAGAGTCAATCCTGTGGTGTGTCGCAGGGCTTTCAGCAGGTGATGGCGCGATCGACTGCAAGTCTGCTCATCTGATCATTTTTGTTCCTCCTCCTCCATCCTCCTCCATCCTCCTCCATCTCCTCCACCATCTCCTTCCTCTTTTCCATCTCCTCAACCTTTAACTTTGCAACACACTCTACCCCATAGAATCGCCCATTCCCATCACATGTATTTAATATAAAGCTAGCTAACAACATTGTTGCCTCAAGCTCCTTACATGCAGTATTTATCTGATTAGAGTATGAGTCAGAGTATGAGGCAGAGTTTGCAATGATTCAGCAGAACCATAAAGGCCCCCACTAGGCAAATTGGCAGGACTGCAAGCTTGAAACGGTTGAATCGTAAGCTGTTTCCTAAGGACAGTAAAGATGATTGTTTTGGTTGGTATTGCTAATAAATTTAGAGCAAGAACGTCTTTTTTTTATCGTCATTTTATGCCATTTTCTTCATATTTTGGAATGAATAAAAATACAATAATTGTTTTCGTCATTTAAGATGTATCATTAACCAAGCTGCTGTGGGCTTTACATAGAGGACAGAGTGGTCATGTCCATCGAGTTTAGGGTCCGTTTCTTTTCTGACGATCCTGGATGCTCCTGCCCCAGAAGAATGGCACGACTAGTAATCTGGGACATCAGCTGACGACAGTGACACACAGCTGGGTGGGTTGATGTCACACTGGAACATGGCGCTGTGACTCAGGGTTCACAGTCCTAGAAATAGAATCACAAGAGGAGGCAAAGTTGGTTGAGAAATGGCTTTCTTCCCGGTCATCGTCCGGCTTCTGGTCAGCCGTCGGCCTCCGTCACACTGGGCAGTGGACCGGGCTGGATCAAAGGAAACGGGATCGTAACATACAGCCCATGACAACAACCAGCACTCATTCAACTCCCTCGTGACGTTTTCCTGAAGACGCAAAAAAGCTTTGATACGAAGCAGCTTTCTCTCACTAACAACATTAGCACGGTAATAGCTGCACGTTTCCAGTAAACACTGACTAGGGCGATACGCAGTCTGAAGTGGGCAGTTGGATGGAGGAGCTATTCATGCTATTAGTGCTATTAATCTACTGAATCCGCCGCAGGAGAAGGGCTGGTGTTTTTGCTCTCTTTCAGCCCTTCTCTTTGTTTGTCTCTCACAGTATCTTAATGTGATCTCCTTTTCTTCTCCCATTCCACCTTTTTTACTCTTTCTCTCTCCATCTGTGTCCGTTTTGCTTTCATTCTCCAGACTAGGGCTGGACTTGACTTGCGTTGGATTTGGAAGAGTGGCAGGAACTGGCCCTAGGGCTGCTTATAAAGTATGTTCACTGCTTTTAGGTAGTCATCCATATAGAAAGAACCAGGCAGTGTGTGTGTGTACTAGGGGAGCAGGGTGTTGATAACTATGATTTTAGCCCTCTTAAGTGGAGAGGAGAGCTGCACGGTACTTAGACAAGCTACAGAGACTTTACACACCAGGAAAACAGTTTTTAAGCTGCCCAGGTTTTCCCCAGCGGACACGCATGCACACACACACACACACACACACACACACACACACACACACACACACACACACACTGAAACACACACAGTAACACACAAACACCATGACAGGAGGGGCAGCAGAGTCCTCTATATATGATATCTGCCTTTTGACATTTGCAGAGAGGAGAGAAATAGAACATGAGGAAGTGAGAAGGATGAGAGAGGAGGTGGGAGGAGCGGGCTGGAGAAAGGGGGGAGAATATAATGACCAGGGAGGAGAAGGGAGAAGGGAGGGAGCAGTGGAGTCTAGAGGAGTCTTGTCTCTCCTGCTGAACAAAAACAAAAAAACGAAACTATAAAAATTCAGAAAATAGCAGAAAAGATGCAAAATGAAAACAACTACAATAGATGAATCATTCGGAGGCTGCAGGACAGATCGGCGCAGTCCTGTTTTAATGTTAGGGAGCAGTATTACTGCAGGAAGCGAAGTCATCTAACGGTTCCTTCCTACCCCTCAGGACCTCCATCCACCAGGTAGATGTGATTCATCCCCGCCACCTCTGCCCACCTCCTGCCCTCAAGCCCTGTCCCCTGTCGCCTGTCCCCTGTCCCCTGTCCCCTGTCCCCTGTCCCCTGTCGCCTGTCCCCTGTCCCCTGTCGCCTGTCCCCTGTCCTCGCCTACCTTCCTTTTCTTGCCGTGTTCTTTCCTAGAGGTGAGCCCACGACCTCATTGTTTCCACAGGCCGCGTTGGAGGGATGGAGATGCTTGTTGCAGTTAAAACGAGTCTGCTTTTCTACCTGGCCGCTGGATTTAAAGCGGGACAAGTCACATCAAATCACGTTAGCACAGCACACGGTTCCGCCAGGGTTATTTATGAAGCCAAACAAACCGCTGACCGAAGCCCCCCAAATAAACAAAACCGCTTCTGGTTGCTGCAGCGTGCAGGTGTTTGATGCGTCGACCCTCTTGTCCTCCAACAAACCAGTCCACCTGGCTCGTCATGCCTCCTTTCCTCTCCTCCTTTTTCCTCCTTTCTTTGTTCTCCCCTCCTACAATAGCAGCATCTTAACTCCTCAAAGAGCCCTAGGCCAAAACCAGTCACCTTCTCTAATAACTCCTCCAGGGACCAGACTTAGACTTGTAGATGAACACGTGTTGTTTGCTGTTTGCATCTAAGTATGTTGTTTAATGAGCGACTCTGGTGTTGTTTGGCCCAGATGAACGGTGGTTCTATCGATTGATAGTGTTTAAATATGCAGCAAGCTGTCAGGCAGCGGGACTCAGTGGCGCGGTTACACGAAGCAACGCTAGCTAGCTACGCAACTGCTGTCGTCGGGACCTGTTGAGATAGTAATTGACACACGAGCTGAGGTGGAATTAAAGGTCCTTTCTGTCTCGAGCAGAGACTGACACGCGTTTTAATTAAATTGTGACTCACAGAATGTGAGGAATATGCCGTCTGGAACCATTATCATCCTCATCCAGCGATTACGTTTCCCTGTCACAGATTCACATACCTGGTGGCTCACAAGCTGCATTGAAGATTGATTATGTACGGCTATTCTGTTCGATTGACAATTGCGAAATTTGGGTCAAATATTGTGGCTTCTGTTCTGTTGCCTCCTTGAGGAGGTTTTGTCAAGAACTGACTGAAGTGACATTTTAATTAACGCTCCAGTGAATTGGATTAAAATGATTTCACATTACTTTGTCTCTATTGTCAAGATAGACCATAGGACACACTGTAGACCTATATATTCTGCGTATATATATTTTCTCTCCAACACATTTTAGTGAATAAAAGAAATGGAAAACAAAAATGATAAAACAAAGAGAAAGTGAAATGGAAACAAAAACAAACAAAAAAAAAAAGAGAACATGATGATGCTTTTGTGAATAGAGATCAGAGTTTGTCACTAGTGGCAGGGACCATATTAATGATGCATGACGGTAGAACAATAACTATCTGAAATGAAAATTGAATTAACCTCCATCAATTGAATTCAAATGTTTTCTAGTTTCAAGAAAATTGAAGCCCAGGAACGTGCTAACTGACTTCACCCTGCTGCCATGTGTGTGTGTGTGTGTGTGTGTGTGTCTCTCTCTCTCTAGACAGACAGACAGACAGACAGGCAGGCAGGCAGGCAGGCAGGCAGGCAGGCAGGCAGGCAGGCAGGCAGGCAGGCAGGCAGGCAGACAGACAGACAGACAGAAATGAAAATAGAAAAAGAGACAGAGCGAGTGGGAAAGAGATTATTATTTTATGGCAGAGTCAGTGAGAGTGCTGTCTAACAGATTAGAGACTACATTCATGATGCATGATGGGAGGCCAATAAATAGCTACTCTAGTTAGTCCTAACTTCTCTGGAGGTGCGGTCTCGTTCTCTGTCTGTTACAGCTGCCCTGGGACCAGAGAGAGAAAGAGAAACAAGTCTATGAGTTGGTCAAAACATGATGTCACAAAACACAAACAAATAAATCGTTAGAAGACACTGACTGACCATTGAAAGGCTAATCAAACCATACCTTAAAATATATTCAATTACATAAGATACAACTACAGGCCAACACGTTCGGAGATCAGCAAGGTTTGCTTGTGGATTGTGGATTATAAAACTTTGAAGAAAAGAAAAGCATGTTTAAATCCGTTTTACCGGGACAAACACACCAACAAGCATTGATGTCAAAGTTGTCCAACTCTGACTGCAGCTTTATAGAGAACGGTGGTGTTGAGAATAGCGACCGGCTAAGTAACGTAGGCGTTGTGTGTAAGCTCTGCGGAGTGTGAGTAACGATGTGCTGGCCTCCTTACAGTGCCCTGCCTTCCGACCTACCGGAACATGGCATTTAAAAGGCCACGCATTAATAGGCATGAAATAGCAGGCTGCGCTGAGCAAATATGCTCGTAAAAAAAGCCGTCTCATTTTGTTCCCAGCTTAAATGTCAGAAACACTTAATGTTCACATATTTAAAATAGGCGGCTTTGGACAGGATAAATGACAGTGAATAGCGGTCATTATCGTCGTTGATAACGCACGGGGTTTTAATAGCAGATTCACACATATTTTGCATAATAGTGTTGTCCAACAGAAACGACTTGGCTACTCTCTTCATCCGATCAAAGGGAAACAGAGGCTGAGATAATTGCCTCTCAATAGGAGAAATAACATTAGCTGTTAACACAGCTACAGGCCATATTATACCATGCCATCCCTGCACTGCATAACACCCGTGCTTTTACATTTAAATGGCTTCCACCGTCAACAGCACACACATTAAAATAACTTTCACAGTCAACAGGTACCGGTTCCAAACGACTTTAACGGTCGTGTTCAGAACTCTTTGCTTTCCTTCAGCGCAAATAGACTCATCCCATCATCATCTTCATCGTCCTCATCAATCTTCACCGTCTTCATCATTTTACGGAAAGCGGTGTCGGTGCGTGTGGCCCTGTGAGCGTGCGTGTGCATGACTCAGGGCTGGCAGAGTTGTGACCCTGATAAAGTGACAAGGGCATCCTTTCACGCACATTATGGGATGTGAAGCTGTGAGGTAGCCGGTGCCAGACAGCCTGACCGTGGGCTGCCACTGTGAGACCTGCCTTTGGCACCGCCTTAGAGGGCACACACACACACACACACACACACACACACACACACACACACACACACACACACACACACACACACACACACACACACACACACCAGAGCCTAGTACAGACTCTCAGAGTAGCACTGCTGATCTAGGAGCAGTCACCAGACCATAGGCCAGGCTCTCAGAGTAACACTGCTGACCAACGACTTGTGTCTGTATCAGAATAGCAGAGATGATCTAGGACCAGACTTCAAATGCCGGTACAGCCTCTTAGAGTAGCATGACTGATCTAGGACCTATGTCCGGGACACACTGTAGCAGTGACTGGTCCAGGACCTGTGAGCAGAGTCAATCCTTTGGTACGACGTTCAAACCGTCCGTCTCAAACAACATTTGTATATGACCCCCTGCGCGAATTGCAGAGCGGTGTAGCCATGGAAGGTCCACTATGAGGCTTAATGAAGATGAAACTAAACTTCAGAACGTGTTGACTAAAGTGTCTAAATGCTGCTAATTTGGTTGGATATGAACTGGGATTAGGGTGGTGTCGGGGTCCCAGCGTGCCAGCCCGGGAGGGACTTGGTAGCTGAATGCTAATTGGTCGAGAAGTCTGTCGGGAGGTCTCAGTGGTCCAGTGCCTGCGGACCTTTTATCCCCCCCCCCCCCCTCCTGCTCCTCTCTAGCGGCCCGGTTATTTCGGGCGTCTGTCGGGACGCCCGTCGAGTGGTCTTTCAAGCGTGCTCTGCCCACCAGAGACAGGGAGCGTCACGCAGCACTCCAGGAAATTACCTCACCTCGCCCCCAGTCTGCCATGCGGAGGCGTCGCTCGCCCTCGCCAGCCCCCTCCTCCTCCTCTCTCTCTCTCTTTCTCTAAATCTCTGTGTCTTTCACTCTCTCTCTCTCTCTCTCTCTCTCTCTCTCTCTCTCTCTCTCTCTCTCTCTCTCTCTCTCTCTCTCTCTCTCTCTTTATCTCTGTCTCTCTCTTTTTCTCTTTCTCTCTCTTTCTCTCTCTCGCTCTATCTCTCTCTCTTTCTCTCTCTCGCTCTATCTCTCTCTCTCTCTCTGTCCGTCTGCCTGTCTGTCTCCTGTGTGTGCTGATCATGCTGTGTCTGGCCTCCAACCAGGCCCGCCATACTGCTGAGGCTCCAGTGATGTGCATACTAAGCAGTCGTTTACCCAGGCTGGTGGGGGAGCTGGCTGAGACTCTGGTCACACCGGAGGACGTATAACTAAGAGCTGAGGCAGGCGGACGGAGGGAAAAGCGTGGTGGCCGTCGGTGACATTTCCACAGCATCACGCCCTGGCCTCTGGTCAGCAGCAGACTGGAAGGGAGGGGAGACAGATAGAGAATGAGCGATTCTGAGAGAGAAAAAGAAAGACAGAGTGAGTAAGAGAGAGAAAGAGAGGGAGAGAGAGAAAGTGGGATGGATAGAGAATGAGAGAGAGAGAAAAACAGATAGAAAGATAGAGAGTGAGAGCGAAAGAGAGAGAGTGAGGGATGCATACAGAATCGACTCAGAGTGAACGCAGCTGCTTCACTAGCTGTTAATACCGTGTGAGGTCAGTCACGTTAACAGCATCCTGACAGGCGGAGTGCTATCTGTGTGCATGTACAATAGCATTCTTGAGTCTGTTATAAGTATAACAAATAATACCCAAATAATTAGGGTTGATGAATAAATGGTCCTGTAACTTTTGAAGTGCCTCTTCTGATTAGCTGATGCTACACAGTGTTTAGGAGGGTGGAAAGGGGGTTACTCACAAGCTACATGCTCTGCACACACACACAACACACACACACACACCAAAACCACACACACACTGAAGGCCTTCTGTGCTCTGCGGAAGGTAGTGTGCCTATTCAGCAGTGCAGGTGTGAGACCATACCGACGTAGATAGATGGAGAGAGAGAGAGAGAGAGAGAGAGAGAGAGAGAGAGAGAGAGAGAGAGAGAGAGAGAGAGAAAGAGAAAGAGAGAGGGGAAAAGGTAACAATTCAGCTGACTTCTTGCTCCCAAAAAAGCGCAGCTGCTTCCTCAGGGACTAGGTGCTGTCAAGTTTATCACTTCCTAAAAGCTGAGAAAACCGGAAAGCATTGAGGGGTGTGAACGTTTGAAATATTGGACAGCAGGAGGCTGTTTTCAGCAGCCAGCGCTACAGCGATGTCTTCAGTATGTGCTGGGTTGTTATTTTGGTGTGTGGATGTGTGGAGCACAAGGCGTTTTTCCCCCACATTTCAGAACATTTGTATCGGCAGGAAAACTTATTTTAGAAGCCTATAAAAATATATCATAATAAGTGATATCCCTTTATTTTGGACTAGTTGATTGATTAAACCTGCTGGTTAGAAAAGCACCTGTTGATGCGGCTTGAAGACCTTGCCATAGACTGAGTCCCACCTGTCAAAGCAACCCTATGTTGACCTGCATACCTTAGCGCTTCCCTTTTTTAAATGATTTATTCACCTTTATTTTAACACGTTAGTGTCATTGAGGTTCAAAATCTCTATTACAAGAGAGACCCTGCCAAAAGAGCAGTAAGAATGAAAAAAGTATAAAGGTTTCACATAAAAAAGGAAAACAATGAACAATGTTCACCCTTAAAATCCTAACTACCAAATTAAATTATGACTTTAAAAAGTTTCCACATCAAGTTTTAAAACACTGACAAAGCCCTATTGTGTCTTTTCCCCATTGTTTACCCCTACCTCGGTTTTTGTTTGGTGTGAGTCTTTATTCACCTATACAAACCTCCCCTATGTGAACCAAGTGTGCAGGAAGCAGAGAATAACCAGCACTAAACATCTCCTCATTAACTAGCAGAGAATATTAAACATCTCTTCATGAGCTAGCAGGAAATATTAAACATCTCTTCATGAGCTAGCAGAGAATAACCAGCACTAAACATCTCCTCATTAACTAGCAGAGAATACTAAACATCTCTTCATTAACTAGCAGAGAATATATTAAACATCTCTTCATGAGCTAGCAGAGAATATTAAACATCTCTTCATGAGCTAGCAGGAAACACTCAGCACTAAACATCTCTTCATGAGCTAGCAGAGAATATTAAACATATCTTCATGAGCTAGCAGGAAATAACCATTCCTAAACATCTCTTCAAGCACCTCTAGGGCTCTCGGTGATCTTCTTCTTCAGCGCGGCGTCGGCAGAGCTATTACATCATCCGACTCTCCCTCGTCTTCCAGATGCGCCCGAAACGAAACGCCATCTGGAACTCCAAAATCACACACTGTTCCACTGGCAAACAGAGGTGCTTTGGCTAGCATTCCTTCTGACAGTTTTGTAGATCAAAAAAAAAGAATACAATGAATCAAAACAATTTGGATCCGAAAATAAAAAGGGATCAGGTCATCCAAACTGGGGGAATTCTGAGTCACTATGACTTGCAGCAGGACAGTGTATACATATTTGAGTAATGCTGATAGTTTCAGATTGGAAGTCTTTTTAATAATGGACGTTAACATGCACTGGGTTTGTGAACAGGCTCCTGTCACCAGGGAGGAAGGTGAGAGTGTGAAGGCGTCTCCCGGGGTTCCATCTGTTCACAGCGAGAACCAGGGCATGTTCCCAACCCTCCTTTGAACTGATTCCTGTAAATACGTTGTTTCCCATTTGGAGAGCAAAGTTTGTCAGTGTCAGTGGTTGATTATCGCTCTACAGTAATGAGGACTAGTGGATGGATTATTTATTGGCCCTCGACCCCACCTGTGAAACACCCAATAGTATCCTGATTAAAAAGATAAACCTCTAATTTCCCCAAGTTGCACGTCAGAATGAAAATGCATAAATCTAGTGGGACAGATTTGTGGATGAAATATTTATCCAGGTTATGAAGATTAGCCCAGAAAACAAACTGCAGAGTCCACAGCACAGAGCCAGAACACATAGAAGGCACAAAGCATCAAACTCAATGATATTACAGGCCAGGAAATGGTACCTGACAGAGGGTTGTGATCGACCCTGAAAAGATGCGTATGACCTTTGAACTTCGGTCTGTCTACCGGCATCCGGAGCTCTGGTCACCAGGTCTGGAGGAGAGGGGGAGGAGGGGGCAAAGGGAGGAGAGGGAGGAGAGAGGAGACAGTGGGGGAGTACAGTGGATGACGCAGGAGCAGAGGAGGGGGGATAACAGAGGAGGAGAGTAGATGGCAGAGGAGGAGAATAGGAGAGTCGATGGCAGAGGAGGTGAATAGGAGAGTAGATGGCAGAGGAGAACAGGAGAGTAGAATAGGAGAGTAGATGGCAGAGGAGGAGAATAGGACAGTAGATGGCAGAGGAGGAGAATAGGAGAGTAGATGGCAGAGGAGGAGAATAGGAGAGTAGATGGCAGAGGAGAACAGGAGGGGTGAATAGGAGAGTAGATGGCAGAGGAGGAGAATAGGAGAGTAGAATAGGAGAGTAGAATAGGAGAGTAGATGGCAGAGGAGAATAGGAGAGTAGATGGCAGAGGAGAATAGGAGAGTAGATGGCAGAGGAGGAGATTAGGGGAGTAGATGGCAGAGGAGGAGAATAGGAGAGTAGAATAGGAGAGTAGATGGCAGAGGAGGAGATTAGGGGAGTAGATGGCAGAGGAGGAGAATAGGAGAGTAGAATAGGAGAGTAGATGGCAGAGGAGGAGAATAGGAGAGTAGAATAGGAGAGTAGATGGCAGAGGAGAATAGGAGAATAGATGGCAGAGGAGGAGAATAGGGGAGTAGATGGCAGAGGAGAACAGGAGGGGTGAATAGGAGAGTAGATGGCAGAGGAGAACAGGAGAGTAGAATAGGAGAGTAGATGGCAGAGGAGGAGAATAGGGGAGTAGATGGCAGAGGAGGAGAATAGGGGAGTAGATGGCAGAGGAGGAGAATAGGGGAGTAGATGGCAGAGGAGAACAGGAGAGTAGATGGCAGAGGAGAACAGGAGAGTAGAATAGGGGAGTAGATGGCAGAGGAGGAGAATAGCCTTATGTCTTTGTCAACTCTTTGTTTGGTCCATTTGTAGTTGTCCTTGCCTTATTGTTTGCCTTTCTGTCCATCTCTGTCTTAACTGTTGTAGTCTAGTGTGTTGCTCTGTGTCTGAGCATTATTGTCTTATTCTTTTTCTGTAAAGCGTCTTTGGGTCTTAGAAAAGCACTATATAAATAAAATGATTTATTATTATTATTAATAATAGGAGAGTAGATAACAGCGGAGGAGAATAGGGGAGTAGATGGCAGAGGAGAACAGGAGTGTAGAATAGGGGAGTAGATAACAGAGGAGGAGAATATGAGAGTAGATGACAGAGGAGGAGAATAGGAGAGTAGATGACAGAGGAGGTGAATAGGAAGTTGTTGGAAGTACAGTATAATGATTATAGGTCATGATTAAAATATTCATCCTTCAGAAGTAGATGGCAGAGGAGGAGAACAGGGGAGGAGATGGATCACATGTAGAAGCAGGAGGAGAGGAGGAGAGGAGAGACCGGAGGGAGTAAATAACATGGCTGTGGAGAAGAAAGGAGTCGGTTCCATTAGCCCGGCCAAGCGGTCCTGCTAGCCAGCCTGTGGCGCACCAGCCTCAGCCCTCGCCCAGAGAGTAGTAGCCTAAAGTTACACTGGGCGAGGACTAAACAGCGTAGGCAGGAAAAGCCAGGGGTTGTACCATCGGAGCTCCAAAGCATTGTTGCTAGGATGTTGTGAACCATACCACACACAAGCACCAATACAAAAAATATCGAAATCTTAGGCTCTTAATTCATTCTTAATTCTTAATTAATTCTTGCTCTCTCTCTCTCGCTCTCTCACACACACACACACACACACACACATACATACACCCCTTCTAACTATCTATCACACGATCACATATACACTTGCGTTCTCTCGCAGACACACACACACACACACACTCTCTCTCTCTCTCTCTCTCTCTCTCTCTCTCACTCTCCCCCCCCCCCCCCCCCCCTCTGGTGTGTTTTGGCCGGTGTCAGCCCTGGGTTTGTACTTGACTCGTCAATGGCCATCTCAGCGCAATAGGAGCTGGCTGGAGTACGGAGTGCCTCGGTCTGGAACCGCAGGGTTCAGCTAAACAGAACCTCAGTTCATTCTGCTCCTCTCTCTCTGTCTGTCTCTTTCTTCCCTCTCTCCTTCCTCTCTATCTCTCTTTCCTCTTCCTCTCTCTCACTCTCCCCCCTCCCTATCTCTATCTCTTGATCTCTCTCCCTTCCATCTCTCTGTTTCGGCAGCCTCTTCCCATCTGACCTTGGGGGTGTTACCGATCCCCACCTGTCACACACCAGAGATCCATGTCTCCAAACACAATCAAGGACAACCCTTGCCTTTTACCATAGAGCCTGCTCAGGGTTGGTGATGGAATTGTACATGGATGTGAGGACAAAACAAAATAAATATATATATATTTTTTAAAGCCCCAAAAGGTTTGGGTGTCACAGTCTGTTACGATATGAAACAGATTGAAGGCCAACCAAACACCCCACACCCACCACCCTTCATTCAAAGTAGATCTAAGGACCTCAGGAGGCCTCCTTGGATCCAGCTTAGATGACTCACACATGGGAATAATCAACAAGGCTGACAATGCTCTCTCTCTCTGGAGGCTGCACATCGTTAAATGTTGCCTTAAAACCCCACCCAACTCACAGCAGGGTGCCCTTCTGAAACGCCGGTCTCGATTAATAAATGAACATATCGATAAATAAAACAACAGAAAGAGAAAGTCGCTGCTGCCGTCGCTTCACTGAACCCCAAATTGATATACCCCAGAAGTGTTTTTTGACGGGCTCAGTATCTTTCGAGACGCCATCTGCTTTATCTTTGTGTGTGTGTGTGTGTGTGTGTGTTGGCACTGTGTGACAAAGGGAGACAAATAGATCGGCCTAGCCTTTTAAAGCAGCCTTCAGGAGAGCAAAAGAGAGACAATTGAATTAGATTAAATAGAATATACATACAACCTAGATAAACAACATTTTAAGCTGGAGCACTCAGGATGCTGATGGTCTTTATTTGTTTCCCTAGCCTGTTGTCAGGGGCAACCCAATATGAACCACTTGCCTTTTCTGTTGGCTTTTTAGATAGACTAAAAGAACACCACGATATGCCGCTGGGGACCATGGAATTATATACACATGTCCATTCTATTGGTTCTGATTCTATGAGCGAGAGTTTGGTCTGCCTGTATAGACTAGGCTCCCGACCCTTAGATTTATACCCTGACTCAACCCTACATCTACGTTGCCTCTGTACTGTACTCTGTGCAATGACAATAAAGTTGAATCTAATCTAATCGGGAATCTCACCGCATACACCCCAGCGACAATTAACATATCACTTGCAGCTCAACTCCATACTTGGTTCAGACATGGAAACCAGCCTCAAGTATGTAGAGTATGTTTAGATGGCAGCACTGTAGTGAAAGGGCAGAAGGCTTCCAAACAGCTCACATTGTTGCTTACTATACTCTCATACTCTCTTTCTCTCTCTCTCTCCCTCTCTCTCTCTCTTTCTCTCTCACACACACCTACACACACATGAAAACACCAAGCCAACATGGAAAACTGTGAACCTCACATACAAATATTTTTCCCAATCTCCGATAGAGGTGCTTAACCTCTTTTTTTTTTTTATATCTGGCCTAAGCTCATTAAAGCCGGCGCCTGTGTTTGTGTTTTATCCGGGAGGTCAAAGCACTCTTGACTGATTACTCCTCAGTCTGTCAGCGTCTGTCGAAAGCCCCCTGGCACACATTTCCCAAACCAAGCCTATCACTCGTTTAAGACATCACGAAATAACGCAGTAATAATAACGTTACGATACAATGAGCTAATGATGCACACTGTGTAGTGCTGGAATGTGTTGGTGCTGTGCAGAGGGCTTCAAGCTGCTCTGAAACACTTAGTTAATTGTAATGGATTAGCCGTAAAGACAGTTCAGCAGCCACCAAAACAAGCTCTCCATCCCTAGGGCTGGTGTGTCCTGCATTGTTTATCATTTATCTCTGAAGACACGCTGTATTGGATAATGAAACGTCCGCTTTTGATTAAATGAATATTTCACCATGCAGCTCTGGAACTTGCGGTAATCAAAATGTATTGAAAACCCCTCTTTTCTCATTCTCATTTCTCTTAGAGTAAAGACAGGTGGAGAGCCAGACAGAATTGTGCTGTGTTCGAATCGCATGCTATGCATCCTTAACATACTAAATATGACTAATATGACTTCCTTTACAAAACTAATTTTCCGGCATATTTAGTAGGTTGCGGACACATGGTGTGCGATTCCGAACAGTGTAGCGATGGTGTTTTTAATCACGCCTCTTGAAAAACACATCCGGTGGCACTACAGTTACGATGTCACATGGCAGTCGAAATTGATAGCATCTTCAATTAGCCTGATTTCACGACAGGAAATTATTCAAATTGCTCCTCCGCTTCCTACTGGTAGGTTGATGAACAGCTGAAGTGTTTTGTCTGTGAAATGTGACAGGAAAGGCTCTGTAAGAAAGGCAGGTTGATGTTTCCTGGGGGACGGTAATCATCGTAACCCACTGTCTCCCTGTTCCTGCCTGTCCTCCTGTGTCTTCCTGTCTGTTCTCCTCTGTCGCCTGTCCCAGTGCTGTGTCTCTGCGGCATTGGCCGGGAGCCCGGGGAGACACGCCGACGGTGAAGATAATGGCCTGTGTACCGAAAAATATATTAATATAATAACAACCATAATTACGCTTTTTCACGAGACAGAGTGGAGAGACACATAGAACGGTCAGCAAAGGTTCAACTATTATCATGTGAGTCCTACAAGTGGGGGAGGCTAGCTCTTCTGTCCTACTCATATGTTAAGATTAATACGCACAACAGAAACTATAACTTCGCTTTCCCATACAGGAACAATGTAGTAGAAGAGAAACACTCCTCTATCCTGTCAATCTTTGACAGCGCTGTTACTTCCTTTAATTACCTATGTAGTTATTTTGTATGACCATGTGTGTTTTTGTATGTTTTAAAGGTGCAGAGATAATACAAACAGATAGTTCTATCTAATTCTGGTTTCCCTCTTTTAAATACAGGTTAAATAAGTGTTGTGCACACCACTTCAAAAGGTCAGTTTAACTCTATTTCAGTTAGCAGAACCGAAGAGTGGCTCTTGATTTGAAACACCTCCTCTTCTTCCTCCTCACACCCAAACATGTTACTTATATTCAGTCCCCGCATGAATCGAGAAGTACCATTCGGACTGAATTGCCAGGAGGACGACGGTTAAACTGAGTTTCAACCCATGGTCACTGTCCAGTTAAACTGAGTTTCAACCCATGGTGACTGTCCAGTTAAACTGAGTTTCAACCCATGGTCACTGTCCAGTTAAACTGAGTTTCAACCCATGGTCACTGTCCAGTTAAACTGAGTTTCAACCCATGGTCACTGTCCAGTTACACTGAGTTTCAACCCATGGTCACTGTCCAGTTACACTGAGTTTCAACCCATGGTCACTGTCCAGTGAACACTCCGCCTCCCGTGGGAATGAAGCGGTGACAGCTTCATAATAGACCCCGGCTCCTTGGGCCAACCACTGTCTCTCCCACGCCGCGTCCTTTCTCTCCCACGCAGAACAGAAGTCGTTCCTCGGAGGTTTATGGCGCGGCGCCAGCTCGTTCAAGGGCGCGTAAGGTGGCGAGGAGCGGGGCGGCGCGGGGCGGGGGAAGCCCACTCAGCATACGAAGGTCGTGCTGACGCTCCGTCCATCGATCGGGAGGGCGAGGCGCGGAGTAGAGCGGAATTGATCGGTGGCTTCACGGTCCAGAGTGCCCCGTCTATTCTTGGTTCCACGCGCACGGGCGGGCGGAGGTGTTCCGTAACGGGCCGAGTGAATCAGCCCCCCCCCCCCCCCCCCCCCCCCCCCGTCCCCGTCCCCTGTGTGTCGGACTGAGATGGCGGGGGCGGACTGGAGGCCTCTGGGACACAGGCCATGAGTTCTGCCTGAACGGACGCTGGGGACCGGAGGGGGGGGGGGGGGGGCAACGGCCGATGCACAGCAGCTAACGGAACAGCATAGCGGCACTCCGTGTGTCAAGGTCGGGGGCCGTCTGCAAAACGCTTTGCCTAAACCCCGATGACCCTCATATTTGGTCATGTTCCATTCTCTGTGCTACAAGCCACAGCGGAAGGGGCTTCTTTACGTGGCGAGCAGTTGGTTCCACGTTCCTCCGTGGTGACAACTCGGCTAAAACAAAGCTGTGGGGATGTCTCCGCCAAGCGAATGACACTAGCAGCCGTTTCGAAAGAAAAGAAGAATTAGCCCCAATTATAATCTTCTCCAGGGTATGATCACTTCCCCAGACTCTGGTGCTCAAAGCATTAAAAGAGAGACAAGTGCTAACTTAATGGCTATCATTTCTCACTGGAGGTCTAATTTCTTAATTGCCTATCTTCTGGAGAACAGTTTCCTTTCACTGATTTGGCATCATAGAGGCAATAGAAAGGGGTTATGTTAGGGACTTTGGATAAACTGTCTCCTTATTTCATTCCATTATTCTAAGAGATTAGTACCACGTAAAATGATATTCATCTTGCTTAATTCTTTCAAAGAAAAATACCTCGGATTAACTATCGTCAATAGCGAATACTGTGAGTTCATTGCTTCAGCGAGTCAGATCCTAAAATCATCCTCCACTTGCATAAATACCTGACTAACCTAAGCTGCTTTCCATTGTAAACAGCATCAACATGTCAGAACTGTTTAGATTTGAGGCCTGGAGGGGTAGCCATGTGTGTGTTTGAAGAGAGGGGTTGGTAGTAAGTGTGTGTGTGTGTGTGTGTGTGTGTGTGTGTGTGTGTGTGTTTGTTTGATGGGGATGGTAGTAAGGGGTGTGGAGTGGCCAAGCATGCTGCGTTGACGTGATCCAAACTGACAAGGTGCACCATGGGTAACAGTTAAAACTCCCATCAGGCATTGCTGCCCGCTGAGATTCTGTCATGTCCCTTGGACCAGACGCCACTGGACACACACACACACATACACACACACACACGCACGCACAGTTTAAAAGCTTTACTTGACTCGCCAGTCATATTACAATTTAAAAGGAATGAAAACATGACAAAGGTTGTAAAGTAAGACATTGATGGTACAACTGAAAGCCCCACCACACGGCTTAGCTACTTGTAGCTGTACTTAACCGGCACTTTCCTCAGGCAGACCTGAGACCTGAGGTCACTCGGCTAGTCAGGAAACAGGGCAGCTATACCGCATATCAAAACAGAGAGCTTACACGGACAAGGGACGTTTTCAATACGTGCATTCCACACTTACAAACATAATAGTGACCCTGGATTCCGTATAGAGCAGCAAGGCCACAGGGATAATCAAGTCAGTTACAGCCAGGGTTGGAGACCAGTGCATCAAAGAGACCAGCCGACTCCAGTCCCAATGTGGAACCCTCCAGAACCGGTAGAACAGCTAGTCTTTGATGTGGCTCTGGACCGTCTGCACAGTTCTAGATAACTGGATTGCATCTGGACAGGTAAAGACCTGAAGGTTACCTTCGTTGCTCTGAGGTCTGGCCTGGTAATGACCTGACTATTTCCCTCATTACAATGAGTTCCGCATGACTCAGTCTGTCCTGCCTTCGTTACTCTGAGTTCTGCGTGACTCAGTACGTCCTCCATTCATTATGAATTCTGCATGACTCAGCATATTTGCAAGTTTCCCGTCCTGTTCTGACCTCGGGGGTCAAGGTAAGGACATGCGTCTATGCAGCTGCGGCAGTTTTTTATCGCACGCAACCCCAAGCCCCCCCACCCACACACACACACACACACACACCCACACACACACACAGGTTCTGTACAGTACATACACACACACACACACACATCCTGTAAACATACAGGGTCTCACACACATACACACATGTACAATTATACTGGTGTGCACAGAATACTAATACATTATGGCTTGAGAGATACAGCACAGTGTGAAAACGAAGAGATTGGTGCTCTGAAACAGTTTAAGTGAATAAAGCAAACCAATCAAAAGAAAGAAGCATAATCCCCAGATTTATTGCATTGGTTTCTTTATCTTCCTTTCAAAAAGAAATGCACAATTCAGCAAAGCTACTACATACAGTACAAATGGCCATACAATAGCAATTTATATTTTAGATTTTCAAGGTGTTTCAATAAACTCTAACGTGATATATCTTTGATGTGGGTGCCATAATTGATACTCTTTGTACCATAAAGGTTTGCAGTCTGGATGCTGCATTCAGCTGGAAAAAAAAAAAGATTAAAAATAAGTTTGTTCTCTTGGAAAACAAAACCCGAAGCCACAATCTAAAACTGGAGTGCTGCTTGTCGATGCACCATCAGAAAAAAAACCTACTGCACTTACACACCAGAAGAAGAAAAAAACCTACTGCACTTACACACCAGAAGAAGAAAAAAACCTACTGCACTTACACACCAGAAGAAGAAAAAAACCTACTGCACTTACACACCAGAAGAAGAAAAAAACCTACTGCACTTACACACCAGAAGAAGAAAAAAACACAACCCGTTTGCATAGCTTTGTCTGAATGTAGATAAGGCACTTCATCAATAACTGATGCAGGCATTTCCCTCTCATAATCAATTCAACACCTTTACCTCAGTGCGCACGCTCAACAGAGTGGTTCACTCTTTCAAATCACGCTTTGTATAAATCTGTTCCAGCTGTCTTTTGGCATTAAGTCTCATGTTCAACATTCTGAAATGTTGAAGTCGTTTTTTTTCTTGTGCATGTCTTTAAGGTCATATACTGTCCCCTAACCCCACATGACCCGGGGTTTCTTAAGGAGACGAACATTGTGCAATGGTTCGGGGTTACGTTAAGGAAAAGGCAACATGTTTTCACAAATAACCCCCCTAAAAAATAGTCCAAAAAACTGAGAAACAACTAAAAAATCAAAACGTTTGGGAGAAGTAGCCTCTGTCTGGTTGGTCGGTACTGTATCCACGGTAACTTGGGTACGTTTGACGTATTTTTCTTCTTTATATATAAAAGATCAGTTTCTCCCCTCCTCCGGCAGTCTAGACCGTTACAAAGTCTTGAGAAAGAGTTTCCGTAGCTGGCCTCAGTGGTCCAGTCAGCGTTCTGGTGAATAGCTGTGGGCTAGCACGCTATTCTATGGTCTGTGGGTTTAACCGGCGTTGTCCGTGGTCTGGTCTGTGGTCTAGCAGTAGTCTGGTCAGTAATGGACGTCCTCTATCCTAGCTGGTCCTCGTACTGCTTCCTGAAACAGTCTCCAGCAGGGAAGAAGTCCCAGAGGCGCTCCTGGTACATCTTCCACACGTAGGACTCCTGCGGATGGACGGACAGACACACACACACACACACACACACACACACACACACACACACACACACACACACACACACACACACACAGGGTTCAGGATCAACTTGACTTTGCTCAGCTTAATTAATTCACGACATGAGTAGATAGAGTTTGGATGTGCATCTCAATGTGAAAAGGATATGGAAAGTATTAGATAATCAATATAATCCATAGAAACGAAAACCTCAAACAGATGGAAAATGCTGGATCATATTTTTGTCCGTGCAGAACTGAAATGAAAACATTAAAATGTTTTATGCATCTGCACAACGCAACAGGTTGGCATGTGATTCCCAGTGCTTGCTGTAATAGGCTAGGGGTTTGTGCTATACCTGGCCAGTGTGCTCCGTCTCATCTTTGTTGATAAGGTACATCAGAAAGAACCTGCCAAAGAACACAAACAGAGAGTGAGAGAGAGAGAGAGAGAGAGAGAGAGAGAGAGAGAGAGAGAGGGGGGGGGGGGGGGGGGTGGGGGAGAGAGCGAGAGAGAGTGAGGAGAGAGAGAGAGAGAGAAGGAGAGAGAAGGGAGAAAGACACATTAGATAGAGAAAGATTCTATATATGTATATAAAGAGAGACAAGCACACACATCAAGTTTAGAGCGCGAGAGAGAAAGGCAGAGTCATCAGACAGAAGGAGAGACGGGTTGAGAGAAAGAGATCAGGAGAATTGTGAAATAACCATGGTGAAATGTATTCTAAACGCTGGGCTGAATTTCCTTGCAGAATAATTTTACAGTGAAATATTGAGCATAATCAAACGGCTTCTTTGCCCCACTGAGACCCTCTGTGAATGTCTCTTTTCCAGGGAAGCCCCCCCTGCAACGCAACACAGAATAATAGAAATATGAATTCTTGATTTGAATGCATATGACGCACTAACAAACAATGCCATAAATATAGAAATGCAAATACAGGCAAACGCATACAACAGAATTAGACACTCAAATGTGCCACACACTCTGTGATACAGACCAATGTAAAGTAGAAACCACAAATACAGTTGACAAAGATAATTGAAAGATTGTAAAGGAATCTGTATCTGTACAGAATGGCAACCGCAGTCCTGTCTAGACAGAGGTGGCTGTGATTCTATAAAGACTGTGAATAGACTGTGAAAGTTTACGTGTTCTGTGAACTACATCCCAGTGTTCAATCCGTCTGAAAAGGGTCGCCCACCGTTTTTAAACTGAGATGCCAATCAAACCAGGTCAGAAATTGAGGGCAGAATCTCGAAAAATACCTACAAAATATATAGTTAAGGCTAAACGTAACCAATAGTAAATGGTAGGCCTTCTTACGGAAACGTGTAACAGCTTCCATTTCCCAAGATACACAGTAGGTCATTTATCCAATTGTATAACTGCATATTTTGAACCCTCTCCAATTCCTTGCGACGGAACTTTGCCTTGAAGCTCAAAATCGCAACTTCTGTCAACTACGTGTGTGTGAGTGAGTGAGTGTGTGTGTGTGAGTGTGTGTGTTTTGCAGCCATTCCTCAATACCACGTGCTGTAGCCTGTGTCACCGTGGGTTTTAGGACTACTGCACCATTACCGCTGCGTGGTAGCAGGCTGTCACACTGCCTCAACAGTGAGGAAGTTAAGAACAGGCCATGGGGATGTACTGTGGACAGAGTCAGTCAGCCTAACAGCCACGACACTAGAACTGTCAGTGCCAGGGCACCAAACACTTCCTAATCGAGAACTCACAACAAAGGAAAGGAAGGAGGGAGGGAGAAGAAACGGAGAGAGAGAATGGAAGAAAGAAAATGTGGGAAAGAAAGAAAGTCAGGGGGGGGGGGGGGTTAGACATCCTAGCAGTGCAGCAGCCATCAGTCAGCTCCCCCATCAGACCAGAGGAGAAAAGGCAGAGTGAAGATGGGCTACAAGGAGAGAGGAGAGGTGGACTACAAGGAAGGAGAAGAGATGTGGACTACAAGGAAGGAGGAGACATGTGGACTAGGAGGAGAGAGGAGACATGGACTACAAGGAGAGAGGAGGCATATGGACTACAAGGAGAGGAGAGAGGAGAGATATGGACTACACAGAGAGAGGAGTCATGTGGACTACAAGGAGAGAGGAGACGTGGACTACAAGGAGAGAGGAGACATGTGGACTACAAGGAGAGAGGAGAGAGGAGACATATGGACTACAAGGAGAGAGGAGACATGTGGACTACAAGGAGAGAGGAATCATGTGGACTACAAGGAGAGAGGAGTCGTGGACTACAAGGAGAGAGGAGTCATGTGGACTACAAGGAGAGAGGAGACATGTGGACTACAAGGAGAGAGGAGAGAGGAGACATATGGACTACACGGAGAGAGGAGTCATGTGGACTACAAGGAGAGAGGAGAGAGGAGACATATGGACTACACGGAGAGAGGAGTCATGTGGACTACAAGGAGAGAGGAGACGTGTGTCCGTGTGAAGGCGGGCTCACAGATAGTTGGCCAGGTTGTGCTCCTGTAAGGTGTGGGTCTCGAAGCCATGTGGCGTTGTGTCAAAGTAGTCGTTGCCGATCCCACAAATAAAGCATTTAGTCTGAGAACAGAAGAGAGAAAATAGTCATTAGAGGTTGTTATGCCACGCTATAGAACATTTTATGTACATATTTGGGATCAAAGGATGTGTTGGCGTCAGTCTGACCTCCATGTCCTCCTTGACCTGCTCCTGCTGGTCTCTCAGCTCTCCAAAGGCATCGATGATCAGACCTGCAACCGCACACTGAAGCTCAGGTCAAAGGTTACAAATACACTCACCCTAACCCAAAGGCATTGGGAACAGTAACCACTGAAGGAGGTGCTACGTCTATGTTCCAGCAACACCTACAGTCATACACTGGTTACAAGGAGGGGCTGTCTCTGTTGGGCTACACACACACACACACACACACACACACACACACAGTTGAGGTTGTTACCCTGTATGATGGCCAGGAGGATGACGATGACGAAGAAGAAGAAAGTGATGTCGAAGAGGATGCGGTAGAGTTCGTAGGGGTCTCCGGCAGGGTCCTCTATCTCGTCCCCAATGCCCCCTCCAGCCCTCACCCCCACGTACATGTGGAACAGGTAACACTATAGGGGGGTGGGGGTGAAGAGACGTTAGGGTAGGCTCTGGCCCACTACAATGACTAAATACACTATACACCCCAAGTTCATGTGGAACAGATAGATTTTTAGGGGGTGGTGTGTGTGTGTGTGTGTGTGTGTATTTGGAGGAGGAGAAGTAGGGGGGGTGGGGGTTAGAGAGGGGTCAGGGAGGGCTCTAGTAACAATGACCAATGCTACTCTCTGTTTCAACGCATTAAATCTGGAGGCTTATAGCATCTTGCAGAATAGCAATAAAAAAAAAAGTCCGAATCAACAAAACTAAAAAAGGGCTGACACAAAAATGCAGCGGTATATCTCTTCTTTATCTGATTCTGTTAAGACTGGAGTTATTTGCTGAGGTTTCTGAACCCATAGGAGGGCTACCTATTGGTTTGAATCTCCAGCCGGAGTTTGAACAGGTTTGATCACATGCTCCCACTGAGCATCCCTTACTGTCATCATGTCATCACACTTCATATCGGGCTGGTCCTGGTCTTCACTCTTGTTGTAGAACTTCCTGAAGAAGTTGAACGCCACCACCGTGTAGAGGTAGACCACCACCGCCAGGAGACCCACCGTCAACACCAACTACACAGACAGACGGACGGACAGACAGACAGACAGACAGAGACGCGGACAAACAGAGAGACAGACAGACAAGCAAGGAGACAGACAGACAGATATACATACAGACAGAGAGACAGTCAGACAAAAACGTAGAGACAGAGATTATTGAGAGATATTCTACCACCTCCAGTAGACCTACTGTCAACGCCAACTAGACAGGCGGACTGATAAATAAATACTTAGAGTGACCAATAGATGGCAATAGAGACTTACAGAGATCACTGCCAGTCAACCTACTATTTGGACCAACCCCCAAAACAGTTCAATTGTTAGACCTATACCTTTTTAAAACCAGTACTACTGCCGTAAGAGACCGTTTTTACACACTCAGCTACAGCCCTCAACAGTGACCCATGCTGCCTGGTGACTAAACTGCACCCTGTCTCATCAACGGGCTTGTGTGAGTGATGGAGGATAGGGTGGTGCAGAACGTTGTGTGTGACATCGGTATGGGGGAAGATGAGGCGGAGTGCTGTGTGTGTGTGTGTGTGTGTGTGTGTGTGTTTGTGAGTACCTGCTTGCCGTTGTGTGTGACGGAGGACAGGATGGTGCGGAGCGTCTTGAAGCCCATGGCGATGTCCAGCAGGTGAGCAGCGAAGAAGAAGTTGTTATAATGACCCAGGATGGACATGGTGGTATACCATACCAGATACAGAAAGGACTGATGGAGAGAAAGAAAGGAAGAAAGAAAGAAAGAAAGAAAGAAAGAAAGAAAGAAAGAAAGAAAGAAAGAAAGAAAGAAAGAAAGAAAGAAAGAAAGAAAGAAAGAAAGAAAGAATGTAAAAGCATATGGGGAAAAAATGTATAGTAAAATAAAAGTTACTAAATTTGATTACAGTCGAGTATAAATAGATTTAACTAATTTTACTTACATTGTCAGTGAAGACCACTCCTAGTTTCCAGATGTGATATTTAGTATCAATGGAACTCAGCCTGTTAACGGAGACACTTTGGTAAGAATTAAAATAGACACTATGGTAAGTGTTAAATAAAAACTTTCTAGATCCTAAAAGTCTAGTAGTATCTCTTTTGCTGTGTTTTTACATTAGACCTGCCCTGACCAACACAAGTGAATGTATTCTCATAGCAGAGTGGACAGTAGATCCCAGTGCAGTCTCCATTATGTTTTAGGGAAACATCCCTGTACAGTCACGTTTAATGTCCCAGTCAATGGGTGAATGTCTTGGTCAATGTAAACGTCAATGCCCCGGTCTATGTAAACGTCAATGTCCCGGTCTATGTAAACGTCAATGTCCCGCTCTATGTAAACGTCAATGTCCAGGTCTATGTAAACGTCAATGTCCCGGTCTATGTAAACGTCAATGCCCCGGTCTATGTAAACGTCAATGCCCCGGTCTATGTAAACGTCAATGTCCCAGTCTATGTAAACGTCAATGCCCCGGTCTATGTAAACGTCAATGTCCCGGTCTATGTAAACGTCAATGTCCCTGTCTATGTAAACGTCAATGTCCTGGTCTATGTAAACGTCAATGCCCCGGTCTATGTAAACGTCAATGCCCCGGTCTATGTAAACGTCAATGTCCCGGTCTATGTAAACGTCAATGTCCCGGTCTATGTAAACGTCAATGCCCCGGTCTTTGTAAACGTCAATGTCCCGGTCTATGTAAACGTCAATGCCCCGATCTATGTAAACGTCAATGCCCCGGTCTATGTAAACGTCAATGTCCCGGTCTATGTAAACGTCAATGCCCCGGTCTATGTAAACGTCAATGTCCCGGTCTATGTAAACGTCAATGCCCCGGTCTATGTAAACGTCAATGTCCCGGTCTATGTAAAGGTCAATGTCCCGGTCTATGTAAACGTCAATGTCCTGGTCTATGTAAACGTCAATGCCCCGGTCTATGTAAACGTCAATGCCCCGGTCAATGTAAATGTCCTGGTCAATGTCAAAGTCAATGTTCCAGTCCAGTCCAGTCCAGCCCAGCTCAGTCCAGCCCAGCCCAGCCCAGCCCAGCCCAGCCCAGTCCAGTCCAGCCCAGTCCAGTCTTAGTTCTGCTTAATGTTCCAGCCCAGTCCTAGTCCCAGTCAATGTTCCGCTCCTGGTTCTGGTTACACTGTAAACGTCAATGTCCCTGTCTATGTAAACGTCAATGTCCTGGTCTATGTAAACGTCAATGCCCCGGTCTATGTAAACGTCAATGCCCCGGTCTATGTAAACGTCAATGTCCCGGTCTATGTAAACATCAATGTCCCGGTCTATGTAAACGTCAATGCCCCGGTCTTTGTAAACGTCAATGTCCCGGTCTATGTAAACGTCAATGCCCCGATCTATGTAAACGTCAATGCCCCGGTCTATGTAAACGTCAATGTCCCGGTCTATGTAAACGTCAATGCCCCGGTCTATGTAAACGTCAATGTCCCGGTCTATGTAAACGTCAATGCCCCGGTCTATGTAAACGTCAATGTCCCGGTCTATGTAAAGGTCAATGTCCCGGTCTATGTAAACGTCAATGTCCTGGTCTATGTAAACGTCAATGCCCCGGTCTATGTAAACGTCAATGCCCCGGTCAATGTAAATGTCCTGGTCAATGTCAAAGTCAATGTAAATGTCCTGGTCAATGTCAAAGTCAATGTTCCAGTCCAGTCCAGTCCAGCCCAGCTCAGTCCAGCCCAGCCCAGCCCAGCCCAGCCCAGCCCAGTCCAGTCCAGCCCAGTCCAGTCTTAGTTCTGCTTAATGTTCCAGCCCAGTCCTAGTCCCAGTCAATGTTCCGCTCCTGGTTCTGGTTACACTGTCCTCACCAGGCCACCAGAGAAGCCTCCTTCAGGACCGTCTCCTCAGTGGGGTTGAAGTCCAGAGCACTCTTATCAAGGCCCAGCAGCTCTGCTATCCTCTCCGCTCCGTACAGGTCACCGTATTTATTGATCACCTACACACACACACACACACACACGCATGCACACACACACACACACACACGCACACAGGAGAAGCCATGGATAAATAAACAGCTAAACTTCATGTATCTATCACAGAGCTATCCATTATGTGTAAGTTGAGGGTATTGAATTAAAAGTGAATGATCGTGACACAACAACGACTTACTTTACGTTTGACAAACTTGTCCCAGTAGTTGTTAGGGAAAGAACTGTGAAGAAAATAATAAATCAGATTAACCTAAACCCCAAAAGGCTGAAGAATTTTCTTTATTAAGAAGAAAAAAATTATAAGAAAAAAAAAAGTAAATATATATATATATATATATATATACATATATATATATATATATATATATATATATATATATAACAATTATTTAACTGGCAATACGTTGAAGAAAGTATTACTACAATTTTATTTAAAAAATCCTTGGTGCCCATAGAGACACAGTCTCTGACTCGACCCTGCTCTCTGGTGCCAAGCTAGGTGTCCATAGAAACACAATAAGGGAAGGGAGGAAGAAAATAAGGAAGTGAGGCAGGAAGGAAGTGAGGCAGGAAGGAAGGAAGGAAGGAAGGAAGGAAGGAAGGAAGGAAGGAAGGAAGGAAGGAAGGAAGGAAGGAAGGAAGGAAGGAAGGAAGGAAGGAAGACCCACGGCGTGTTGATGACCAGA
>CM030181.1:4710983-4750983 GCA_017639675.1 Aplochiton taeniatus | reverse complement strand
TGATTTGTTTGAATGGCATTGTAATTCAGCCATACCTCTCTTCTGTAGTTGTCTTATATGCATGATGTATACAACAATCATACATAAAACATACAACCAAGTCCCACTACGTTACCCGAGGCCCCTCCCACTACGTTACCCAAGGCCCCTCCCACTACGTTACCCGAGGCCCCTCCCACTACGTTACCCGAGGCCCCTCCCACTACGTTACCTGAGGCCCCTCCCACTATGTTACCTGAGGCCCCTCCCACTACGTTACCTGAGGCCCCTCCCACTATGTTACCTGAGGCCCCTCCCACTACGTTACCTGAGGCCCCTCCCACTACGTTACCTGAGGCCCCTCCCACTACGTTACCTGAGGCCCCTCCCACTACGTTACCTGAGGCTCCTCCCACTACGTTACCTGAGGCCCCTCCCACTAAGTTACCTGAGGCCCCTCCCACTACGTTACCTGAGGCTCCTCCCACTATGTTACCTGAGGCTCCTCCCACTACGTTACCTGAGGCCCCTCCCACTACATTACCTGAGGCCCCTCCCACTACGTTACCTGAGGCTCCTCCCACTACGTTACCTGGGGCTCCTCCCACTACGTTACCTGAGGCCCCTCCCTCTACGTTACCTGAGGCTCCTCCCACTACGTTACCTGGAGCTCCTCCCACTACGTTACCTGAGGCTCCTCCCACTACGTTACCTGGGGCTCCTCTCACTACGTTACCTGAGGCCCCTCCCACTACGTTACCTGAGGCTCCTCCCACTACGTTACCTGGGGCTCCTCCCACCACGGTACCTGAGGCTCCTCCCACTACGTTACCTGGGGCCCCTCCCACCACGGTACCTGAGGTTTCTCCCACTACGTTACCTGAGGCTCCTCCCACTACGTTACCTGGGGCTCCTCCCACCACGGTACCTGAGGCTCCTCCCACTACGTTACCTGGGGCCCTTCCCACCACGGTACCTGAGGTTTCTCCCACTGCGTGCGGCTAGACTCGCTGATCTCAAAGTAGACCCGCTCAATGCGCTTGGCCCCGCCCATGATCTCGATGCGGCCCAGGTAGGGCTCGAAGTAGCTGAGCACGCTCTCGGCCAGGTGCAGGAAGGTGGCCAGCCGGGCGTCGTGGGGCATGTGCTCCGACAGGTTGGTGAGCAGCACGGCCACGTTGAAGCCGATGTCCTTGGCCGGCTCGTGGAAGCGCTCCACGAACTCCTCGTAGTTGAACATGTCGTTCTCGTCGGCCTCGGCGCAGGAGAGCAGGAACTCGATCTCGGACTGGGTGTACTGCTTCTGGTTCTCCATGGACTTCTGGAACTCCTTCTTGGAGATGACCCCTTTGCTGTCGGGGTCGTAGTCCTTGAAGCTGTCCGAGGTGGTCAGGTCCTTGAGCTTGAGGAACATGTCGAAGAACTTGAGGATCATCTCCACGTTGCTGGAGGACTCCACCAAGGTGTCCACCATCTGCTTGCCTATCGTGCCGTTCACCACGTTCCCTACGGGGTTAAAACGCCGCGGGCGGGGGTCAAACCGGTATCGCACAGCACAGCAAAGGGAGTGTGACAGCTAAGGTGAGGGACGAACCAAGCAGATGTTGGAACAATAATCCTCCTCTGACAAATCATCGACAGCTGCTCCCCTAAACAGTTTGATGAAATCTTCAATCTATTTTTAGCAAGAGCAATATGTTCAGTGAGAGGGGACCTGGTCCTAGCATTTCCAATATCCTGGGAGTAGCAGTGTGCTCCTAAATCACATTTGGGAAAAGTACTGTCCCGCTCCCTTTACTTAGCCATCTGCACACCCCATGACAAAGCACCATACAGTGCCTAGAGTCCCCCTTTAAAGAGGTTTATTTTATTTGTATTTATATTTTTAACAGTGTAGGAGAGAAGGCATCATTCCAATTACACTTAAGTACATGGTATCGGTGGTGAGTATGCTTTGTGTGTATGTGAACACAATTCCTCAATTGAATTAAACATCTGCTTGCTGAACTTAACGGATTATAATAATAATAATAATTGTAATATGAATAATAATAATGCATTAAACAAGTGTAGCATTTTTATAAATACAAGTACTTATACCATACGCTTATTGCACATTGATCCTGTTTCATAGATTTTTATTGATTATGTTTTGTGAAGGGTCACAGTTTAGTCCGTGTGGTGTCGGATTACCCTCCAGCAGGGACAGCATCATGACGATCATGTCCTTTTGTAGGTCTAGCAGCTCCTTCAGCAGCTCAATCTGGCTGGAGTCCTGCAGGGAAAGGAGAGACACAACACCGAGGTCAAACTCCGGTGGAACTTCCTGATGACCTCGTAATCCATAGTCGTTTGAAAACTGCCTGTGATTACAGTCAAAAAGCTACCTTTTAAAAATGACTCTTTGATGGATGTTGAAAAGTGATCTGTGCCAAAGGACTATTTGACACCTGGATGTTGAGGGAATCGGGGGCACAGCAGGGTAGAGCAGGGTGCTAACTTGTAACCAGGGATAAGGATTTCATTCTGTATTCACTTACGGCACCGTGGTAAGCTATACCTAATGGCATATTATCACTATTGTACTTAAAGGTCCGTGTCCCTTCTAGTATGTAGAGGTAGCTCTACGTCTAGGCCACTCAGTGGCTCACGTGTCTAAACCACAGTGGCACAGCGCAGCTTGGCAGAGGCCGTGGATTTCATGGGGAGATTGGCAGAGATCGATCTCCTCATATGGTGTGTGGCCCTTCCACGTCCCAGCCGTGGGCCCCCCTTGGGCCCCCCTTGGGCCCCTGGCCCCGTTGTAGCTATCAGTCATAGCACGGGCTAATCACATTAGGCACGCTGGGTGCAGATGGCCGAGACGCCTGGCTCCCTCTGACGGGCTCCTCAGAGTGCACTTCAAGCACCTCCTCCACCTGGCAGGCGGCCTCTGATTAGAGGAATCAAACACCCCCCCTCCTTTGGTCCGCGGCGGGGTCAAGATAGGGCTGCTCGCCTGAATGACCTTGAGGTAAGAGCGGAGGAACCGCCTCGGGCAACGATCAGAGAAGGTGGGTGGAGAGGGCCGAGGAAGAGGAGCGGTCTGCCACTGAAGATGGCTGAGGTCATCCCCAAACCATCGCTGACCTCTAGTGGCAAAACCTTATCATGTCAGAATCCCTTCACATCAGACCAGTCATTTCTTTGTGATCCACTCTAAAGCAATAACCATTTAAAGAAACTCAGGGGTCCTAAAACTGTTGTTTCGTTCACTTAATAACTCTATATTCAATTTTTGGGTGGGGGGTTCTAATAATGACGTGTATTTCTGGTTTCCTACCTGGGAGAGTTTCATCTGCATGTTGGCGAACACGTGGAGGAAGCCCACCACGGCGTCCCACAGTCTGCTGTGAGCCAAACTCTGCTGGTTCCCTATGCAAGGGCCCTATAGGAGCAGAACACAATACAATAGAACAGAACAATCTAGATTATAGAGTTACATCAACTCTGCTGGTTCCCTATGCAGGGGCCCTATAGGAGCAGAACACAATACAATAGAACAGAACAATCTAGATTATAGAGTTTCATAAACTCTGCTGGTTCCCTACGCAGGGGCCCCATAGGAGCAGAACACAATACAATAGAACAGAACAATCTAGATTATAGAGTTACATAAACTCTACTGATGCCCTATGCAAGGGCCCTATAGGAGCAGAACACAATACAATAGAACAGAACAATCTAGATTATAGAGTTACATAAACTCTGCTGGTTCCCTATGCAAGGGCCCTATAGGAGCAGAACACAATACAATAGAACAGAACAATCTAGATCATAGAGTTACATAAACTCTGCTGGTTCCCTATGCAAGGGCCCTATAGGAGCAGAACACAATACAATAGAACAGAACAATCTAGATTATAGAGTTACATAAACTCTGCTGGTTCCCTATGCAGGGGCCCCATAGAGACAGAACACAAAACAGCAGAACAATCTAGATTATAGAGTTACATAAACTGTACTGGTTCCCTATGCAGGGGCCCCATAGAGACAGAACACAAAACAGCAGAACAATCTAGATTATAGAGTTACATAAACTCTACTGGTGCCCTATGCAGGGGCCCCATAGAGACAGAACACAAAACAGCAGAACAATCTAGATTATAGAGTTACATAAACTGTACTGGTTCCCTATGCAAGGGCCCTAGAGGAACAGAATACCAAACAATGGAATAGAACAGAACAATATGGATTATAGAGTTACATAAACTCTATTGGTGCCCTATGCACAGGTCCAATAGGCAGATTAGAAACAATAGACAATGGAACGGATTAGATTGTAGATTATACAATCCATGCAACCTAAACTCAACAGGTTCCCTATAAACGGTCATTCATAGGCCAGCTGTGTGTTCTATGTAATATGGCTACATACAGTCAATTGTAGGCTAGCTGTGTGTACTATGTAAATATAGCAAGTGCCAGTCAACCATATGTTACCTGTATGTACTCGGTGAGTGAGTTGAAGATCTGCTTAGCCACAGCCAGTGCTTTGGAGAAGTTTCTCTGGCCAGCCTCGTCCATCACGTCTTTCCCAGAGTAGTACCAGTAGAAATCACTGATGGATTCCTAAAGGCAGACACAAAGACAGCCCTGAGCATAAAAATACTGTTAGCACTGTTCAAATGTTAGCATGAGCTAGCCATGTGGTGCACCACAATTCACAGGTATAGGTTAAAGTCATGTTCATGGCTGTACTGTATTCTTAGTAGCTAGTCCACTGTGCTGATGTGTATGTGTGTGTGTGTGTGTGTGTGTGTGTGTGTGTGTGTGTACCTGTAGTCTCAGTAAGTAGTCCACTGTGCTGATGATAATATTCACTGTTGTAGTGTTGCCAGTCTGAGTTCTCAGAAAGTTCTGGAAGTCTGTAAACGGAGTCCAGAACGTATCAATAACTAATATGCATTAATATAGTTTACAAATAGCTGCAAATAACAATTCTAGCTAAGATAATGTGGACTTGACCCCATCACGGATTTACCTGTTAAAGATATATACCGTTTTTTTTTTTGTTATTCTTTGGTTGCACTTTAATTTACTCTCCAGGTATTGATCGGCCTTCAACAAAAGTTACAGGGAAGCTAAATGAAAGGTTTCTCAAAGCGTCTACTGTTTATCTCTAAGCCGGTGTGGTGCTTCCGCATGCACGGGGGGCTACGTTACCGTTGTTGTGGCCCTCACAGAGCAGCTGGAGAAACCTGAACAGGTCCTTGGTGAAGTCGTCGTTCTGCAGGACCTTAGAACCTGGACACAGGAGAGGAGATTGGAGGCTGCCCCCTGGTGGTTCTACAGGGGTTCAGGGGTCGAGAACCTAAGCCATTTCCCCTTCCCCTCTCAGACAGACCCAGGTACAAGGGCTACTATGGTAAGGTCTACTGTCCCTGCATAAAAGATTGTTAGGCTATAGAAACATTTTCCTAATTTCTTTACAGCCCACTTTCTCTTCAGCGCCCCATCAAAATTGTACGATCGTGGTCAAGTCAAATGTTCTAGGAAGAATCAAATTTTGGAGGAAAAGTTCGTTTTTTAAACTCCCGAAGAGCAGCCTTACACTGTGAAGAAAGGTATCTTGGCAGTTCCTTTACTTGTAACTAAAGGAGGATAAGACTGTGTCTCTTCATTAACACAACTAAGAAGTACCCACAGCACACAGTTCTATTTATATTAATAATATGTTTAATATTTTAGATTATATTTATATCGCTACACGCTGGAGGTCTTGAACTGTTGGGTTCTATGTATTCTATGACATTTTTCTTCCATAGTGTGCTCTTTAGTCGTAAGGCTTTGGGACCAGGAATGGTGCCTTGAAGGGTGTGCAGGACCTTTTAGCATTAGACCTACCTAAAGACCTCAGAAGAAGAAGTGAAAGAGAGAGAGAGACATGAAGAGAAAGAGAGTAGAAAAGACGGAGAAGGACAGAAGAGACTCTAACTCTTGAACTGTTCTAATGTCCGCCTGGACGTCATTGAAGCATGCACGTCTTCCCAGAATCCAGAGAAAAGCTGGGTTATCGCAGGCAAGGGGAAGGAAGGGGAGTTGGGAGGAAGATTGGGAGGCAGAGAGGCAACGAAAGGAGAGAGAGAGAGAGGGGAGGGGGGGGGGGGGTCAAAGTCAAAAGAAGGAAGGGAGGGCATGAAGGAGGGAGTTGGAGGGAGAGAGGGAGGGAGGGAGGGAGAGAGGGAGGGCATGAAGGAGGGAGTTGGAGGGAGGGAGGGAGAGAGGGAGGGAGGGAGAGAGGGAGGGCATGAAGGAGGGAGTTGGAGGGAGGGAGGGAGAGAGGGAGGGAGGAGGAGGAGACAGGTGGAGGGGAAAGGGGAATGGGCGGAGTTGCAGTCGGGAGGTGGTCATAGCGTAGATGATTAGAATCGTAACCATGTATTTACCCCGCTCACTCACGTTGACTTGGCACCGATGAGTTATAACGAATGATCAGAAGAGACAAACAAACAAAAAACAGCAGACATAAGCAAAGGAGAAGACATCGAAATTCAATACGCACGAGGCAGGTACAAAAGAGATAGCTCTATAGAAATAGAAATATATAGATATAGATACAGAGATAGAGATTATATCCACACCAGTTTGGGACAGTGGCATGCAGTTATCCATAATATCTCTCTGAGGCAGTAGCCTGTGCACTAGGCAGCTGTTTAGATAGAGAGTGAGCCAACGTACAGGACTAACGGTCACCATCACTTATGCCTGAGCTGATGAGGTGAGGATGAGTTGGAGTATGAATGAGAACAACTTACTGTATGTACTTTGTCAGACAAAATGGCTGCCGTACTAGCGGTGCCTCACACAGCTGGTTACAGGTATTTTAAATGGAGCGTAGTGCTTTGGATTGCCTCTGGCCTGTAGGTATGCAAACTTGCGTGTGGGTTTGTGTGTGTGTGTGTGTGTGAGTCCGAAAGAGAGAGAGAGAGAGAGAGAGAGAGAGAGAGAGAGAGAGAGAGAGAGAGAGAGAGAGAGAGAGAGAGAGAGAGAGAGAGAGAGAGAGAGAGAGAAAGAGAGTGTGTTTATGCGTGTGTGTTAAAGACAGTGCTGAAAGGGGACATACAGTAGCACAGGTTCACTTGCAGAATGGCGCGCGCACACACACACACACACACACACACACACACACACACACACAACGCACATGACATGGAGATCGATGGGCGTGTCCATCAACAAATCAAAGAACGAGTGTACTGTCAAGCTAATGCTGCACCATGCAGTTCCCCACCAATCACAGGTCTTTGTTCAGCCATGGCAATGGCACGGCCAATCACTGGCCTATGGGTAAAGACGTCAAAAAACCAATCACACAAAAAAGAGTGTCTAAAAGAGTTAAACTTGTAGGTATACTGAGAGCTGTTCTTAGGGTAGGCTAACCTACAATACCAAACTGACCACCATACTGTAATGCAACCATTGACTTACTACCTTGGAGTAAACCTCGTCCAGACTGACTAACTTATGGTGGCCAGCAGGCCACAGACTTAATACACTACAGTAAAACAACTATAGACTTACTACCTTACAGTAGACTCTACTACTGTAAATATACTCCGGGATACTCCGGAACCCTACTCCAGACTTACTATCATAGAGTAATATAACTATAGACTTACAACCTCATAGTAACCGAACTTCAGGCTTACTACCATAGATTAATATACCTATAGACTTAATACTTTATAGTAATCCTACTCCAGACTTACTACCATCGATTAATATAACTACAGACTTACTACCATAGATTAATATAACTACAGACTTACTACCATAGATTAATATAACTATAGATTTACTACCATAGATTAATATAACTACAGACTTACTACCATAGATTAATATAACTACAGACTTACTACCATAGATTAATATAACTATAGACTTAATACCATTGATTAATATAACTACAGACTCACTACCATAGATTAATATAACTATACTTACTACCATAGATTAATATAACTACAGACTTACTACCATATATTAATATAACTACAGACTTACTACCATAGATTAATATAACTACAGACTTACTACCATAGATTAATATAACTATAGACTTACTACCATAGATTCATATAACTACAGACTTACTACCATAGATTAATATAACTATAGGCTTACTACCGTAGATTAATATAACTACAGACTTACTACCATAGATTAATATAACTATAGGCTTACTACCGTAGATTAATATAACTACAGACTTACTACCATAGATTAATATAACTACAGACTTACTACCATAGATTAATATAACTACAGACTTACTACCATAGATTAATATAACTACAGACTTACTACCATAGATTAATATAACTATAGACTTACTACCTTAGACAGTCGGCCTGCTCCATACTTACTTGCTCCCTCCTCTGTCACCATGCCCAGGCCCTCTGCTTTGTTCTGCCTCTCGAAAGCGTTCAGATCCAGAACACTGCCCAGCGGGATGTAAGGGAGACACAAAAAAGACATGGTTAGATCTTCAGTTACATAATTATTCAGAAAAACTCAACTGGTTTAAAGAGGTTCTCCAATGACTGCTATGTAGTATGTTAGCAATGTAAGTATGGGACGAAGTGTGATGTGTCATATCTCTCTATATGAGTGGATTGTGTGTGTGTGTGTGTGTGTGTGTGTGTGTGTGTGTGTGTGTGTGTGTGTGGGCGTGCGTGCTTGCGTGCGTGCGTGCGTCGTGCGTGCGTGCGTGCGTGCGTGCGTGCGTGCGTGCGTGTGTGTGTGGGTGTGTGTGTGTGTGTGAGTGTGTTTTTTACCTGCAGGACACCATGAGCCCGGACAAACTCTGGAAAAAGCCGGCATCTCTTTTCTCCTTCAGATAGTCCAGCATTTTCTGCACAAACCAAACGGATGACACACTCAAACAAACTCCCACGATAGACTGATCGCTGTTATTGAAAACAAAATAAAACATAAAAAAACTGGTTCGGCACAGAGCAGCATTGTCAGGGTTGAGGACCTATCTCAAGAACTCATTGGCCGCGGGAATCAAACTAGCAACCTTTTCTGATTGTTATAAATCTCCAGGACCTCCGGACCGTCCTGGCGTCCCTACAGCGTATGGTTCAGACAGGAGGTGTGTGTGCTGTACCTGCTGGCGTCCCTACAGCGTATGGTTCAGACAGGAGGTGTGTGTGCTGTACCTGCTGGCGTCCCTACAGCGTATGGTTCAGACAGACAGGAGGTGTGTGTGCTGTACCTGCTGGACCACAATGTTGCCTCCGTTCAGGATGGAGATGCCCAGCTTGAGGGTAAAGGTCACCATAGGATCCAGCCGACCTGAACAGGACAAAAACACTAGTTGGCCAAAGACACACACCAGTTGAACCAAAGACTCCAGTGTGTGTGTGTGTGTATGAGTGAACAGCACATGCCTGAAAGTCTCTACACTGTGTGTGTGTTCGTGTGTGTGTGTGTGTGTGTGTGTGTGGTGTTGGTGTGTATTCCTGTACCTTTGCTGGCACTGATCATCTGCAGCACCATCTCAGCAGCCCCTCTGTCATGGAGTCTGGCCTGCTGGTACAACGTCTTCTGTTTCTCCATCTCTTTTTCCTGTCAGTAAGATCAACACCACGTCAAAAACTCAGTGTAGATAAAGAAAGAGAGAAAGAAAGAAGGAAAGAAGCAAAGAAAGAAAGAAAGAAGCAAAGAAAGAAAGAAAGAAAGAAAGAAAGAAAGAAAGAAAGAAAGAAAGAAAGAAAGAAAAAAAGAAAGAAAGAACGAAAGAAAGTCAAAGTAGCTTTATTGTCAATTACTTCACATGTCGAGACATACAAAGGAATCGAAAAGACGTTTCCCACACTCTTGCGGTAAACATATAAAGTGCACATTCAAAACACACAGATAAGACATATATACTAAAGCTAAAAGATGGCCAATAAAACTATATATAAAAAATATGCAGAAATGTATAGTCTACAATGTATTGCTAGGGGTAGCAGCATATGTTACTGTAAGTTTGGTTGTAGTATGTATAAGTTATGTATAAGTTAGGTTAGCAGCATAAGTTGATGTATAAGTTATGGTTGTGGTAGTGCAGAAACTACCAGTGCAAAACGACAATATGTTAAAGAAAGAACGAAGGAAGAACGGCTGATAGAAAACAAACCAGCACCTCAAAGGTCTTCTCTTTTCCTTCTTCCTCAGCCTCTTCTTCATCTTCTGCACAACTCTAAAAGACATCAGAAAGCACTGGCTGTGAAATTAAACAGCATAGAATGCACAAATTAGAAATAAATCATTGCATTTCCGTACCTTTGCCATCATGTCTGCATATGCAATATACAAAGGGTCTTCCTCCAAAGAACTGAAGAAAAAAAAGATGAATGTGTATTTAAACAGCTATTAGTAAACAGTGTACACACACGGAGAAAACGCTGTAGCCAATTATATTTCCGCCAGGAGTAATTCATCACAGCGCCCTGACAGAGACAGAGGGAGACAGAGGGAGACCAAAGGACACTGGAGCCAGCCTGTCTCCCCTGGGGACCAAGGACACAATGTCTTAGTAGTGTGGTTTAGGAGCCAGCAGAGAGCAGGTGCTGGCGCTGCCACTGCCAGGTGTGTGTGTCTGTGTGTGTGTTTACCTGCGCTCCGTGAGAGCGTTGTGGCTGAAATGCAGGATGAGCTGATGAAGAGGGTCTGGTTGAGTGTCTGCCACCTCCTCTTCTTCATCCTCCGCCTTAGGCTGGGTTTTCTGTTCAGACAGCCACAGGACAGAAGTCACACACACACACATGCACACACACAGCCGTACAGGACAGCTGTCTGAAACACACACACACACACACACACACACACACACACACACACACACACACACACACACACACACAGTGCCTAAAGGGAAAGCAGTCTCAGACACACACAGAACCTCACAGGACAGGACATCGATCACACACACACACACACACACACACACACACACACACACACACACACACACACACACACACACACACAGCTCTCGGCCTCATTGTCTTACATTATCTGAAAGCTCAACAAATAAGTGTATGACATTGAGGTCATCGTGGTATTTCTGGTGGCATGCAAACATCAAACTATAACAACACTATCAGGGTGCCAATGTTTTGCCAATTAATATCCAGTTTGCATTCCAGTACGCACTTTTACAACAACAGAGAGACAAACATTTTAAATCCACACCAAAATATCTTAACAATCAATAACTTTTCATTTAAAAAAAGAGAACAACATAACATAACATTAATAAACATCAAAACAGTCTGTTTACACGTACCAAAAAAATATACAGCCTACTTGTTTAGGTTTCTGTTCACACTACATGACAGGAAATTAGAAGCTTTTATCTAAAGCAACATTCAGAGAGTGATCTAGTGTGATCACTCTGAACACTCTGAACAGTGAGTCGTTTTTGCACAGGAGGATTTACATTCCAAGACATCCCCACAGACCCAGCAAGCAGCAAGCAGCGAGCACAAGCACGATGTTAGAACACACACACTGACTCACAGAGGTATCGGCAGTGTGTGTGTGTGGGGAGCAGAGAGGGAGAAGGATGAAGGTTAGGCACAGGTCTCCGTAGGCCCAGTTTAAAACATGACCTTTGACCTCTGAGGTGAAGTCAAACACTAAACCAAACTAGTTAAACCTAACCTCTAACCCCACTCAACCCAAAAGGAGTTATCAGCGACACCCCCCAAAAAACAGACGTGTTAATGTCTAAAACAGAACATTTAAGAACATAAATTCTTTCTTATGAAATAAAAATCCATGAAAAGGGTCTATGATTTCTCTTTCTCCTGAGCAGCAAGATGTTTCACGTCTGATAATCATTGAGAAAGCATTTACGTTCCTTAAAGCTATTCCTCACAATGGCATGATGGGGAACATTTCGGAATGACAACACAGCTTTCAGAAGTTTCCTTTGTAAGTAGCAATGTGGGCGTGGCTGTCTGGACCCCAGTGGGAGGGGCCACAGCTGTCACTAGGACAACTATCATGGCCTGTCAATCAAACAGTAAGAAGGGCAACAGCCCGTCCTCTTCCTCCAACAGAGAAAGTGTCATTTGACATTGTTCAGATCATGTCATAGCCTATCATAAATAATCAAAACAGATTTGAAAATGGACCAGATGCCCTCCCTAGATGTTTGACTGAGAAACAAGCATGGCACAGACTGTAGCTGGCATTGGCGATTCAATGCAGCTGTGGGACTGGCACAGAAGTGCCGTGAGCGCCCACAGGAGGACAACGCTTCTGCATCACGTTCGGCACAGTGGAGACCACATTGCCACCTGCGCGGCGGACAGTGCTCGCTTCTGCCACCGGCCAGCAGATAGCGCTGGAACAGCCCCGTTTGCCAGCAGATAGCGCTGGAACAGCCCCGTTTGCCAGCAGATAACGCTGGAACAGCCCCGTTTGCCAGCAGATAGCGCTGGAACAGCCCCGTTTGCCAGCAGATAGCGCTGGAACAGCCCCGTTTGCCAGCAGATAGCGCTGGAACAGCCCCGTTTGCCAGCAGATAGCGCTGGAACAGCCCCGTTTGCCCTGGAGGGAGCAGAACAGAGTGGGGCGGCCCCCCGCCCGCTCAAAAAATAGAGAACACAAAACACGGCATAGAACCGACATGGGTAGAACGGACAGAGAGCCGGGCGCCACGGCAACCGAAGACGACTGATCCGGCGTGAGCCGTTGCCCAGGGCAACAAAACAACAGACTGGGGTCCCATCTGGCTTTTTGTGTGACTGGTGCAAAAGGAGACCACGCAAACCAACCAATGGGAACCGTCAACTATTACACCCGGCGTGCCCGTTCTAGTCATCCGGATTCTATGGCACAGAGAGAGAGAGAGAGAGAGAGAGAGAGACGCCTGGAGACGAGGACAGGAGGTAGACACAGCGCTGGGGGGGGGGTACTTACTGCCAGGTCCTGAACTAGCTTCTCCTCAAAGGAGTAGGTCTCTGTCTCTATCCAGATTCTCTGATAGGCCAGCAGGAAGAGGTTAATAGAACGATGCCTAGGAGGGACAGGAGAGGAGAGCAGCCTGGGTTAGCAGGGGGGAGGAGGAGGAGGAGGAGGAGGAGGAGGAGGAGGGAGGAGGAGACTCCAGAGGAGAGGTTAATACTGGTTGGTTAGTAGTAGAGGCCTGGGACATGCCCAGACAGTTGCCTTAGGGCACCGGCCACAGGTCTACTTTGATTGGGAGTTTGGAATCCAGCCAAACTTCCCCAGAAGCCTAGCGGCAGACAAAACGTCTACGGCAGTTTAGAATCAAATTTGAGACAGAACCAAATGCAACCTTTAAAGGGAAACTTTACAACCCTGTTTGTCTCCCTTTTCTTAAAATTACTTTCTCGAATCAATTTCACTACAACTTGCATAGTTAACAAGCAGAGAAACAGAGCGTGAAAACTGCAGCATCTTTGGGCTTTTAGCAGACCGCTGGACGTGCCAGCAGCACCGTAAGACCTGAGCAACTTTTACAGGTAGACCGCAACACCAGGACCGGACCGAGAAAGGTTTAGGAGCACCGGAACTGGGAGCAGGGCCAGGGCCAGCAGGTCAGAGGTCAGAGTGCGGTGTGGGAGAGCGTTACGTTACCGTCAGCATGGAGAGGAGACTGTCAGAGTCTGCGTTCTCATGCATGACCTCCAGCCAATCATGACCGTAGGTGAGCAGGAAGTAGGTGTTAATCTTATGCCTTTAAATGGGCGTATTCAGCAAGAGGAAGAAGAAGAGAACAGAAAGACACAGCACAACAAAACACATTACAGAAGACATTTTGTAAGAAAGGTCAAAAAGCTGAAAGCAAGAGACAGAGAGAGGGACAAAAAGACTTGTCAAAAACATTAGAAAAACCCTCTAAATGTAATTGTTCCAAATGGAATGTCATAAGGTCTGAGGGGGGAAAAATCTCTGTGGTCTTCCAGGTAAACCGCTAACAAAATGAGTCATCCAGTCGGCATGGCGACGTCTGAGAGCACATTAGAGATGCCCGCCCCCTCCCTCCAGGACGGGGCCCAGTAATTGTTTTTCCTTGCTCTCCGCCGTCTTGCGGTGATTGAGTTACAGTGCAGCGGGCTGTGAAATTGCCACGGCCCCCTTTTTCTGTTTTGTGGTACAGATTGTGGGGTGAACATTGAGGTAGGAGCGAGACAACAGGGGTTAGGGAGGAAACTCTGGAGGCACAGAGAGAGAGAGAGAGAGAGAGAGAGAGAGAGAGAGGAGAGAGAGAGAGAGAGAGAGAGAGAGAGAGAGAGAGAGAGAGAGAGAGAGAGAGAGAGGGGGGGTAGAGACAGAGAAGGGAGAGAAATATAAAGAGAGAGATAGAGAGTGAGAGAGAAAGAGAGAGATAGATGGAGAGAGAGAGAGAGAGAGAGAGAGAGAGAGAGAGAGAGAGAGAGAGAGAGAGAGAGAGAGAGAGGGAGGGGGGGGGGGGGGAGAGCAATGAATTTTCTACTGTTGTTTGGCAAAGCTGGCTTGGTGCCTACGAGTTTTGTGGTGGTCACACGGTTTCATTGGGAGTGAATTCGATAGACCTAAAGTTGGGCATGGGAAACAGAGTACAATATGCAGCAGGGCGAGGTTATAAAGAGGAGTTATTCTCAAACACTCTCTTCCTCGGGTTGACGTGTGTGTGTGTGTGTGTGTGTGTGTACCTGGGAAGGTTATACAGCGGAGCCATCCTGAAGCAGGCCACCACTGCTCTCTTCCTCTGCTTGGACAGCAGCTTCTGCCACACACACTTCTTTGAACGCAGTGGCTGCTCCACCTGGTGGGGGTCACATCCAGCACACTGTCAGCTGTACCAGACTACTGTAGTCTCTAGGAATATTACAATAGTCTATAATATTACAATAGTCTACAGGTGTCTGTCAGAATATTACAATAGTCTATAATATTACAATAGTCTACTGTAGTCTCTAGGAATATTACAACAGTCTACAATATTACAACAGTCTATAATATTAGACAAGTCTACATTAGTCTATAGGAATATTTAAATGGTGTACAGTCATCTATAGGAATATTACAATAGTCTACAGCAGTTTATAGGAATATTACAATCGTAGTAGTTAATGGACATATTATTGTAGAGTACATTGTAATGAGTACTCTTTAATCATTTTACTGTACAGGAAACACATATTTACAAAAAAACAACAACCACATCACACCAGGGACAGCAGTGACACCAGTTAAGCCCTGTCTAGTGGGTGCTGTGTGGAGTCGGACCTGCTCCAGGTTGAAGACAGCGGCAGAGATATTCTGGACCCGGTCCACGGTCCTCTCGGGGTCTGGCGGACCCTCGCTCCTCACCACGACGTCCTTGTAGAGGTTCAGCTGCCAGCGCACCGCCGGGTCCTCGGACTGAGGGGCAGAGAAAGACGGGACAGGGTGGAGTCCGGGGATGAGAAAATGGCCGACGGCAGCGACACAACCAAAGGTGTGTGGTTCCCTGCAGTGGAAGGAAGGTGAGGGCCCAGCCTGCTCACCTTCTCCTGGAGGTGCAGGTTCTGCCGGAGATGCTCCTTCACCTCCTCGTCCGTGTCTTTCTGTTGGACGGCACAACCAGATGGTGAGCGAGACGGTCGGCCCGGGGGGCCGCGCAGAGACAAAGGGGCACGTCCCGCGGACTCTTACCAGGCCGTAGCGCGCCTTGGCCAGGGAGATGAGCTCCTGGTCCCCCGGGGTGCACATGTTGAGGCCGATGGGCAGCATCTTCTTCAGGGCGGCTACGATCAGGGAGGTCTGGATGGAGTAGAACTCGCCCCTCCGCTTCTTGTGCTTCCTCTCCTGGTCCTGACCTCCAGACTGGGGGGAGGAAACGCACCACAACGCTGCTCAGCTTCTAGAACATGGAGGATTAACCGACGCTCCTGAAGAAAGCAATATTCTGTTAGGTTTATACTGTAGATATACATATTTATTCATACGTATATTTATATTGAAGTTGTGGATATCGGCTTTGTGGTTTCAATTCAATTTTGCTGCGTCATTCCGGTCTGCCCTACAGGGGTTGGGAGTACAGATTAAATATCTGCTGCTGAGTGGGAACATTTATATCCTATTCTTCAAAAGGGCCCACATTTACAGTGCAATTACCATATACTATATAGGAACAATATATTTATGGTCGTTAACGTCCGCTCCCTGGAACGGAGAAGATTCCGAGAAGACTATAAAGAAGATGGGCGGACATCTTGAATTTATACAACACATTTCAGAGAGGGTTTTAATGGCAGGCCAAAGCACTACTCCTCTCAGCATTTAAAACTCCCTACCAGAAGGTATTTCAGCAAAGCTTATTTCACAGCGTTAGATAAAGCCCAGATGCAGCGTGGAGTTCAACTTAAGCCATAGGAACCCTTCTCCCTCTGGCTAAAGTCTAGCCCCAACAAGCTGCCAAGTGTGGCAGTGCAGTAGTGCTGAGGAAGAGGGGCTGTTTGGGATGCAGCATTAGACCTCAGGGTATCTCAGTGCTCTGCAAAGAGATGGAGTATGTGCGTGCGTGTGTGTGTGTGTGTGTGTGTTGCTTACAGTACTGCAGCAGCTGGCCAGCAGCAACACTTGCTGTTTTTGTAGCCATAGAGACATCGGCTTTAGCAGTATAGAGCTGGTAAACGCGTGTGGTTCCATACACGCATGCAAAAATGTTAGTACATGCACATACACACACCAATGCCCGCATACTTTCTTTTTTTCTTCAACACTGCTTTTTCAGATATTGATTGATAGGTCTAGCATGCAGCAGGCATGTGGCCAAACAAGGCAGGGACACTGTAATTCATAACAATCTATCACGCCAATGACATGTAGCAGAGCTGGGCAGCCCCGCCTCCGTAAAGCATGACCCCCATGACGCTCATTAACACGTCCCATTGGCTGATGAATCGGCCCATGAGGGTGGATGATTGGCTGAGATTATTGCATCTTAACAGCAGAGCCCGCCATTGGCTGTTGGGACTCTGCGGTGTGGAGCACAGACAATAAGCCGCCAGAGGAGAGGCAGGGAACGCAGTCTGACTCTACCTTCACATCGACAGAATGGGAGAGGGAGAGGCAGGATGAGGCAGGGAATGCACTGTCTGACTCTACCTTCACATCGACAGACTGGGAGAGGGAGAGGCAGGATGAGGGAGGGAATCACAAGGCCGGAAGGTTAGGATATGGAAACACTGGCATGCGCAATGGTGACAGGACTTTGGTTTTCTTTTGTTTGCGTGATAAAAACAAACAACTCCATGGAAAACCATTAACCAAACATTCCCCCCTGGTGCAGGCTGCAAAGGTTTCTTAAGGGAATGTTTGTTTGTCTACAGGGATGAATGTTTGTGGTCATCAGCTGTCTTAACAATTTGCTGTGATAATAAGCACACATTTATAAACACACATACAAAGTACACATACACACAAATATAGGGACCCTCAGACACACACACACACACAAACAAAATCACGCATACACATGAACATGCGGCTAACCACGGACGCTGGAACACATACTCTCTCACAGAGACACACACACACACACACACACACACACACACACACACACACACACACACACACACACACACACCTTGGACATCTTTGTCTTGTTGTCTCCGGTCAGGAAGGAGAGGTTGTTGATTTCGTTCTGAACCACAAAGTTCTGCTCCTCTCTTTTGAAGTTCTGAAGAGAGCAAGAAACGGGAGGGAAGAGGAGGGAAGCGAGGACGTCATAATGCATGAGGACGCTTAAGACAATCCCTAACGATGCCTCTAATCAAGGGGAATCCTAAAAAAAGAGAATCTGTGGAATCCCAGTGAAGTGTTAAGCTCAGTACAGTGGGGAGGAGGAGGAGGAGGAGGAGGAGGAGGAGGAGGAGACACACTCACATGAGACTTGCACCAGAGGATGAAGATCTCCGCCACCATCCGGAAGAGCTCGTTGGAGTCTGCATCGGGCTCCTTCAACCACCGGGACCTGGAACAAAACACCAGAGAACAAAACAGTTCTCTAGCGCAGGTTCTCTAGACCGGTCTTGTCAATGTGGATCTAATAACTATCTGCTAATATCTGCTAACTCCAGATACGCAACAATACAGAATCGTCAGAAAACCTCCTCATTGACCGTCCCCTTTCTGACTTGTAAAGAACTACATTTCCCAGAGATCATTAGGGCTGACCTGTTGTTGTCCACGTAACGAATCAGCATTGGGTAGAAGGCGTACAGGTCCCGGCATAGCACCGCAAACTCATCCAGGATGAGTAGCTCCGCCTCCTGGGTGTCGCCCTTGCAGTCGGCCTTCAGTAGCTCCTCCTCTGACACCACCTTGACCGTCTTCTTCTTTAGTTTCTCCAGCGTCGGCAGGAAGTGACTCTTTAGGAGGTCTGCCCTGGCCTTGCTGATGATTGGCTGAACGTACACTAGACAAAGGGAAATAAAGGATTTTTAAAACATAAAATAGAAGTTTATCTCCTGAGGGCTTGAATTTTTTTTTTTATAGAGAAATAGACCTATTTTCTCAATAGTTTTAAATTGGGTGAGATGTTTTTTGATAACTTCAATGCAATGTATATCATATATATAGTATATGTCTCCTTATTTATTTATATCTTAATGTTATGACTGGTACACTCAAATACAACCTATCAAGTTTGCAACATTAATATTAACAATCCCAGCTTACACTGTGGGCCTTGTTTGTCAGCAGGTAACCAACAGAAATGTATTTTTATGGCAAAAGATCGCTTTAATCTTCTGGTTAACAACCCACCTGCGATCCTCTTCATCCAGGAGGCTTCGTCGATGCCCAGGTTGGAGTTGAGGATCTTCAGGATGTTGCCCAGGATGACACTGAGGTGGTGGGAGGTGACGGTGGTGCAGCAGAGGGCGCCCCCGCTGGCCGGGAGGTTCTCGGGGCCGCGCTCCCACCAGTAGGAGAGGTAGTTACAGAGCATGGGCAGGACCACCTCGATGACGTGGGGCATCTCCGTGTAGCGCGCCCCGGACTCTGCCATGTCGTTGATGTCCTTCATGATGACCTCCAGACCGGGGATCTCGGGACACATCTCCTTCACCGAGTCAGGCATTCCCAAGACTGGACACACGATGTTACAATGTGTATTTAAAGTCAGGCATTCCCAAGACTGGACACACGATGTTACAATGTGTATTTAAAGTCAGGCATTCCCAAGACTGGACACACGATGCTACAATGTGTATTTAAAGTCAGGCATTCCCAAGACTGGACACACAATATTGCAATATGTATACAAAGCTTTTATGACATATACATTGTGTGTGTGTCTGTGTGTGTGTATGTGTGTGTGTGTGTCTGTGTGTGTGTGTGTGTGTGTGTGTGTGTGTGTGTGTGACCCACTGGCCCGTTCTCTGGCGGTCTTGGAGCTGAAGACAGAGCAGGGGTTGTGAGCGTTGAGGTTGGGCTCCAGAAAGGCCACAGGCATGGCCCCAGCCAGAGTGGCAATACACTCCCCCAGTGCCGGCAGCTGTCTGTGGGACGGGAGAGAGAGGGAACCACCACATCCTCATCACGCATCATGACCAAAAACTAGTCCTGGTGTTATAAGCAAAATGTAAGCTTTAAAACGTGTGCAATTTAACTTCAGAAAGTAAGAAAATAGCTGGCTTTCGACGGGTGGCTTTGCAGCATTTTTGTGGTTTTATAATCCCAGTGTGATTTCAGCAGCCGTACCTCTCCACATAAATGTTTTTCCCAGTTCCCAGGGCATACAGGCTGGACAAGATACGATAGCAGGACACTTGGACATCATCCACTGAAAAAAAAAATCATAACTATAGTTGATGTATATTTACAAAAGCTTTTGAAAATAGATACATTTTTAAAGCATAGGTGTAAGGTGCTGAATGTGCTCAAACAGGGATCTACACGCACAGGTTTGAGTAGTGACATAGGAGGTCCCCTCCAGAGTGGTGTGTGTGTGATGTGTTTCATCGATCGTTCGCTCTGCAGTAAGTTCATAGGAACACTGACACGAGAGGTGTGCCTGGTGATGTCTACGGTAAATGAATGGGTCGGAATACTAACGCAGCAGGTCCACTCCGAAGTGGTGCTGCGTGATGTGTTCGAACAGCGCCGTCAGAATGGGCAGCAGGGCTGCCGTGGTGTAGTTGATGTTCTGGGACACGCCCTTCATCTGCTGGCGGCTGTGGGTGAACTTCCCCAGCTTCAGGTTCTCCAGGGTCTTCTCCAGGTCCTCCGCCGCGTTCTCGAAGAACATCCTCAGGCCCGCCTGCACCAGCTCGCTGCCGGACTTCATCACCATCCTATCGGACGAGAGCGGGATCGATATTTTTTTGGGGGGACATAAAGGATGCTACTGTATAAGTATGGACCAATGACAGAGGAGTTTGGTTAAGCGAGGGATTATGAGAAACCAATGACGGGAGAGTATGGTAAGGTGACTGTTATAACAGGCCAATGACAGAAGAGTATGGTAAGGTGACTGTTATAACAGGCCAATGACAGAAGAAATGGTCGATAAGCATTGCAAGGTGGTGACTATCATAACCGACCAATCACAAAAGAACACGCGGAGGGCACAATCAAAAACCACCAATGACAGAGGAGAATGCGGAGGACACTGTGATTGGATGACAGTGACAGTTAGAAGGTCTTTGACTCTGGCCCTGGGACACGCTTCCATCAGAGAGTCCATTCATCTGCTGCTCTCCCACCGTCTCAGCACATTAAGACTCTGGTTGTACATTTGTCTTGCCTATTAATAACACAACACCCTGAGCTAAGTAGAATAACATTCAGATTCAAGGTGAGCATGTCACTGTCAGCCTACACGTAAAAAGGGCACCTGAACCAACTGCCTGACGCATTAGCGAGATTGGCTCGTTAATATTTAGCAACGCGCTCGGGGCTCGTCAATTTTAGAGAAGACCGTAGGTGACGGCTTGCCACCTCCGCGCGCGGGAAAGGAGAGGTGAAAGGCAGTGGCTGTGGGCGGGACGCGCACCGCGTCAACAAGCTGGTGTAATACAAGCGCCTGCTTCGACCTCATTACGCCGAGCCGAGATGTTTCGAAGAAGGAGCGTCGCAGGCCCAGGGTTAAGCGAAACGCAGACAGCTTCTTCTAGTTACTTCAATGCCGGAGGGATCTTTTTTCTTTTTTCCCCTCTGGCTTTAAATGTCAACGAGCTAAAAAAAAAACAACGACGTGCGTGGCTGTTTGAAGAAAAGCCGTTCTCGTTACAAAGACCGAGAGCAGCGCCGACAAAGTATTGAGCAGCACCATTTTCTGGCTCGAACCAGTTTTCTCTTATGAAGTCATTACTGTGTGCTGGGTCTCCTTTACACAATCAACATTGTTAAAATGTACTCTCAGCGTGAGCATGCATGACACGTTTGAGCAGCAACTGTATGCTATTTCCTCCCTTTTTCTGTGAGGAGTTGAAAATAGACAGGACTTTTTTAAAACATATACAATGATATTGTTTTCCAGTAAGTTGCCATGGCAGCAGCGTGATGTCTTGTGGACAGAGCGGCAGTCACCTGGTGTCCAGGGTGTGTGCCAGGATGTGGAGACAGCTCACCATGGTGGTCGAGTCACTACCTGCAGGACCAGACACACACACACACACGAAAGAGACATGTACCCGCACACACATGTACGCACGAAAATAAGCATGCACACACGCAAGCACACACTCATACAGACACACACACAAGCACACACATCATTGTTAGTTGCCTACTCTGAAAATGAACACAGAAAGAGCACACAGTAATGTCTAAGGAGCGAGCAATCTGCTTACCAAAAAGGGAGATCCTGTGTCTGACTAGAGCTGCCAGTTTACAGAACAGACTAGAAACAAGAGGAATAGACAGACAGACAGGCAGAGAGACAGATAGAGAGACAGGGAGAGAGACAGACAGATAGAAAGAAAGGGAACAGAGAATTACAGTACGTTATAATGAATGAAAGAACGAAAGAAAGAAAGAAAGAAAGAAAGATAGATAGATAGATAGATAGATAGATAGATAGATAGATAGATAGATAGATAGATAGATATGGTTTCTGCCTGCTAACAGTCTGTTTGGTGGATAATCACCTGGTGACCATCTCCTTCTCCTTGTTAGAGGCATAGCCACTGCTGCTTAGGTTTTTACTGGGTGACGACAAGAAATACAGGCTGTGGTTTTTAAAGTACTGGTCGATTAGAGGCAGGAGGACCTGAAGGAAGACATCAACATCAAAACAGTTTAAATTGTAAAATCAAGAATATCAAACAAATACCATACATAGATCTTGCTGTAAACAATTGTTGGAAATCAGAATATAAACAGGAAATGAATGTAGCTACATCTCTATTTAACACATATTCAACTTGCTCTTTTATAACGCTCTTACTTTGGCGAAGAATTTGATTTCCTGTTCGTGAGGCGACCTGTCCGTCTTCCCGCTGGATGACATGGCCTCTAGACAAACACCAAGAACAACAGAACAGCCATTTGCAATCACAAACTTATCTTAGATTACATTCGTTTTTCTTTCCATACTAGAGAAGTTCGACCTGGGCAAATACAGTATAATATACATTACATAGCCAATCTACAACGAGGGCTTAACTGGTCAAAAATAAATACACAACGCGTCAAACGATGAGTTAAACACCGAGACAGCTATCAGAGAAGATCCATATTGATTTCTCATCAATGGTGGAGGTGGTGGTGGTCTCACCCAGGTGAGCGATGAACTCCTGGGCACAGTCCACGTACTGCAGCAGCTTCCTCAGGAACTTGTAGGCAAACCTCTTCTCCATTGAGGATGAGTCGCGCTCCAGCTCCTTCACTCCTCTGCAACACACCGAGAGACAAAGCCATGGGATCAGCTCACACTCTGCTCCGAGCTGAAGACACTGCCTTAGTTTGATATATAATTACAGTGTATACAGTGTAATCTATTTACAGTGTATTCTAATGTTAACTAGCGACATTATAGAATAGTGTTACCTAGTGACAGTGTGGTAGAGTGGCAGAGTAGTATAGTGTTACCTAGTGAAAGTGTGTTATATTGTTACCTAGTAACAGCGTGGCATAGTGGCAGTGTGGTCGAGTGTTACCTAGTGACATTATAGAATAGTGTTACCTAGTAACAGAGTGGTATAGTGTTACCTAGTGAAAGTGTGTTATATTGTTACCTAGTAACAGTGTGGCATAGTAGCAGCGTGGTCGAGTGTTACCTAGTGACATTATAGAATAGTGTTACCTAGTGACAGTATATATAATGTTGCCTAGTAACAGTGTGGTAGAGTGTTACCTAGTAACCATGTATCCGTTAAGCTGTAGAAATCGAAACAGATCCTGGGCCTTCTCTCGGTCCTTGGCTTTCTCCTTGGCCGTCAGTGTGTCGTACGGAACCAACAGAGGGTGGGCCGCCCCGCCTGGAAACACCAAAACCACAGAAGGCCACAGTTATAGAAACCTAACTTCACAGAGCCATGACACTACAGAACCGGAACACCACAGTTATAGAAACCTAACTTCACAGAGCCATGACACTACAGAACCAGAAGGCCACAGTTATAGAAACCTAACTTCACAGAGCCATGACACTACAGAACCAGAAGGCCACAGTTATAGAAACCTAACTTCACAGAGCCATGACACTACAGAACCAGAAGGCCACAGTTATAGAAACCTAACTTCACAGAGCCATGACACTACAGAACCGGAAGACCACAGTTATAGAAACATAACTTCACAGAACTAGAGAATTACGGAACCAAAGCTACAGAATCATAACGCCACAGAACTAGACAGTATGAGCCGTAACACTACAGGACCCAGTGGTAATCAGTGTTTATTAAAAGCCAGTCAGCAGTGTGTGTGTGTGTGTGTGTGTGTGTGTGTGTGTGTGTGACAGCAGATGGCCTGATGAAGCTGCTTCATTGCTCATCATCAACCGTCTGAGGAGACCATGCTAGCTCCCTCTCACACACACACACACACACACACACAAAGACACACACACACACGCACACATTCCCTTTTCATCTTTCCTTCTTCTGTTCTCTCTCCTTCCACAGTGTGTGTGTGTGTGTGTGTGTGTGTGTGTGTGTGTGTGTAAGAGATCTACCTCTGCTCCCAAGGTCGTTCTTCTTCTTCTTGGCCCAGATGTTATGGTAATTCTCTGCTACCACATCCACCATACCCTTCAAGAGGAGACAAAGAGGCATGCCACAGTGAACAACACACACAGACACACACACACACACACACACACACACACACACACACATTCACCCGGAGATAACTCGCAGCATCCTCTACACAACCCTGTCTATTCCCTCTTTACATGCTGAGGAGAAAGCGTTTTCAACATACTGTGTTTCCCTTCAATACAGAGCTGGGTTGTATTGTCTATTTAATAGCAACAGTACATTTGTTTCAGAACAATGGTGGTCTAATTTACTAGAGGTTGTTCCACTTCTACAAAGTGATGTAATTTAATCGATAATGTGGAGTGTTGATGTATCTGAATAGACAGTGTGTTTGCTCCACAGACCTAATATTACAGACAGTGTGATGTGTAGTATTACAGATGGTGCCATGTGCAATTTTACAGACAGTGCCATGTGCAATATTACAGACAGTACCATGGGTAATATTACATAGAGTACCATGGTTAATATTACAGACAGTGCGATGTGCAATATTACATACAGTACCATGGGTAATATTACATACAGTACCATGGGTAATATTACAGACAGTACCATATGTGGTATTACAGACAGTACCATGGGTAATATTACAGACAGTGCGATGTGCAATATTACATACAGTACCATGGGTAATATTACAGACAGTACCATGGGTAATATTACAGACAGTGTGATGCGGACACTGACCTGTATCTCTCTGGACAGCACCACATATAATATTACAGACAGTGTGATGTGTAATATTACAGACAATGTGATGTGTAATATTACAGACAGTGTGATGTGTAATATTACAGACAGTGTGATGTGTAATATTACAGACAGTGTGATGTGGACACTGACCTGTATCTCTCTGGACAGCACCACATGGCTGGTGTCTATGGGACTGGGGTGGAAGCCGTTCGCCTGCCCAAACACAAAACACACAACAGGAGTTAGATTCAAGCCATTCATATGCTGTTGAGTCGGTTGATGTGATCCTGTGTGGCTTAAATCTCTTAGGCCCGTGGGACAAGAATCAAAAAAAGCTTTCGGAACTATTTTGATTTAAATCGAGTGTTTGTCTACGTCTGCCATAAGTTCTGGAGGGGTTGACTTGGATCAGTTAGTGGGATTTGACTTACCAACTGCTACGGGGTGTAATAATAACTGAGATATGACTTTCTCCCAGATCTCTAATCGATCTGGATGGTCTACCTGGCCGGCCTTGCGCATGTTCTCGCTCTCCCTCTGCATGGACAGTGTCTCTCCATCCTTGGTCCTCTCTACGCTCCAGCCCAGGGCCAGCATGCTCTTAATGGTCTCCCTCACCGGCCAGCGGTGGATGTCCTTCTCCTGAGAGAGAGAGAGAGAGAGAGAGAGAGAGAGAGAGAGAGAGAGAGAGAGAGCGAGAGAGAGAGAGAGAAATGAAGAATGAGAGCGAGTAAGCAGGGCAGACAGAGAGAGAGAGGGAGAAAGAGACCGAGAAAGTGGAAAGAGAGAGTGAGTGAGAGAGAGAAAGAGCATGAGAAATAGAAAAAGAGGTATTCAGAAAGAGTCATAGAAAGAGATTCAGAGAAAGATCGTGAGAGTGCAGAGTGCACCTCCGGCAATAGTTAAATAAACCACTTCACTTGATTGACAGTTCAGCAAGTTTTACTGAAAGTGCATGCCCCACTAAAACACAACGCCAACCACCAAAGACAGGGAAAGCAACTTTTCTGAGAAGAACGCTGTAGAAAGGCACACTGTGTGAAGCAGCAACGTCTCTGCTAGCTTTACGTTAGCGAGTGAAAAACACCTATTCAATATTTTACTCCCGCAAATATTCAAAGGGCCTGCTGATGTTCGAAACAAACATCCAGGTACACCAATACCAGTGTACTTGAGTCAAACTTTTTGCCAAAATATATATTTATACACCGGGAAAAACGACTTTAAGGTGAACTTGAGTTCAGACAGTGGAGAACACAGTGTGGAGAACACAGTGGAGGATATAAGGTACACCAGCCAGGGGTGGGGGGGCAGTACCTTTTCCGTCAGGGCCTTGTAAGGCCTCAGCTGAGGGTGGGTCTTAGCCTTCTCGTCCACACAGTCTCCATACTTCCAGCCCAGCATCACCTAGGGAACGGGCACGGTTACGGACACAGACACACACACACACACACTGAACATTATAGTTACATGTTCATTCAAAACGAATTGTTATATTGTGCATGGTATTTTAATAAAGATTGACAGGCTCACTGTGACAACTTTAGCAAAACACTTAAGGGGGCAAGCAAAAGTCTCCACCTAATACCAATATGTTTTAGTCACTTTGAAACATATTCACATGATGCTAAGAAAACGAAACTGATTTTTTAAAATTGCAAACAGCCCGTTACATACAGCTGCCAGGAATCACTGATTCAAAGCTGGGAGTCCAATTTTGTTTGGAAGCATCTTTCAAAGAGAATTCTCTATCTTTTTGGCTCCATGTTGTAATGAATGGCTGTAGCGGCAGCTATGTATTCCCCCCAGTCTCATTTTCCAGTATCTAATACACATTTCCCTTGGCAGAGCCGCTCATCTTTGGCCCTACCTTCTCGGCGGACCATTTGTCATGGGAGTGTTCGGCGTATTTGTTGGCAACGTACTCCAGTTTCTCCGGGAGAGATATGCTGCGGAGAGATGGCATCAATTAATCAAGGCGCCGTAAATCTAACGCACCTTTTCTATTAAGCCTGAGTGGAGTGTATTGCTATTTCCTCATCTAAAGTAGAGTAAAACCAAAGCATATGTTTAATTCATGTAATCGGGTGAGGGTCGGTAAGGGTGAGGTCAGAGAGGTGGTGTAATTCTGTTGGCCTCAGAGACTTGGCCAAGTCAGATGGCAGGTGTCAAACCCCTCTAAAACTATAGAACCAAATCTGTCACTATATTTTACTTAAACTAAAGTAGCATCAAGCTGTGTCCTGAGTGAGCGCAGTGCAGTGTGCATTTCACAATAATGAACCTTCCTGCTTTAGTTGTTAGGTTAAGGGTGAAAGTTTCCCCCCTGGCACCCACTTAGAATGGTGGATAGGCGATTGGTCGAAGTTGCCCTCGACGCTTACTTGGCTGTGTTACCAGGTCAAGGGTCACGGCTCCCCCTGGTACTCACTTGGCAGTGCTGATGGGTCTGGGGTCAAAGTTCCCCTGGGTGTCCACGGAGACGGGCTTCTCCAGGCTGGCGCCGGTGGAAACGTCGACGTAGTCCGGGGGCAGAGCCCCGGCGATGGCGCTCAGGCAGGGCATGGCCTTCTTGAACAGCTCCGCTTCATACTTCTAGACATGAACACACGCCACGATTACGAACAAAACAAAACCAAACGAAAGGCAATTATTCCCCCAGTCGGGTCCCATGGAGAGCCAGGACAAAGGGGGACGCAAACAAAACGTACGCCGACAAAAAAAAAACACCTTTAGGGAAAGTTTCAACATTGCGGAGTTTGAAAGTGGGCTTCCTCTTACATTGGTCATTTGTAAAAAAAAAAAAAAAAAATCATATAACAATAAAATCCTTATATACTTATATATCAGATATAAGTATATGTATTCCTTATACAGTATATAGACTAAGTGTCCACACGTTAAACTCACTGAGATGAAAGCAACGGTTTGATCACAGCACCAATATGAACATCCCTCCCTTTCCCTCAGGACAGTCAGGGCTGAATAACAGATGTGGGACGCATTCGATGCACCGCCCTTCCAAAGGCCCGGGCACCACAAAGCCCGAGGCTCCTGCTCGAACAGAGCCCTCCAGACATCCAGGCTGCCGCCTCCAGCCACCTCGGCCTCACCCTGGCTTTCCAGACACCCGTCGGGGGTGTATGGAGTCAGGCCAGCCGCTCGACAAGGACGTGAACACTTCTCCCGTTAATGTCCATATTCATATGCGTGAATCAAAGGACGCTACAATGGGAAAGCGCCCGGGGGATTAGCAGGCCGGTTGGACGCAATTAAACTCACCCCTGCAGACGGCACGCTACGAGTGGAGTCTGATTAACCCCGAGGGCGCCGACCTTACGGGTCAGACCGTGTAATCACGTCCAACGCACTCGCACTTCAAAGCCAGAGAGAACAGTCTCGTGACATCCCCACAGCTCGGTGATTCGACTCTGCTAAGAGCCCTGATGTCCGCCGTTCTATCGGCTGCTACGGAGCGGCGCCCCTCCTCACCCTCTGGGCGAGCGAATCAAACACGCCCCAGAAGATCTTCTTGGCGAGCAGCAGCTCCTCCTCGGAGGCGGAGCCGTAGCTACCCCAGCCGCCGGGCAGGCAGTAGTACTTCCAGCTCTGCTCGTAGTGATCCGTCAACAGCTGGAGGAGACACGGGGTCAAAGGGGAAAGGTCAGTCTCACAGACACACACACACACACAGACACGAGCATTCTCAAACATACTAAAGGCAATAGGAAGTTCGCACACACACACACACGCACAAAAACACACACAACACACACACACACACACACACGCACACAGACAAACGCACACACAATCATACTCAGAAACTATACAGTGGCAATATCGTAATGATCCTATTGAAGCTCTAAAAATGAACAGTAAACACAGTGCTGTGCTGTGAGAGTTCAGAGAGTGATTGAGATCATGGCTCTCCTTACCCTCAGAGGCATCTTGCAGTATTCAGTCAGCAGAGGAACGTCGAACACAAGCCGCCTGAGAAGCTGCTGCAGCATGGAGGGACGCAGGTGCCTGGAGAGATAATATAATAATGTATAATATTGTATACTGTATATTACTACAGCATATAACAGAGGAGACGCAGGTGCCTGGAGAGATAATATAATAATATATAATATTGTATACTGTATATTACTACAGCATATAACAGAGGAGACGCAGGTGCCTGGAGAGATAATATAATAATGTATAATATTGTATACTGTATATTACTACAGCATATAACAGAGGAGACGCAGGTGCCTGGAGAGATAATATAATAATGTATAATATTGTATACTGTATATTACTACAGCATATAACAGAGGAGACACAGGTGCCTGGAGAGCACAGCAGCACATTTACAACACATCACAGCGTATATTCTAGAGCAAATATCAGAGGAGAATGCAGAGTGATGAAGACAATTGTAACAGATAGTACAATTACAATACAACATAATACTGTATATGACTATATTATGTAAAAGAGGAGACACAGGTATCTGGAGAAGATATGAATACCATTAAAATACAGTATAACACAAAATATTACTACATCAAATCACTGAGGAGACACAGGTACCTGGAGAAGACATGAATACCATTAAAATACAGTAAAAAACAAAATAATACTCCATCACATGATCGGAGAAGACAATAAAGGATAAAGTGAAGAAGATTCTGGGAGAGGATTGCAGTACACTCATTACAATACAACACAACACTGTCTACAGTATATTACAGCTTAAATAGCAGACGAGATGCTTCAGTTGCCAAAGGATGGCCAAAACCTGACAAATATAGTGGCATAATTGTAATACAGCACAATATAACATAACGCTACACGCACAAAGACAATCCATAATGGAATACAACATTGGAAAAAAACGAACAGTAAAGAGCTGCTTATTCAAACAGGTACCTGAAGGATAGGCAAACAATGCCTCGATCAATAACACTCATTGATTTGACGACCACAGGGAGACCGAGAGAGAGAACAGACAAAAGTCACCGTCGTTTCCGGGGGTCGCTCCCAAAACGAGATACCAGCAGTTGCCGCGGCGTCTCCCGACAGACGCAGCCCATCTCCCTGGCATGGGCTGATGGCGGCTCAGCTCAAAGACCCAACCCAGACGAGCACTCGACGGTTTTAAACGAACGCAACGATTAACGGTGGTATAAGAACGCCCCCGGTGGTCACTACCTGCAGACGGCGAGCAGGCACTCCTCGATGGCGTCTCTCTGGGCCTTGGTGAGCGAGCGGCCCTTGGACAGCCGGTAGACGGTGTGCAGGGTGGAGTCGACCAGCGCCGCGTGGTGCTCCGTGCCGGCAAAGTGCGGCGCGCAGCGGGTCAGCAGCGGCAGCACGGCCGAGCCGATGTAGCGGTTCAGCGCCAGGGCCGTCTCCGTGGTGCTCAGCGCTTCCTGTCGGGGGGGGGGGGGGCGGCGGGGGTCAGAGGTCAAGGGCGCGGGGGGGGGAAGGTCAAGCCAAGGTCAGGCTGGAGGTCATAAAGACTGTCACGGAAGGCTTTAGGGGAGAGAGGGTGCCCCAGTACTTTATTCCTCTAAACTATTCCTCCTCATATTTATATATATTTTTTTTGTTTTGTTTATTTAACCTTTCTTTAGGCAGGAAAAAGCCCATTGAGATATCTCTCTTTTTCAAGTCCAAGTCCTGGCCAGGCCAAGAAAGTTGAAATGATCGTTTTGGGACACCTCTAACTTATTCCTAACTCACCACCTTTCCGCCCCACATCTACCCTGTTCCCTGTTCCCAGCCTGGTTGACCTACCGTGTCCAGGGCAGCGGAGGCTCGTAGGTCGGGCAGGAAGCCCACCTCCAGCAGGTGCAACAGGAAGGTCTGGTCCTCGATGCCGTAGACGCGGTCCAGGAACAGCACCATGGGGGCCTTGTGGTCCGGGCAGAACGTAGCCGCCATGTCTGGCTCCGTCACTGAGCCGTCTGGGAGAGGGAGGGAGGGAGGGAGGGACCGAGGGAGGGAGGGAGGGAGGGAGGGAGGAGAGAGTTAGACGAAGGAGTTCAAAGGAGAACTAATGGATGAACGATTTCACCGTGTGTCCCCATGGAGAGGTCTATGGAGGTCAGCTACTGGTGGGTCTCCTAAAAAGGAGGTGCTCAGGATACAGCAGCCCAGTCCACTGATCAACACAGCCATACGCTGGTGCTGTCTCTGCTCTGGAGACAAGCATTGCTGCCTCGCTAACTGGCTGGCTGATTTACTGACTGACTGGCTGGTTGTCGGTTTTGACCTGCTGACTGACTGGTTGACTGACTGGCTGACTGACTGATTGACTGGTTGACTGACTGGCTGGCTGACTTACTGACAGACAGACAGACTGACTAGCTGGGTGGTTAGATAGCTAACTGGCTAGCTGACTGGCCGACTGACTGACTGATTGGCTGACAGACTGTCTGACTGGCTGACTGACTGGTTGACTGACTGGTTGACTGAGTGGCTGAATGGCTGGCTGACTGGCTGACTGGTTGACTGACTGGTTGACTGACTGCCTGGTTGGCTGACTGACTATCTGACTGACTGTCTGACTAACTGGTTGACTGTCTGACTGACTGACTGATTGGCTGGCTGGCTGGCTGACTGGCTGGCTGGCTGGCTGACTGGCTGGTTGGCTGGCTGACTGGCTGGTTGGCTGGCCAGCAGGCTCCACTCTGTGTGTAGCACCCCAGCGCTCACTGCAGCGTGTCCAGGGCTTATGCGGTGTAATCAATATGGAGGCCATGCCAGCTGCACCACCAATCCAAACCCGGAGCGATGGGAGGGGAGAAAACAAACAGCACGCTGATTAAAAAACACACTCGATACCACTCCAAGACACTTTACCAGGGCCCGGGCCACAGATATAGAGTACTGGGAGTGTGTGTGTGTGTGTGTGTGTGGGGGGGGGGGTGTCAGCAGAAAACCTTGTTGAATCACACACAGTTCATCCATCAATGGCCCCGCTGCTTGCACCCGGCGGGTGGCATCATGCAATCGAACTGGATTTATCCGGTACCTTTGTTGACCACGGGCACTTTGAGAGGGATGCTGATGATCCCAACCAGGTCCTCCGTGGGCACCAGGGAGCGCAAGATGGCCCGGATACGCAGGGCCTCGCCTTTGCCTTTGTTGATCAACTGCAGCAAGCGGGAGAGAGGACAGAAAGATGGAGGGAAGAAACAGAGGGAGGGAGAGGAGAGAAGGTGCGCGACGGAAAACAAAGCTCATAGTGACCCACAAGGTATCTAGATCAGATCCCCATGATCTACAGTCTGGCTGGACATTATTGTCCTAATAAGGTCTGGTTTATGCCACAACAGGGAGTAGATATGAGGTCCACAACATCCTACATGGGATAGATCCTACAGAATGAGTGAGAACATAGAGAAACATCTGGTTTTATAGATCATATAGGATTTAGATATCGAATATAGGTATATATCCCGTATGATAGATCCTATATCATGTGATAGGTAAATATCCCCTATGATAGATCCTGTTATGTATGTGCATAAAATGTGAAATATTGCTGAAGATACCCTATGATAGTTCCTATATTTAGGGCATCAAGTATGAAACACAGGTGAACATATGATATGGTGTGGATTGGTACGGGGTGTAAACCTACATGCATCTCTGGCGCGCAGCGTCCCAGCAGGTCGATGAGGGCGGAGTAGAAGGACATGATGGCGTTCCCCATGTGGACCACCTCCTCCTCCTCCTCCCCGCTGACTGACCTGGGGGGGAGCAGGGCCACAAGGAGGAGGAGAACCAGAGAGAGAGAGGTAGAGAGAGAGAGAGAGAGAGAGGGGGGGTAGAGAGAGAGGGGAGAGATATATATAGAGAGAGAGAGAGAGTGAGAGAGAGAGAGAGAAAGAGAGAGATAGATGGAGAGAGAGAGAGAGAGAGAGAGAGAGAGAGAGAGAGAGAGAGAGAGAGAGAGAGAGAGGGGGGGGGGGGGGGGGGGGTAGAGACAGAGAAGGGAGAGATATATAAAGAGAGAGATAGAGAGTGAGAGAGAGAGAAAGAGAGAGATAGATGGAGAGAGAGAGAGAGAGAGAGAGAGAGAGAGAGAGAGAGAGAGAGAGAGAGAGAGAGAGAGAGAGAGGGGTAGAAAGAGAGAGAGAGCAGTAGAGACAGAGTGGGGGAGAGAAAGAGAGAGGCAGGTAACTTGATAAACAAAGGATGGGAGTCGGACAAAAATCCACCGCAGCCAAATCAAACAAAATGTCCCTTCCTTGACATAACTCATGTCTGTCATTTGATTCAACGAATTGCTAGACTGAAAAGGGTTTCCTGTGAGACTATGAGTTGGCTCTTCTTTCTCCTTGACAGAGATCCAGGGACTAATATGGAGTGGGTGAGGCAGAGAGGAGCGGTCCATCCGTACGTGTGCACGCTGGTCCCCATGGTGGAGCTGGGCAGGTCCACGGCCGGGTTCTGGGAGATCTTAATGGCCTCCTTCATGGCTGCCAGCAGGCCGTTCCCCCCTTCGCCCCGGAGCGCCGGGCCGAAACACTCCGGCCGTCGGATCAGCAGCTTCACCACCACGCTGGAGTTCTCCTCCACGCTCTCGCCTGGATGACATCGAAGGTGGATGAATACGTAGACACAGACTGTACACAGATACATAAACATACATACGCACACGCAGACACGCAGACAAAGATATAGGCAAACACACGCGAGCGCACACCCTTGAACACACACATCGACATCGATGATTTAATAGGTACAGACTGTACATTCTGTATATGCACAAACATGCATGTGTACACAAACATACACACCCACACACACACACACACACACACACACACACACACACACACAGATATACGCAAACACACAGGCACACACCTTTAAATAAACACGTCAGTTTAATATATAGGTGCAGTAAACTACTTGTCACACACATTAAATTAGTCCACACACAGACACACTCCTCCAGTCAGTGTTGCCCAGTGTCTCTGCACCCCTTACCCTAATCAATGTCAGAAAGAACGTTACTGACAGCCTTAGTTGTTGTTATTTTTCAGTCCCCTATATAGAGGTGGGAGCTACTGTATGTAGGGCTCCCCTACAAGGCTCCACTAGCCCTGAGGCTACAGCTAAGCCTTCAGGCAGCTAGCACCTCCAGCCTGGGGACAGACCTTTCTAATAAGCATGTTGCTTTTACACAGAGAGAGAGCAGATGCAGTGGAGGACAGGAAGAGAACAGAGGGACAGACAGAGAGATATAGATGGATGGACAGATAGATGGATGGATAGATGGATAGATCAATACAGATGGACGGACAGATAGATAGAGAGATGGATGGATGGATAGATAGATAGATGGATATAGAGATAGGTGGATGGATAGATAGACAGACAGACAGACAGACAGACAGACAGCCAGACAGACAGACAGACAGACAGACAGACAGACAGACAGACAGACAGACAGACAGACAGACAGACAGACAGACAGACAGACAGACAGACAGACAGACAGACAGACAGACAGACAGACAGTTGCCATACCATTGACGAAAACGGCGAAGCGCAGGAAGGAGAGGTAGCGTTCGCCCTCGATGGGGTTCCAGCCGATGTCCGGGTAACCTTTAGCCAGGAGCATGGGGCAGCTCTGGAGACCACACCCCGCCAGGTAGGTCACCACCTGGGAGGGACAAAGAGGATGAGGGTCGGTCTCATTCTGTAGACAACTAAGACAGACGTAGAAGGTAGACTGAACAGGGTCGATATCAAACTCTATACAACTCTGAAAGACGTAGAGTTAGAGCAGGTAGATTGTACAGGGTCAATAACATACTCTATTCAACTGATAGACGTAGAGTTAGAGCAGGAAGACTGTACAGGGTCAATAACCTGCTCTATATTGCTCTGAGAGATGTAGAGTTAGAGCAGGTAGACTGCACAAGGTCAATAACCTACTGTGTACTGCTCAGTGATCATCACTGTGAGGTGCGTCTGCAGCGTATTAAAAAAGTACTCTATCCACCACCATCAGAAAGAGTTCTTCATCGCAAAATGACATGATATTTTAAAATATGACTCATCCATGACAAACCTTGTCGAGGTCTGGTTCCTCCAGAGCTAAGGCCAACCCGTTGTTATCCATCACAGAAGAGGCTGCAACATCTAGCGGGGTTGAGCCACGCATGGACGGAGAGGCTGCGAGGGAGGCACGTAAACACAGAACACAGCTAGCACGTTTAGATGAGTGGAGAGAGACGGAAGGAAAGAAATAGAAAAAATAAGAAGAAAGAAAGAAAGAAAGAACGAACGAAAGAAAGAAAGACAGAAAGAAAGAAAGAAAGAAAGAAAGAAAGAAAGAAAGAAAGAAAGAAAGAAAGAAAGAAAGAAAGAACAACGTTTTTGATTTTAAACACACTTTATTGCCAAAATCATTCTCTCCAAAACTGCCTCAAACCTGAGACTTCAATGGCATACAAGGAAAGAAAGAAAGAAGGAAAAGAAGGCAAGTTTCTATTCCCTCTAGCTTTGATATAACACGGTCCTTAAAGTTGCTAAATGAGACCACTACAATAAGCCGGTCTATTAGTGTTCTGTTGGTCAGGTTTCAGAAATACATGTCGCCTGCTGTGAGCATGCTGGTGGTGTGACCTGTGGCTGACAGCAGGGGGCAGTGTTGACACTCTGCTCTGCCTAGCTGGCTGACTGTTCATCTGCATACAGGTGGCTGGTAATAGGCTACTTGAGGGATAAAACAACAGCTGTAAAGGAAATGCTTCCACTAGTGCTTCACACCTGTATAAAATTGTTTTAATTTATGTTTTCATAATATTTTAAGATTGTTTTTGGAGGCTTTTGAAAAAAGAAAATCACTTCACAGAAGAAAATCACATATTCCCTGAACGTTAACAACAACGTTTATGGCATTGGAATGACCTTCACACCCCAATGGCTGATCCAAATCTAAACAGATTTGCGAATATCGTATGCTGTGACGACCGTTTTTCTTTCGAAATCATTATGTCCAATCAAAAATATAGATCTTTCAGTGTCTTCATTCATTCTACGCCCCCAACCCCCACGATTTATTTACATCTTGAAGGCTTGAAAAAATTGAATTTACCAGCATGTCATATTTCTTTGGTTATAAACAATAAAATCGATATTGTACTGGAGGTGAAATCAAAGAAAAATAGTCACAGAACTAGCAGCAACAGCTTTCTAGAAAGGCTGGTGTCATTGAAATGACTTTGTTTTCGCACTGCCTCTTGTCTCAGGAGCCTTTTGCATTGTACGTGTGTGTCAGTGTGTGTGTGTCAGTGTGTGTGTGTGTGTGTGTGTGTGTGTGTGTATGTGTGTGTGTGTGTGTCGGTGTCGGTGTGTGTCCAGGAGCGAGGGAATCAGTGGGAGCTCGCAGTCATGGTGGCATCAGAGCCTCCTGACAGAATGCTAGATGAGTCACCCTCTCCTGATTCTCCACACACACACACATACACACACACACACACACACACACACACACACACACACACACCCTCATTCTGACCGATTATTCACACTGGAATCTCACCACGGATAGTGTTAGACACACACACACACACCCACCCTCATTCTGACCAATTATTCACTCTGGAATCTCACCACGCACCCGGAGAGTGTTAGACACACGCACGCACGCATGCACACACACACACACACACACACACACACACACACACACACACACACACACACACACACACACACACACACACACACACACACACACACACACACACGTAACCTAATTAATGCATGCCCACAGTTATAAGGATCTACAGTTGAGTTTGGCTTATTATCATCCATATAAGTGATATCCTCAGGACCTGGACAATGTTCTGTGATGAGTTTCGTTAGTGAGCCAATGGAGCTGTAGTGTTGTGGCTGTCAGACCTGGTCATGGGAGCTGTAGTGTTGTGGCCTGGTCATGGGAGCTGTAGTGTTGTGGCTGTCAGACCTGGTCATGGGAGCTGTAGTGTTGTGGCCTGGTCATGGGAGCTGTAGTGTTGTGGCTGTCAGACCTGGTCATAGGAGCTGTAGTGTTGTGGCTGTCAGACCTGGTCATGGGAGCTGTAGTGTTGTGGCTGTCAGACCTGGTCATGGGAGCTGTAGTGTTGTGGCTGTCAGACCTGGTCATAGGAGCTGTAGTGTTGTGGCTTTCAGACCTGGTCATGGGAGCTGTAGTGTTGTGGCCTGGTCAAGGGAGCTGTTCTCTTGTAGCTGTCTGGTCAAACTTACTGGTTACGATGAAAGATCAGAACCCTATCTCCCCACATTAGAACCAAGTAAAGCACACAACCTGAGTCTCAGTAGAAGCCAGTAGAACCCACTACCCTCTTCCCAAAAACAGTCCACTAACCCCTAGTGTCTGTAGAACTTATCAGAACCCAATAGTCTCAGTAGAACCAACTAATGCAGTCCGAGTAGAATCCACTGGCCTGGGATCAGTAAAACCCACCAGAACCCGCTCACCTAATCCCACTGAGCTGTTCTCCAGCAGGTAGCTGAGGTGGTCGAACATGGCCTTCTGGTTCTGCCGGCTGATTCGACAGAAGTAACACAGGAAGCGGCAACAGCTGGCCACCATCTTGGGGAAGGCGATTTCCTGAGGAGAGCGCAACGTCATTGGGTATTTCTGACAGACTATTTTGGGTGGACTTTAAATAACACCGCTTCAATTGGCAGAATTAATCATTCGAGGGTCTCGTTCATCTTCAATTAATATTAATAGCCCCCATTATTCACGGACTGAATACATGAATACCAAAGTAGCGACCGGGGTCTTAACACAGACCACAGCGGTGTGGGTGGCCTCGGTAGTGGACACCCGTACCTGGGATTTGCCTCCCCCCAGCACGTTGACCATCACCTCCATCACCGTCTCATGCATGCCCAGGACCCTCATCAGGTTAGGGTGCTGGTAGAACACCTTGTTGTTCATGATGTCCCTGTAATACATCATACACACAGCTAGTTAAAGGGACAATTCACCAAACACCATGCCCAGAACCCTCATCAGGTTAAGGTGCTGGTAGAACACCTTGTTGTTCATGATATCCCTGTTATACATCATACACAGAGATAGTTAAAGGGACAATTCACTAAACACCATGCCCATCACTATTCTCGGTTAGGGTGTATTGTTATTATATATATATATATATATATACACAATAACAATACACCCTAACCTAATAATATATATTATAATAGATTATCACACAGAACATCGGTGCAAAAAAGGCATAATCCATGCCAATAATTACACTGTCCATAATTACACCTAATAACATAATTGCTCCAACCCCACGTAGCTACCATTAAGGGACGCACCACTGTTACTGTAACATCACATGAACACAATTAACAGTGTGTGTGTGTCTGTGTGTGTGTGTGCATGCAAGTATGTGTGCATGTGTGTGTGTGTGTGTGTGTGTGTGGGCGTGCGTGTGTGCGTGTGCGTGCAAGTATGTGTGCGCGCATGTGCATGTCTGCATGCGTGTGTGTGTGACTGCGTGTGTGTGTGTGACTGCGTGTGCGTGTCTGCATGCGTGTGTGTGTGTGACTGCGTGTGTGCGCTACCCCCTCACCCCAGGCCGTCGATCATCAGCTTCTCCTCCTCCTTGCCCATGCGCACGGCCAGCAGGGAGCGTATCTGGCCCAGCGCGGCCAGCAGGTGCACCGTGTCCAGCACCGAGGCGGCGCTGATGGTGTAGCTCTTCCGCATGGCCCGCAGCAGCTCCCCGATGCTGTCGTACTGCCTCCGCAGCAGGCTGAACATCCGCCGCACCAGCTCCGGGTCCTGGATGTGGCTCTCCTGGGCCCAGCACACCATGGTCTGGGAGATCAGCTCCTTCAGGTTGGCTGGAGAGGGGGGCAGAGGGGTGGCGGTTGGAGGAGGACCAGAGAGTCAGGAGGAGGACATCGGACGATTTTTGACAGCCACACTGGTGATTAGTGACATCCCCTGACCACTAAAACGAGTCCAACTTAAAACAGGAAATGTTTCTGTTGGTATCCCTTAACTTTGGGTTTGTTTGTTATTGGTCCACAAAGCTGCCCCCTTCTGATTCTGATAAAGGAATACTCGCCAGGTCCACCCTACTACCTGTGCAACTGCTTCAGATAACGAGGAAACGATTCTTATTAAAAAAGCCCGACTCCAACGATTTTGAAAACACACTCACGCCCGCATGCACGCACACACAGACACAAACTCATACAGACACACACACACACATACAACCACACACACACACATGCACACACACAAAGACACAAACTCAAACAGACACACACACACACACACACACACACACACGCACACGCACACGCACACGCACACACACAGACACTCGCATGCACACTTCCACACACAGACAGGTGCACACAGGGCTCCATTAAAGCTGCTGTCAATGAGCCCCTACTTGACTATAACAGATACCACTTGAAAAGCAGTCCTGCCGATGTTAAAGCTATAAAAGACTCCTTCAAAAGAGCCTTTTTCTGCCGGCTGGGGCAAAGGAAGACCTTGAGCTGAGAGAAGAAAGAGAGAGAGAGAGAGAGAGAGAGAGAGAGGGGGGGGGAGGGGAGAGAGAGAGACAGCGGGACAAGTAAAAGAGAGAGAGCATAGCCAGGCGATGTCGTTCAGTGTTCAGAGTCTGACCATGAGCTGAATAGGAGTGTAGTGCTGCATAGGTGTTGTTGTTGCTGTTGTTGTTGTTGTTGTTAGTCTGGGCTCCCTCTCAGGTAATCAGGTGTTGTGGCAGCAACGTCAAAGCCCTTCCTCTCTATTCTCAGAGAACTAAAAGCCACGCTGCCAGCTCATTCATGAAGAAAAAAAAATGCCCCGCGGAATATGTAACCAGCAGAGCGGAATGGGAGCTTCTGTTACATAAGTAGGAGACAGCAAAGCCAAGGATTATTTATAGAACCCAATCTCCGTATTATTATTTCCTGGAGGAGTCAGGGGCGACGGGGCCGTTAAGAAGCCATGTCTGGAAGGCTGGAGGTCTGTTGTCGGGTAGGACACAGAGATC
>CM030181.1:4678483-4705983 GCA_017639675.1 Aplochiton taeniatus | reverse complement strand
TAAGGATGCTGGTACCTGTTCTATTCAGACTAAGGATGCTGGTAGCTGTTCTATTCAGACTAAAGATGCTGGTACCTGTTCTATTCAGACTAAGGATGCTGGTACCTATTCTATTTAGACTAAAGATGCTGGTACCTATTCTATTCAGACTAAAGATGCTGGTACCTATTCTATTCAGACTAAGGATGCTGGTACCTATTCTATTCAGACTAAGGATGCTGGTACCTATTCTATTCAGACTAAGGATGCCGGTACCTATTCTATTTAGACTAAAGATGCTGGTACCTATTCTATTCAGACTAAGGATGCTGGTACCTATTCTATTTAGACTAAAGATGCTGGTACCTGTTCTATTCAGACTAAGGATGCTGGTACCTGTTCTATTCAAACTAAAGATGCTGGTACCTATTCTATTCAGACTAAGGATGCTGGTACCTGTTCTATTCAAACTAAAGATTCTGGTACCTATTCTATTCAGACTAAGGATGCTGGTACCTGTTCTATTCAAACTAAAGATTCTGGTACCTATTCTATTCAGACTAAGGATGCTGGTACCTGTTCTATTCAAACTAAAGATGCTGGTACCTATTCTATTCAGACTAAGGATGCTGGTACCTGTTCTATTCAGACTAAGGATGCTGGTACCTGTTCTATTCAGACTAAGGATGCTGGTACCTGTTCTATTCAAACTAAAGATGCTGGTACCTATTCTATTCAAACTAAAGATGCTGGTACCTATTCTATTCAGACTAAGGATGCTGGTACCTATTCTATTCAGACTAAGGATGCTGGTACCTATTCTATTCAGACTACGGATGCCGGTACCTATTCTATTTAGACTAAAGATGCTGGTACCTATTCTATTCAGACTAAAGATGCTGGTACCTATTCTATTCAGACTAAGGATGCTGGTACCTATTCTATTCAGACTAAGGATGCCGGTACCTATTCTATTTAGACTAAAGATGCTGGTACCTATTCTATTCAGACTAAGGATGCTGGTACCTATTCTATTTAGACTAAAGATGCTGGTACCTGTTCTATTCAGACTAAGGATGCTGGTACCTGTTCTATTCAAACTAAAGATGCTGGTACCTATTCTATTCAGACTAAGGATGCTGGTACCTGTTCTATTCAAACTAAAGATTCTGGTACCTATTCTATTCAGACTAAGGATGCTGGTACCTGTTCTATTCAAACTAAAGATTCTGGTACCTATTCTATTCAGACTAAGGATGCTGGTACCTGTTCTATTCAAACTAAAGATGCTGGTACCTATTCTATTCAGACTAAGGATGCTGGTACCTATTCTATTCAGACTAAGGATGCTGGTACCTGTTCTATTCAGACTAAGGATGCTGGTACCTGTTCTATTCAGACTAAGGATGCTGGTACCTGTTCTATTCAAACTAAAGATGCTGGTACCTATTCTATTCAAACTAAAGATGCTGGTACCTATTCTATTCAGACTAAGGATGCTGGTACCTATTCTATTCAGACTAAGGATGCTGGTACCTATTCTATTCAGACTACGGATGCCGGTACCTATTCTATTTAGACTAAAGATGCTGGTACCTATTCTATTCAGACTAAGGATGCTGGTACCTATTCTATTTAGACTAAAGATGCTGGTACCTATTCTATTCAGACTAAGGATGCTGGTACCTATTCTATTCAAACTAAAGATGCTGGTACCTATTCTATTTAGACTAAAGATGCTGGTACCTATTCTATTTAGACTAAAGATGCTGGTACCTATTCTATTTAGACTAAAGATGGCGGTACCTATTCTATTTAGACTAAAGATGCCGGTACCTATTCTATTTAGACTAAAGATGCCGGTACCTATTCTATTTAGACTAAAGATGCTGGTACCTATTCTATTTAGACTAAAGATGCTGGAACCTATTCTATTTAGACTAAAGATGCTGGTACCTATTCTATTTAGACTAAAGATGGCGGTACCTATTCTATTTAGACTAAAGATGCCGGTACCTATTCTATTTAGACTAAAGATGCCGGTACCTATTCTATTTAGACTAAAGATGCTGGTACCTATTCTATTTAGACTAAAGATGCTGGAACCTATTCTATTTAGACTAAAGATGCTGGTACCTATTGTCACCGGGAGGTGATTCTTGGAGTGGGTTGTCAATCTGCTCCATCTGGAGGCCTCCCTCTGTTTCTCTGTCTCTCTAGGTCTCCATGGCCTATGGTAATAATTACCTTTCCCCCGGAGTGAAGCGCTCTCTCTCTCTCTCTCTCTCTCTCTCTCTCTCTCTCTCTCTCTCTCTCTCTCTCTCTCTCTCTCTCTCTCTCTCTCTCTCTCTCTCTCTCTCTCTCTCTCTCTCTCTCTCTCTCTCTCTCTCTCTCTTACTCACTCACTCTCATACTCCCTCCTTCTTCCTCGCCCTATCTCTCTCTCTCTCTGGGGTATGCGTGTGTTAATGTGAGCCATTTTCTCTCTAATACCCCAGTAACAAGGTTAACACTCCAACAGCTGTCTGGAGCTGCATCCCTGTTTGTACCATGAGGCACTGGCAGTAGCTCTGCCACAGTCCCCAATGAAGATGGCTAGCTATGACAGGGCTTCATAGAGCAGCTTAACTCTGCCACAGTCCCCAATGAAGATGTCTAGCTACGACAGGTCTTCATAGAGCAGCTTAACTCTGCCACAGTCCCCTGTGAAGATGGCTAGCTATGACAGGGCTCCATAAAGCAGCTTAGGTCTACAGAGCTCTTTGGCCCTACTAAAGTTCCTATGCGACATGATTATCCATGTCAGTAATTTACAGAACAGCTTAGCCCTGCGCCACAGTGCCTACTGAACTGATTAGCAATGCCACAGTGCCTACTGAACTGATTAACAATGCCACAGTGCCTATTGAGCTGACTAGCTATGCCACAGAGCCTTCGGCAGGTTAGCCACTATGGATCAAAGGACATTCAATGGCCTTAAAGACGAAAACTTCATCAAGGTTTAAAAGGGTAAAGGAAAATAAAGCTATTCCTAAACTAACTTCTAAAGCCCTATTAACAGGCCAATAATAATCAAATAAAAAACACTTACAACGTTTAACTGTGTGTGAGTACTTCCTGGCATTCCTATTCGATAGAAGCAGGATATCCTGAGCCCTGACTTCCTGTCCGCCATACCTGTTCCTGTGGCGGTGAGCGGAACTCCTTGGTCTTCTTTGCGGTGACGGCGGCGGACATGTTGAGTGCCAGCATCAGCTCGTTGTAGCGGAACTTCTGGTTGAACTGCAGCTTGGAGACGAAGCTGTCGGAGAAGGAGACGATGGCCTCGATGCGGTGCTTCAGCTCGCAGTCGCAGAAGTAGTGGAGGAGCTCACACATCTGGAGTGGGCACACACACACACACACACACACACACACATACACACACACACACACACATAGCCAGGACACACACAGACACACAGACCCAGACACGGAACCACACACAGACACAGACACACACACAGGCACACACATACACACACACACACACACACACACACACACACACACACACACACACACGCACACACACACACGCACACACACGCACACACACACAAGATTATTGTTGAGTGTTGTGTCAGCAGTAGCAAGTGTCCTCGTCAGTTGTGCTGAAGGTTCCCTGTCTGCAAGCCGATCAGTCTAACGTCCCATTGGACCCAATTAGAAAGCTCTGCAGCACTATGACCTCTGCATATTGAAAAAGTCGAAATACTTTCTTCTTGGCTCAACTCATCCCTCGATGGGTCAAAATAATAAACAATCCTTCAAAGGTATCTTTACACATCCTTATTTTCTAAATAAACTAATTGTAACATTTTGTATACTCTTAATGTAAAAAAAAAAAAAAAAACAATGACCTGTAATTTGACTGGCTCCGGGAGTCTCTTCTCCAGCAGCCCTTTCATTGGCTGCTTGGCCTCTTTGACCAGCTCCTCCTCTCCCGTCTCCACCTCCTTCTCCTCCGCCCATTTCAACCCCTCCCTCTCCGCGCCCTCCGGCCCCGGGGCCGCGGCCTCGTCGAACACGTTGGGGTCGATGAGGAGCAGCACCTTGTGGACGTCCTCCCCGCCCAGCACCCCCATGGTCAGCAGGGTGCCGATCAGCTTCAGGATGGGCACGAACTGGTACTCCACGCTGCCCCCCACCGGGTCCCGGATGTGGTGCCCACCGCCCTGCACGGCGTCCGCCAGCATGGAGAGGGCCTTCTCCTTCAGCGCGTCCAGCGGGATCTGGGGGCTGAGGGCCTGGGGCTCGCGGCGCACGGCCACGAAGCAGGGCGGGGCGAAGCTGAGGCGGGCCTTGAGCGAGGTGCTGAGGCCCACGCCGGGCGGCAGGTGCCGGCGGGACCGCGGGTCGGAGAAGAGGCGGATGGAGCGCGTCTCCGCGGTGACGGGGATGATGAACTCGCTGTTCATCATCAGGCGCGCCTCCTTGGCCGTCTCCAGGTGCACGCTGATCAGCACGCCGTAGAAGCCCTCGCGCAGCACGCCCGCCAGGTACTGGTCGTCGATGGTGTAGAGCAGCTGCGACTGGTCCAGGTGGGAGCAGAGGGCGTGCGCCACCCGGGTGTTGCCCAGCGCGCAGAGGGCGCAGTAGAGCCTCAGGGTGTGGTAGTGGAACTTGCGCAGGCCCTCCTGCTCCGAGAGCTCCATGATGTCCACACACCTGGAGGGAAGGGGGGGGTAAGGGAGAGAGGGAGAGAGAAGAGGAAGAGGAGAGGAGGGTAAGGGAGAGAGGGAGAGAGAGAAAGAGAGAGAGAGAGAGAGAGAGAGAGAGAAAGAGGAAGAGGAGAGGAGGGTAAGGGAGAGAGGGAGAGAGAGAAAGAGAGAAAGAGAGAGGGAGAGAGAAGAGGAACTAGGTCAGAGATGTAGAACATTCAAGTCATTCTTGTACAATAAAAAACACGAATTATGCACACATCACAGTCACAAGTCATGATAACTACAACACATGAACTACAGTCCCCATAAACACTTCTTTTGAAAACGTTTCTGTCACTCTTGTCAGTACAGTGTGTCTACAAGGTCTCTGTCTCTCTGCTCTACCTCTTCTCCTCAGGGACATGTATGAATTCAAGTCATTCTTATCAATTAAAAAACAGGACTTATGCATACATACATACATACATACTCACACAACCACAGAAAAAAGAAGATTTCAAATACATGAATATTTCCGTTCGAAACTCTGTTGTTACTCTACCTGTTCTCCTCAGGAATGTGCACGGCCAGCATCTGCAGCGGCTCGATGCACTGGACCAGCCAGCCGTGACGCTCGCTCACCCTGGCCGTCTCCACCCGGAGGAAGGAGTTGGGCATGCGGCTCCACAGCACGGCGTTGATGGTCTGCACGTCCAGCCGGGGCGGGCACTGGGGCACCGGGTTCCGCTGCTCGCTCTTGAAGATGGCCGACGACAGCGGCATGGCGTTCTGTGGTGGGTAACACGGAGGGTTAGGGTTAGGGTTAGGGTTAGGGTTAACACAGAGGGTTAGGGTTAGGGTTAACACAGAGGGTTAGGGTTAGGGTTAACACAGAGGGTTAGGGTTAGGGTTAACACAGAGGGTTAGGGTTAGGGTTAACACAGAGGGTTAGGGTTAGGGTTAACACAGAGGGTTCATTAAATGATGACAGAATGATGGAGGATGTTGATTTCCATGGAAACTGTAACTTAAGAGACAAGAAGGCGCATTGAATGAGAAATCAAAGAAATCATCAGTGCCTTAAGAAATACTACTAAATAATACTAGAAAATAACTACTTAATATGAAATACTAAATACTAAATTCTAAATACTTTAACTAAGAGTAAAATAACAAGAAAAAGGTAGGTATGATACTATACTGGTAGGTATAATGCTCACAGAAAAGGATTACCTAAAAAAAACATACAAAATACAATGAAAAGGAAAAAGAAGAAAGTAAAAGCACATAAATTCCTACAGAGATGTGTACTAAATGAGTGTTCTCTTGTACAGTACAAGACTGCGTACTAACATGAGTGTGTAGTACAGTACAGGAGTATGTACTAACATGAGTGTAGTACAGTACAGGAGTATGCAATACATGAGTGCGTAGTACAGTACATGAGTGTAGTACAGTACAGGGGTGCGTACTAACATGAGTGTGTCGTACAGTACAGGAGTGTGTTCTTCAATTGGCTTCCTGGTTCAGAGGACTGTACCTTAATCTTAGCCAGCTCAAACTGGAAGAGGCTGGAACTGGTGGGACGCACAAACACCGCAGGAAAGAGCATGGTGTTGGGTTCCACCTGGCCGGCCAACACACACACACAGACACACACACACACACTCATACATTAATACCAAGTCAATTGCAGTTAAAACAAAGCACATAAAAACAAAATGGGAATGACGACCGTAAGAGAATGTGATGTGTCAGAGGAAGTGACTCTCCGTGGAAGTGAGTTTGTGTGTGTGCGTGCGTGCGTGCATGTCTGTGTGCGCATTTGTGTGTGTCCGTCTGGATGACTCAGAGCCGTTTAAAAAGCCAGCGTGTTTCTGTGCAGGGGGAACTTAAGGAGATCATGTATTTCAAAGGACAGATTTAGTTCTGAGGCTTCAGAAAGAGGAGCCACACAGCCAGAGGGCTGAACGCTAAGTGTTAGGCTGTCGAGGCAGACGCCACATACTAACTCCAGCCACTGAGACTGAGACTGGAGACAGATGAGATGGGGGGCTAAGATGGCAGTTGAGAGATTCCACTCGGAAACTTTCCATTTTCTGCAATGAGGGTGGATTTTGATTTACTTTCTGCTCGGTTCAGAGCATATATAGTGCAAAATACTTCACTATAAGCTGATATTTTTCCTCTTATTCTTTCATACGTCACACACACACACACACACACACACACACACACACACACACACACACACACACACACACACACACACACACACACTCTCTCTCCCTTACCTGGTAGGAAGTGGTGATGTCCTTGCCGTTGACCGTGAAGGTCAGCACACCGGTTGCCAGGTCGATCAGGCAGCCGATCTCCATGTCGACGTTGGAGCGGCTGGAGGCGTGAGCCGAGCTGGTGACGTCCCCACCCCACACCATGTAGCAGTTACTCCTCTGTACGCTGGAAGAAAACAGTAAAGAGAACAATCAACGTGAAAGAAAAGAAGAAATAGCGACAAGAACGGTCAATGTGAGACCGTTAGTTATCTTCGGCGGTGAGTCTAATTTGTGCCCCTTCGATTGGCTGATAAGCTCACCTTTCGTGGACACGCCCTCGCTCGTCACCAAGGGTTACCGTCACCGTGCGGTTGTTGCTGAGGTTGAAGTTGTTGCTGTAGTAATGGTAGTCCGGGGTGACCCAGCCCACCCACACACCAGACGGGTCCTGGCCGGCAAACACCCTCACAGAGTGGTAGTACTGTGTAGGCCCAAAGCAAACGGGTAATGTTACTATCCTGGCTGGCTGGCTGGCTGGCTGGCTGGCTGACTGGCTGGCTGGCTGACTGGCTGGCTGGCTGACTGACTGACTGACTGACTCTTTAACTGTCTGTCTGTCTGTCTGGCTGTCTAGCTGGCTGGCTGGCTGGCTGATGGACTGACTGACTGTTTAACTGGCTGTCTGGCTGGCTGACTGGCTGAGGAAGTCTTACCGTGGTAATGTTGCCATAGTCCACTCTCCGGCTCTCTTCACTGTGCTTCATACACTTCAGAGGGTATCTATAGAGAAACAGGTTATTGATCATGATTATGATAATGATGATAATGATAATATGCCACATGTCTGGACAGAAGGTCAGAACTGATGGTCTATAATGTTTGTGTTTTATGGCCAAGGACTTCTATGACCGTCAGATTAAAATGGCCCTCTGGGATGTCCAGAGTTAATTTACAGCAGACGAGAGTTTGCGTGGTGCCAATTTGAAATGAATTTCCTTCTTGGCTTTGACTAATGAGAATCCTCATCATCAGCCACGCAGCCTTTTTGTTGTGAAGGAGGAGCGGTTATGCATCGAACAAAAAAAAAACAACGACCTGTGTTTCAGTTTGAGAGCGGTCTCGTCGTCATGGTGAAGGCCGTTCATGTCGCCCGGGGCGGGGCTAGCCTTGAAGACGGAGTGCAGCTCTACGGGCATGCTCAGTCGACAGTACACCATGTCAGCATTGCTGTTCTGGGTGCCAAAGGTCAAGTGGCTGACCTTTAGGCACGGAGGGCTGTCGATGGTCCCGTCAATCCGTGTCACCTGACAAAAGGACGAGAGATACATTGCATTTACATTTTTGTTGTCTATTTTATTATAAGCATGTGTTTTTTAAATCATTATTCTTTCTGTCTACAAGATACAATTATCCGTTTGTGAAAGAGATCATATATGAACTGTTAGAAAATGCTAAATAAAGTAAAATCAATCAAATAAAACACATTTTTGTAGTCAGTATTTTTATCATTTTTTATTGTAGGATTATTTTGACTATCCAAAGCTAAAGGCCAACATAGAGCCGTTCACTGTCTTGAACTGCCCATACTTAACAAAGTGTCTAAGATAATTGCGTTCTTTTGAGCGTTCCCCTCTTACGGCGATGTGGCTGTGGTCTTTGGGCACGTTGACGAAGGTGGGCAGCCGCTTGCTGAACCACATGGTGACCTGTCTGTTCATGTTGACGGCGAAGGGTTCGAAGCCCTCCTGCAGGCCGCACATGGTGTAGTACCTGAAGGTGCTGGCATCTTTCCCCAGGTTCATACGGCCCACCTGGGACAGGCCCAGACTGCAGACTGGGATGAACCCTGGGAGAGGGGGAAGGAGAGGGGGGCAGGGAGAGAGAGAGAGAGAGAGAGAGAGAGAGAGAGAGAGAGAGAGAGAGAGAGAGAGAGAGAGAGAGAGAGAGAGAAAGGCACAGACGCTTACTTTGGAGGGAAAACCCTTACATGAAGAACACAAGCTCAGCAGGAGGAGCGGAGGGAGGAAATCAATCCAGCTTTCCCTAAAAGCCAATTTACAAGCGTCACTTTGTATAAGGGTCATTTGGTAATAGGGAGGCACTTATTTTTCACTTAGATCAACAGCAGGTAGCCAGGAGGCCAACTCATCACACCGTATTTTAGCTGCTCTGCACGCGCACACACACACACACACACACACACACACACACACACACACACACACACACACACACACACACGGGGGGTAATGTGCTATGTTTAATTGTCTCTAACCCTCACTATACTAGTCAGCTGCCTCACACATCCTTGGACTTGTCAAAACAGCACTGTCTGCTACACAGACATAAAAAAACTGCAAATACGTTTCAAATACATATTTTGTGAAGTTAACCCGTGCAGGAGAGAAAACAGAAACAGATTTCTATCTGACTAAACGGACCGTCCACAGGCCTGGCGGTGGTCTCGGTCACACACTCACCATCCTCGGTCTCAAAGTCGGCGAAGCAGAGCTCCGAGCCCTTGTTGGTGATGAGGATCTCTCCGTTGAGGGTGAAGATCATGGACTTGTCCTCCATGTTGATCATGCAGCCCACCACGTCACCCGCCCGCCAGCTCCGGCCGAAGAAACGGCTTCCCATGTTCAGACGGTGGCCCTGGACACGCCAGGACACACACACACACACACACACACACACACACACACAGTACAGACACACACACACAAGGACACACACACACACACGCCAGGACACACACACACACACACACACACACACACACACACACACACACACACACACACACACACACACACAGTACAGACACACACACACAAGGACACACACACACACGCCAGGACACACACACACACGCCAGGACACACACACACACGCCAGGACACACACACACACGCAAGGACACACACACACACACACACACACACACACACACACACACACAGTACAGACACACACACACAAGGACACACACACACACACAGTACAGACACACAAACAAATACACATACAAACACAGTGCGGACACATACGTGAGTCAATGGTACAATAAAGAAACAAACTCTCACAATTGATTTGTCAATTTTGGATACATATCAGGTTATTAATGCTGTTTTTATGTGACACTTAAGCTGATCTCCCTAAAGGTGTGTATAGGTGTGTGTCTATAGGTGTGTGTGTGTGTGTATAGGTGTGCGTGTAGTTGTGTATAGGAATGTGTGTGTGTGTGTGTGTAGGTGTATGTAGGTGTGTGTGTGTGTGTGTGTGTGTGTGAGAGTGTATAGGTGTGTGTAGGTGTGTGTGTGTGCGTGTATAGGCGTGTGTGTGTGTGTGTGTGTGTGTGTGTATAGGTGTGTGTGTAGGTATGTATAGGTGTGTGTATAGGTGTTTATAGGTGTGTATAGGTGTGTGTATAGGTGTGTGTATAGGTGTGTATAGGTGTGTATAGGTGTGTGTAGGTGTGTATAGGTGTGTATAGGTGTGTGTGTACCCTGTATCCATCGAAGACAAAGGCCAGCTCGTCGGTCCCCAGCTCCAGGTCAGGCTTACAGCCCGGTCTGGCCCAGCCCACTCTCATGTCCCCGCCCGTCACCGCCTCAAACTCAAAGTACCAGCGGCCCGACCGCACGGCGTACGTCCGCTCCACGCGGAAGAAACGGATCTTGTCGATGCTGAGCCTCTCCACCACGTGACCTGGGGTGGGGGGTGGGGTGGGGTGGGGGGGGGGGTGGGGGGGGGGGGGGGGGGGGGGGAGATGTGTCTAAAACAACGGCGTGCTTCGGGGTCACACTGTAACACTAGTCAGTCAAACTACAACAGAGATACTGTTTTGTTGGTGTTTTGTTCAGTTTTGAGTTTTTTGGAAGAGAGACAAAGACAAACAGGAAGTGAGATCTCACCGCCTTCCTGGTCGGGTGGCTCCACGTTGCAGCCGTAGCCAATCAGAGTGCGGATGGCCTCGCGGAGGCGGTCCCTGTTGGACTTCTTGGTGCGCTCGTCCAGCAATGCGTAGGGCACCAGGCGGGGGTTACGCTTACTCCGCACGTCCTGTCAGATAACAGACCACACACACACACACACACACACACACACACACACACACACACACACACACACACACACACAGAACAGTCATAAATTGACAGAAAAAGATAAGTCATAAACAGACACACACACAGAGAACAGACATAAATAGACACACAGACACAGAGAGAAGTCATAAACACATAAACTGTCATAAAAGTGATAAAAAGACACATAGAGATAAGCCATAAAAAACATACAAACAATAAGTCACAAGCACACACACACACACACACACACACACACACACACACACACACACACACACAGAAAAGTCATAAAGAGACAGGAACACACACACACACACACACACACACACACACACACACACACACACAGTCATAAAGAGACAGGAACACACACATACACACACACAAAGACACACACAGACAGTCATAAAGAGACACACATCTCTCTTTATCTTAGTAATTGTCTGTATTCTCCCTGGGCTCTGCTTTGGGCCAGGGTTTGTTCCAACCGGCTGCTCAATCCTGCAGAGTCGTTGGGTAGTTCATTTAGCGTTCGCCGTCGACGTAGTTATGGCTGTATCCTTGAGGCGTCACTGCCCAGCTTTAGTGCCAGGGGATAGGGGATAGGGGGATTGGTGAGTGGGGGGAGGGGGGGGTCGTCAGAGCAGGATGACTGGGAAGGGCCTGGTCTAGTAAAACCTCTATAGAAGGTTGGCCCTCTTTATTGAGAAGCTTGGTGACAAATAGCTGGGGAGTTTCAGGCTGTAACTGCTTTCAGCTAACTCAATATCTTATCTTGACCCATACAAACTGAATTGAAGTGAAGTACAGTTAGGTGTAGAAAAAGATAGAGGACTTCATTGATTCATCCATACCCTGGGAAATTAGACAGTTTGTTTATCAGATTTTTGTTTAGTTTTATGGGGGAAAGTATAATTTAGGTATTTACTATTTACACACATTCAATTTGACACACAAAAGTTATCTGATGTTTTGAGGGAAGTTCTGGCTTTAACACACATTGGACAAACAAGGGTATGTATATGTCCCTGCCCACAGTGTGTAAGTGTGTGTGCATATGTACAGTGTGTATAAGTACAGTGTATGTGTATGCACGGAATGTGTGTTTTTGTGTGTGTGTGTGTGTGTGTGTGTGTGTGTGTGTGTGTGTGTGTCTGCGTGTGTGTGTGTATCTACAGTGTGTGTGTGTGGTGTGCTTAGACCGGCACCTGCTGGATGCCATAGGTCCAGCCCTGTTTGACGCGGTCCTTGGCCCAGACGTTGTGAGCGTTCTCAGCCAGCCTGTCCACCAGCGACTCCTGCGCCAGGGTCAGCCGGACCTCCGACAGGTCGAGGGGGGTCGGCTTGTACCCGTTAGACATCATGTAGCTTAAACACCCAGAAGAAGACATTTAGATTAGCAGCCAGCCATTTTCTAAACGTTATGTTACAGTGATTAGGCAAGCAATTTTACTGCAGGTTGGTAATTTCCAGTTAGTTAGTTTCACCATTTAGTAGATTACGTTGAAGTTTAGCAGACAGTTTGACCTTATTTTGGTTAATCACTGTACATAACATTATAATCGTTTATATTATTTTACATTCACTTCAGTTTTATATCAACTTTTTGTTCATGTAACTTCTTTAGGCAATATTCAGGTCTGGTTACATTTCTGTGAATACAACACCCACAAATTGAATGACTGAAAAATAGACAACAGATTGGCCCAAATAGAGATCAGAAACATCTGCAGAGATGCAGGCTTACTTCTTGGGGAGTTTCACCTTCTTGAGGTTGTCCTCTGCATTCGGGTTGACGTGGACAACATGACACCCCAATGCGAGCAGGGTCCTATTGAACGACAAAGCTAGGGTTAGCGCCTGGCCACACCACCATCTTGTAATCGCAATGTCTGCGTTGGGACCTGCACAGGTGCGCCCACAAACCAGGAAAAGGGCATTTCTTTGTGAGGGGGCACATCACATAGCAATAGCCATGTTGGTCCGAAAAGACAAAAGGGTCTATGAGGACCAGAGCCTGACTGGTTTGAAAACCAGTTGCGGTCGGGCTCCGGTGAGGACTACTGTCTCTGCTTGAGGCCGATGCTCAACAGCTGATGTAGACGGGACATCGGTCACACAACACTTGCCACAGTTATTTCTAGACAGAGCTTCTACACGCCCTTGAAAACCAACTAGGACTACCATGGAAACGCCACTACAGACCATAATGGGAGGTAAATAGCGTGTGACGTCTCCCATTGAACAGCCCCAAGGATTCCCAGGAGGGAGAGCTGTGGGAAGAGGGAGTGATGTACTAGTGTGTCCTTGTTACGACAGGAGGAAAATGGAGGCAGTTGTGTGAGTGGCGGAGGGGAGGAGAGCGAATGTGAGTTGGAGCGGAGGATAAGGAATAGGAAAGGAGAGAATATGCGGTGAAGAAGAGAAGAGAAGGGAAGGGAGAAGAGGAGAGGAGAGGAGAGGAGAGGAGAGGAGAGGAGAGGAGAGGAGAGGAGAGGAGAGGAGAGAAGAGAAGAGAAGAGAAGAGATTCTCACAGACACTGGTGCCCCTGACCTCGTGGTAACTGTCTGCAACGAAGGTTAATCACCAATGCAATCCCACAGACAAGCATAAAACCCTTACTATAATACACACACACACTACCAGAACATCACATGATTGGAAGACATACTTGAGGGTCTCAAGTTAATCACCAATGCAAACAAACACACAGACACACACTTCCTCAACCCCCCCACCCCCACACACACTAAAATGAAACAGTCACAAAGGCACACACACACAAACATAAACCACTCACAATCACACAAACACACACACACTTCCAGAAGACCTCCTGATTAGAAGACATACTTAAGGGTCTCGGTAGACATCTGCAGGTTGTAATTCTTCTCTGTGTCAGGCAGCTTAGAGAAGTCCACCAGACAGGGGTGATGCCTCTTGTTATCGTCCCTGATCTAGGAAACACACACACAGCACACTCAACACAGGGATACAGGGTTAGACGCTAGAGGGATAGAGTTAGCTGCCAGAGCTAAAAGTTAGAGGGGCAGAGCTAGCTTCTAGAGCTACAAGCTAGAGGGATAAAGTTAGCTTCTAGAGCTACAAGCTAGAGGAATAGAGCTAGCTTCTAGAGCTACAAGCCAGAAGGATAGAGCTAGCTTCTAGAGCTACAAGCTAAAGCAATAGAGCTAGCTTCTAGAGCTACAAGCTAGAAGGATAGAGCTAGCTTCTAGAGCTACAAGATAGGAGGATAGAGATAGCTTCTAGAGCTTCAAGCTAGAGGGATAGATCTAGCTTTTAGAGCTACAAGCTATAGGGATAGAGCTAGCTTCTAGAGCTACAAGCATGAGCGATAGAGCTAGCTTCTAGAGCTACAAGCTAGAGAGCTAGTTAACTTTTAGAGCTACAAGCTAGAGAGATAGATCTAGCTTTTAGAGCTACAAGCTAGATGGATAGAGCTAGCTTCTAGAGCTACAAGCTAGAGAGATAGATTTAGCTTTTAGTGCTACAAGCTAGAGGGATAGAGCTAGCTTCTAGAGCTACAAGTAGGAGTGATAGAGCTAGCTTCTAGAGCTACAAGCTAGAGAGATAGAGCTAGCTTTTAGAGCTACAAGCTAGAGAGATAGATCTAGCTTTTAGAGCTACAAGCTAGAGAGCTAGAGCTAGCTTCTAGAGCTACAAGCTAGAGGGACAGAGCTAGCTTCTAGAGCTACAAGCTAAAGGGGTAGAGATCGCTGCTAGAGCTACAAATATGCAGACAGACAGACAATTGGTGATACATGTAACCGACAGAGAGTAGCCTATCCAGACAGTCAGCCAGCCAGACAGACAGTAGCTGTGTGAGGGTCTGAAATACCAAGGGACATAGGCAATTGTATTCCTGACTTCTTCCCTTTCAGACCCATGATCCCTTTGGCTCAGCTGTGGACTAGGATGACAGTTCCATTTACCACAAAAACATACAGTCTGACTACTGATGTGCAGCAGTGTTTGTGTGTGTGTGTGCGAGAGTATGTGTGTGTGTGTGTGTGTGTGTGTGTGTGTGTGTGTGTGTGTGTGTGTGTGTGTGTGTGTGTGTGAGAGAGAGTATGTGTGTGTGTGTGTGCGGGTGTGGGTGTGTGGGTCATATGAACAGCGGTCAGCTCGTTTGTAGATTGCACTAGAACTCCACAGGGATTCTGTGTGTCTGCCATAACAGAGCAGAGTGAGTGAGACAGTGAGCACAGCTGGGAGGAAACAGACATTCAACACCACAGAGTGCGCAAAGCAACCAATATATACACCAATATAATCAAAATTATATTTTTCTGTTTGCGTTCTGATTCATCTGGACATGAATATCAGCCATAAGATGTTTGTCTAGACTTTGAGATTTGAAGTGATGAGCGCCACTAAACACTTTCGGTGTCCACTACAGAAAACAAATCAAAGTGATATCTCTCTACGGTCGACCCTGCTATAAACCCCCCTCACTCTTTCCAGTTTCCCCTGGCAACGTGCCTCCTGGCTCCTCCTCCTCCCCACTGCCAAGCGGTATGACGTCATCGGCAGGCCAGCCAATGGCCCTTAAGCTAACAAGCTTATTAAGAGCCCACATGAAGCCGACCCTGGGAGAGATAAGGGGCTGGGGATGGTGGTTTAATGAACGAGGGTCTCTGACCCCACTACTCGCCCAAAAACCACACACTCCGTGTCGAGGTTGGTGGACGGGAGGGCCACGGGAGTATTATGGGATGGAAATGTGGTGGCTCCTGTTCTCTGCGTACGCTCGGTCAGAGAGGAGCTATGATATGAAACGCTGTGGTCTCGGCATCGAAGCTGCTCAACTAAAAGACGAGGTGAATATTATGGGATAGATATACTATTATAGAACACTTTAATAAACAGGCAATGCTGTGTGTGGGGTATGTGTGACAATGATGTACAGTGTATCGTGGTATCAATGTATTATGACGTGCACGGTCATTTCGTCAGAGAGAAACAACTTGTTCACGCCATCGATTTAAACGATTTCCCAGCTGACTGCAAAATGGCAGCAGGCGTGAATCAGGTGTACAAGGAAGGCGGCTAAACCGACTGACACGGTGGTGCATCATATCATAGATTTAAAAAGGGTTTGACAAGGAGCCGACAGACAAGATGGAAGACGGAAACAACGAGAGAAGCAGAGGATCATGAAGACATTTCAACTCCACAAACATTTAGTAACCCGATTCGTATCGTGGACGTAAGAACCGGGTTGGCGCTTGTTGTCCTGCTAAACAAACTGCTCCTCAAAGCTCCCGTGAGCGTCTCAGGACTGACCGCAGAGGGACACAGGAAGTCACTGACTGTCAAGTGGCTCTGGTCTGAGTCCCTGCGAAAAAGCAATATGGAGTGTTCACTGTTTACCTTGTCGGCAGATCTCCTGTGAATGAAATCTGAGGGGAAATCATGTCAGACGCGGCCCAAGAGAAAACGAAGACGTTTTCTGTCTAGCGAATGACTCGTCTGTTTTTTCTTTCCAACGTTTTGGAAAGAAAATGGAACTTCTCGTAGGAGCTTTTAAAAGCAGCAAGGCAAAACAGGTAACTTTAGTGGTTCATCTGTTCACAAGCAACAAACCAAGAGTAATTTTGCTGGCCATGGAGAAAGGAGAAGAAAGGTGGAAAAAAGAGCTAGTTAAGTATCCCGTCACCAAAGAGCTAGCTAAGTATCCCATCCAACCCCCTTGTGGCCCTTTTAGAGAAATAACACAATTACATTACAAAGCACTTTTCTTTTCTGGTAATGTCTTGGTTTATTGCTGAGATGAAAAGTCAAAGTGTCCTGTAGAAGCGCTTAGTCCTTGGCGGGTAAGTTGTGGGTAAGGACTGGTGACAGCGCTACCTACGTACATACAAACTACAAAGACGTTTTCCACTACACACCCACAGGGATGGGACTGTATGAAGGGCACATCGTTATGGAGAATAATTGCAGGATTGTTTCACTTACCCTCTTTTTGGGTTTGAACCGCAAATCATAAAAGAGAAAGCAAGATGACGTACAAGCTTCTTTGGTTTCAAATGGTCAAATTCTAAACTTCAATTTACAACCTCCTGGTATGATTCGTTTTGGGATGTGTGTTAAATGGTAACGTGTTCGTCCGCCGTGATGCTGGCTGTACCTTGCCGTAGGACCAGCCCAGCTCGATCTTGTTCATCCCCCACCTCTCGTGGATGTTCTCCGCCAGCTTGTCCCGCACCCGGTCCAAGAAGGCCGGCATCACCACCTGCCCAAACGCAAAACGCCACACAAGCACCAACACGTGAACGAAACAAACACGCACACCCTGAGACACGGACGACTAGCACAAACACGGCCAACAGCCACTCCAGTCGGTGTCGTGTTTTCTCTCCTCGTCGAACGATATCGGGACGTGAGAGGTGACTTCCTCCGCGGCGGCCCGGTGGGTCTGGTACCTGGCTGGTCTCCACGGGGGTGGGGATGAAGGAGGCCTGGGACAGGAACCGGGTGGTCCCCAGCAGGTCTCGGACCCCGTCCTGGTCCCTCTTGTACTCCTTGACCGGCTCCACCCGCAGCTTCTCCTTGGGCAGCAGCGCCTCGTTGCACGGGGCGTAGCTGGACGGAGGCAGGAACTTGAAGTCGCCGTGGCGACCGCCCAGCAGGAAACGCACCCTGAGGGGGGGAGGGGTAAGGGGTTTGGGTTATGGGTCTAGGACAGTGAGGAGCCGTTGGTCTCTCATGGCTACAGCTGTGGGATCACGGGTCAACACTTCGGTCAGACGCGAGGAGAGCGTTCACGTTCATACCGAACGTCTCATAAAGAACGCTCAGAGAAACAGGGGCAGGCTGTGAAAACCACGAGTCCGAAACCAGGGCCGCGGCGAACGGACATTAGCCTGAACACGATGAGTGACACTGATAACTCCATTATCAGTGTGGGAACAGGATGGTAATAATAGCTACCCCGAGGAGACAGGAGGCCCCAGATTCAACTGCTCCTCAGCCACGCCAGCCCTGAGGTTTACATCTGTGGCTGTGCTCACCTATTTTCTGAGCGGGAAACTCCATGATCATTACCATACCACAGATCTTGGATCAGATCAGCTCAACCCAGACCAGTCACGCCCAAACACACGTGGTCCCCCACCACCACCCTGCCAACCCCCCTCCTGCCCCATCTGTCCACTTGCCCTATCCCTCCTTCTCTCGATCCCATCTTCCCTTCCTCCCTACCTGAAACATCCCCCTCCCCTCCCCCCCCCCCCCCCCCCCCCCCCCCCCCTCGATAATGCAGCTGTGTGGCGTCGAGGCGGCGTGGCCCCAGAGCTGAGGGAGACGGAGGCGTTTGGCGGCTCAGTGGGTCGGCTATTTAAAGAACCTGACCTGGCCCCCATCAGGGCTCCTGACGGAGGCACTCACCCAGGGAGGAGGCTGCCTGGCGGAGGTGGTCAAACAATAGGTACAGCGTGCTGGAGAAGGGCTGTCATGAAGGCGACGACTCGGGGGTAAAGCAAGGACAGCTGGAAGTTATTCTTTCAAACGAGTTGAAATACAAACGACAACAAGGACAAATCGCTGGGGTCTGTCACTATTTACGGATGGCAATATAGTAAAGCTAATCTAGAGGTTACACTGCTGGTGTGCTTAATCGAAATGATAATAAATGAATATAAATGAATAATGTCCATAACCTCCCAAGGCACTGACAGCAGAAACACGTTATGCTACACAGCAAAAAATTAAAAAGCTGTCACAAAAATGCTGCACTTTTGAATGATAAATTACAGGAATTGGGTTATGGAGTTATTGAAGCCCAATACAAAGGCCATTCAATCTATTAAACACAGTGCTCGCATCACTGTGATCAGGAGGAGGGAAAGAGAAACGGAAGCATCGAAATTCAGTGTGAACTCTGAGCTGTTGTATTATAAGGCAATATCTTCTACTATACACACTCAATAGGACAGTGGTCTGGGTAAAATCAACATGCCCAACCTGACCTGTCTGGCTGGCTGTCAGCCCTGTGTGTGTTTGTGTGTGTGTTGAGCACGCCTATCAGCTGAGCGAAATGACATTTCGCTTTAGAAACAGGGTCGATCATGATCGGAGAAACTGCCAAAGCGAGAAATTTCATTTCACAGAGCTGTCAGTCACAGTGATTGCTATGACAACAGAGATGGTGTGGGGGGGGGGCTGGGCATTGGGGGTCTGGTGAGGAGCCGGCCTCTCTGCCTGTGTTCAATTTCAAAGGCTCTGCTCGGAGTGTGTGTGTGTGTGTGTGTGTGTGTGTGTGTGTGTGTGTGTGTGTGTGTGTGTGTGGGACTCACTTGACTCCGGCAGAGAAGCTGACGACGGGGAAGAAGAGTCCGTCGAGGTTGAAGTTCTCGAACATGCCCTGGACGGGCTGCCCGTTGATCCGGAAGGAGATGGAGGGGGCTCCCAGGTCCAGACAGCAGCTCACCACGTCTTCAGAGGTCAGGGTGTGGTGGTTGACCGACGCCACCGTCCGCGGGATACGACCTGACACACACACACACACACACACACACACACACACACACATGCATAGATTAGGGCTTCAATCAGTCATATACAACAGACATACCGAATACCATTATATACACATTAACGCACACACACACATACATACATAGATTAGGGCTTCAGTCAGTCATATACAACAGACATACCGAATATATACACATTAACACACACACACACACACACACACACACACTCTGCCCTCACCTGACCAGAGGTGCAGGCCGTCGAAGCCATAGGAGTAGAGATCGTCTCCCACGCCGTTGCCCCCCCACCCCTCTCCTCCCCCGGGGTAGGGGGCGTACCCCTCCGTGTTGGCCCAGCCCACCCTCAGGTGAGACGGCTCCGCGGTCACAAAGTGGTCCACCTGGTCGATCACCAGCTCGTAGTACCACTTCCTGTACTGGGCCGAGCCCTCACTGACCCCCAGGAACACGTTGGGGCGCATGCTGAAGGAAGGGAGGACACGGAACACGGGTAGGGGGTGAACACGGAACACGGGTAGGGGGTGAACACGGAACACGGGTAGGGGGTGAACACGGAACACGGGTAGGGGGTGAACACGGAACACGGGTAGGGGGAGAACACGGAACACGGGTAGGGGGTGAACACGGAACACGGGTAGGGGGTGAACACGGAACACGGGTAGGGGGTGAACACGGAACACGGGTAGGGCGTTCCATTATTGATGTCGCAGTAAGAAGGTCTAAATTGTTAATGCTGCTGCGGAGCCTTGATAACATGTTCAAATGTGTGCGCTCGTGGTTTTTAGTCAAAGGAGTGTGGTTATATGCACATCAAAAGGTATTGGTGCAATATTCTTAAATTATAAACATCGAAAAAAGTCAAGCGGAACCTGTGTCCTCAAAAGTATATATGAGTGACAACGTTTCCCAAACTGATGAAAATGTTGTCACATAATAAATATATACCTTTGAGTTAGTGGGGCAGGTTCCACTATACTTTTTTTGATTCAAATGGTTTCTACACAACAGCCCCCAAAACACAGCTTTCTGCTTTTCGGCTCCTTCTCCAAAAGCTCTACCTCCAAACAATAGATGAATTCAATAATTTTTTTTTAAATAAAATACTAAGTGAATATTTCACTAGCATGTTTGTGGAATCACCCAATCCGTACGGTTAAATGTGATTGGATGAATGTCTAACCTCTGGACGTCGTTAACCAATCGCGTCTGCAGGAGTAGGTCTCTCTTGGGTAGCAGGTTGTCACAGATCAGGTTCTGATTGGCTCGCACCGCCACACCGTTACACACACAGAGAGAGCAGAGCACGTCTAGAATCTAAAGAGAGAGAGAGAGAGAAAGAGAGGGAGAGAGAGGGGGGGGAGGAAGAAAGACAAAATAAAGAGGGGAGAAAATGAACGACAAAAAACACTTTCCTGGCAGCCTTCACTGATGTCTCATGTCGCGTTTGATGGATACTCAGAGAAAGAAAACCGTGCAACGTAACATGCAGTGTATAAAACAGCTTGTATGCTCTACCCAGCGTAACTGTAGCTATGGTTACCAGACTTATGGTGCGGCTATCCAAACAGTCGAAGTGGAGAAGAAAACCTGTCCAGTAATTCCCTTTTCATAAACGGCCCCTCAGTCCTGGGCTTCACAAACCCGGGCGTTCAAATAGACTGGGGGACTGGGCGGTACCACAACCCAACACTGGCCCTGCTGGGGCCCTACGGTCTGGGGCTGTGGCCCTCTGGTCTGGGGCTGGGTCGGGAGCTGTGGCCCTCTGGTCTGGGGTTGGGTCGGGGGCTGTGGCCCTCTCAGTCCTGGGGTTGGGGCTAGGGGCTCAGGCAGAATTTGCCAATTTATCACTATGGGCTTGATGGCTGGCTGACTGACGGATTGACTTACGGAATCTGATATCAAGACTACAGGGCGAGGAAACCTGCGTGTGTGAGAGAGAGATAGATAGAGAGAGAGAGAGAGAGAGAGAGAGAGAGAGAGAGAGAGAGAGAGAGAGAGAGAGAGAGAGAGAGAGAGAGACAAAGGGAAAGGGAGAGAGGGACAGAAAGGTGCCGGCGGGCCTGACCTTGTGGTTGCGGCCGTGCTTGTAGAGCAGGGAGATGATGGATTTGATGTGGGCTCTCTGTATGATGTTGAGGGCCTCCGGACTCTCTATCAGGATGCAGTGGAGGACCTCCAGGATCCCTGCAGGGACACAACACAGCACGCCAGCAGCATGTGTCAAGTACCGACACAGAGAGAAGAGATGACTGTGTGTGTGTGTGTGTGTGTGTGTGTCTGTGTTACAAGCACCTTGCGTGTGCTGCTTAAATGTGAGTGTTGACACATATGTTCAGGTAGAAAGAGTGTTTGTGTGTGTGTGTGTTAAGTTGTGTCTGGGGACAAATAATATTTTCCTGCATGTGTATGTGAGTGTGTGTGTGTGTGTGTGTTTGTTTGTGTGTACCTGAAGAGGACTCCAGTCTCTCCAGTTTGCTAACCAGCCAGTCCAGGTTGTTGGAGAACTGGGTGCAGTTGTTCCTGTTCCCTCGGATCAGTGCCGCTAGAACACAAGGAGAGGTCACAAGGAGAGGTCAAGGAGGGGTCATAGGGAGAGGTCAAGGAGAGGTCACAATTAGAAGTCACAAGTGGAGGTTACAAGGAGAGGTCACAAGGAGAGGTCATGAGGAAAGGTTACAAGGAGAGGTCATAGGGAGAGGTTACAAGGAGAGGTCACAAGGAGAGGTCATAAGGATGTGACGAAGATGGATGCTTGCATTACTAAGAAATCAGACATAAACAGGATTTAACCTGATTTGACCAGAAATCTGATGTGATTTTCATATATTTAGCACAAGAAACATTCTAACGCAAAAAAAAACATTGACACTCAAAAATGTTTGGGTTGTCTAGCTGTATGTAAACTGTTTCATCCATTCCCCCATTCTTACATCTACCCATAGCCTCAAAAATGATCAACCTGTCGTGCCAAACATACCCCCAAACCTCTCATCTTCCAAAAGCCAATAACAAACCAAAGGGACCTGCTATCAAAGTCACTGTGTGTGGGTGGGTGGGTAAGCACCTTAAAAACTCACTCCGTGCCAAGGCCAGAGAAAGCTACACCGTCTTTGACACTCTCATGAATATTCATAAGAGAGACATGGAGGACAAGACGAGGGCATGTCACGGGGGAGCTAAACACACACACACACACACACACACACACACACACACACACACACCCACGCACACACGCACACACACACAAGCACACACGCACACACACACCTACACACACACACACACACACACACCTACACACACACACACACACACACACACTCACACACACACACTCACACACCACCCAAACAGGATATAGAGCCGGAGCGACAGGGTCACAGAGCGCACACAGGGAAGAAAGGCAGCGCCTAAATCCACTTAGCTCTGCGTGGAGCAGGTGGCCTGCGGAGGTGTGTGTGTGTGTGTGTGTGTGTGTGTGTGTGTGTGTGTGTGTGTGTGTGTGTGTGTGTGTGTGTGTGTGTGTGTGTGTGAGAATGGTGAAATGCCGTCCGCCAGCGGACAGGGGCGACAGCGTCGACGCGTGTGTGAAGGACATGAGAGGACACACACTGGGGCCTTGAGACAGAGCAGAGGAGGAAGGAGAGACGGATGAAGACAAAAAGAAGACAAACAGGGTGAGGTCTGGGAGAGGAGGAAGGAGAGACGGATGAAGACAAAAAGAAGACAAACAGGGTGAGGTGTGGGAGAGGAGGAAGAAGAGGGGGAGAAAGGCAGAGGGAAAACAGATGACAGATATGGAAAAGAGGTGAGAGGATGGTGGTGGAGAGAGGGACAACAGGAGGAGAGGAAGAGAGGAGGAGAGGAAGAGAGGAAGAGAGGAAGAGAGGAAGAGAGGAAGAATAGAGGAGTAACGGGAAAAGGAAGAAGAGAGGAAAATTAGAAAGAGAGGGAGAAGGGTTGGCTAGAACTCCCACACTGATAGAAACAAGAAAAAGAGACAACGATGAAATTCAACCCAACCAACCACCTCCACAAGGGGCACCGATGATTGGTTTAACCCAACCATTTCAACTATAGAAACTGGTGAGAGATTCAACCCAACCACTCCACAAAAGACACTAATGGGAGATTCAACCCAACCACCTTCAATACAGACAGATGAGAGAGATTCAACCCAACCAACTTCAATACAGACACAGATTAGAGAGATTCAACCCAACGACAGTCTAACTAAAACAGACCCTGATGAGAGAGGACATCCGGATGTATTGCTTCTTCATGGATTTAAACACCATCTGCTACACTGGCCAACTCTCTCTCTCTCTCTCTCTCTCTCTCTCTCTCTCTCTCTCTCTCTCTCTCTCTCTCTCTCTCTCTCTCTCTGTGTGTCCTTGTGTGTGTGTGTGTGTGTGTGGGTGTGTGTGTGTGTGTGTGTGTGTGTGTGTCTTTGTATGTGTGTTGATTTTTATTAAATACCGATTTATTTTGTTCTCTGTGACTGGTGTCTCGGTCAACCTTCAAGATGACAAAAATGCCTTTTGAGTCAGCGTGCAGGTTTCCCTTTTACTCAAAAATAAAATCTTACCAATAGATTTAGAAATGAAAAAAGGTTTTCTTATGGTAGTATATACACATACAATACACATTTGCTCTATAGACACTCTACGTGGTATGATCCCGTTGCGTAACGTTGGTTATTTGTAACCACTAATCGGACCATCCCAGTTTTACATTCTGCCGTGTGTCGCCGGCCTGGTGGTGTCCCTGTAGACATTCAGAGAGGGCTGACAGGGCCAGCACCAGAGAGATAGGGGGGACACCCTAAGGGCTGTCTGCATGCATTAAACCGCCATTTAAATGTCAAGTCAGCTCCACTCCACATCAGCGGCCCAGGCACCGCCCCACACACACACACACACACACACACACACACCAAGACACAGAAAAATATTCACAGCATTCGCATACTGTATACAGACACACAACCATACGCGCACAGACCCATATACATTCAGACAAACACACCTCCAACCTACACACACACACACACACACACACACACACACACACACACACACACACACACACACACACACACACACACACACACACACACACTTCTGTGGTGAAGCAGCATGAGACCAATAAACTGGCTACAAACTTGTTCACAAAAGACTCAAAGAAAGGACTCAGGTAGATCGATCCTGACGGTGTGTGTGTGTGAGTGTGTGTGTGTGTGCGCGCGTGTGCGTGTGTGTGTGTGTGTGTTAGTGTGTGTGTGTGTGTGTGTGTGTGTGTGTGTGTGTGTGTGTGTGTGGACGTACCCAGCAGCTGGTAGAGCAGGTTGAGGATGTCCTTCCAAGCAACCCCTGCCTCGGCTCCGGCACATTCCCCAAAGTGAGCGGCGCTGTTGTACACACTCAGACGGTCTATACAGCTGGAGACCAGGGTCAGCATGCCCTGGAACATACACACACACACACACACACACACACATACACACACACACACACACACACACACACACGCAAGCATGGCGACACACAAACACACACACTTCACTTGGTCATTTCTTTTCAGTTCAACCACATTACCTGGATCCAAGACTAGCAGTTTGGCCTGCAAAACCTAAAAAAAGTCGGACTCAATAGTAGCAAGCAAGCTTTCAATGGCAACAACGTAACCAACGTCTGCTCTGGTTCTGCTCTGGTTCTCTAGAAAGCAGAGCAGACACAAACAACTCTGGAAAGGGACACGTAGCTGTAATAGTCACTGTCCGCTCTAGCCTTTTCGATTCTATGGCAATCACACAGTGATGGCTCTATCCGGAATGATCCTTTATGTTAATGGCAGAGGAGAAGGAAACCATTCATAACGGCGGGAAAAAAAAGTCTCCTGTCAACTGTCGCCGTTAACAAATGAACCTTGTCAAGCTAATATAGCGTGCGAGAGAAGGGCTGGGGTTATTCTGGGATGGTTGTTTCCACAGCGATATGGATAGGCAGACATGTACACTGAATAATTGAGAGATGTCAGCAGGCTTGGAACACCCAGCTAGATTTGACACAGTCTCGTACATTTGACGTAAACACACTTTATTAATGCTTCTCGTTAGTAGTTAATAATGTAACGTTCGCCACGAACAATCCGACTCCGGGGGAGTACAATGGCGTGGTTTGGAGTTTGAAAAACAACGTAATCGACGCGGTAGCAGTGACAAAAAGCGACTTAGGTTTTAGAATTGATGAGAGCATTGATGGAGCAGGGGGTTTTTAATGTCTGAAAGTCTAGGGAGCACTGGCCGTCAGTTACTGTGAAACTCCGACCCGCAGAAATCGCTGACGCGTCTCAAAGTGACGCGCGGCCCAGAACACAATGGTCTGTTGAAAAAAAAATAAAAAAACAGCGCAAAAGAATCGATTGATTTATCCCTTCGGAAAAGTAGCGAGTCTTGGCAACTTCCCTCGCGGCTCAGAGTGGTGACAGCCACTCACTAAAATTGCTTTGATCCCCATTGAAAGCTCTATTGAAAGCCCTGAGTGTTGAGTTCCTCCGCCCGGAAGCAAAATAGACGTCCAGTCCACAGGCTCCGACCTTTCCGTAATGGTACAGCGTCAACCCTGCGTTTTAGAAGACGGGGCGCTGCCGGGCATGGAAAAGGAAACGACAACTGATTCAGAAGGCTTGGTCCAGCTGTGTTTGAAGGAGGCGCTGTCTTGCTTGTTAAGGAGCACACCTGCTGTTTGAAGGAGGTGCTATCCTGCTTGTTAAAAACCTGTCTCCTGCTAAAAGGAGGTGCTACCTTGCTTTCTAAGGAACCCACCTCCTCATTGAAGGAGGTGTTGTCCTGCTTGTTAAGGAACCCGCCTCCTGCTTAAAGGAGATGCTGCCCTGCTTTCTAAGTAACCCACCTCCTGTTTAAAGGAGGGGATGTCCTGCTTGTTAAGGAGCACACCTCCTGCTTGAAGGAGGTGCTGTCTTGCTTGTTAAGGAACCCGCCTCCTCATTGAAGAAGGTGCTGCCTTGCTTTCTAAGGAACCCACCTCCTGTTTAAAGGAGGGGATGTCCTGCTTGTTAAGGAACCCACCTCCTGTTTGAAGAGGTTCTGCCGGTTCTTCAGGGAGCGGAGCTTGATCTGCTTCTCCTCGTGCTCCAGCTCCGCGTCGGGAACCAGGAAGTAGGTGATGAGGTCGTTGAGGGTCTGGAGGACTTCCTGGATGGGCGGGACCACCCACAGCCTGCTCTTACTCCCCAGACTGTCCAGGTCTCTGAGAACGCGGGTGGGAGAGACAGCCAACGTGAGATCGATGAATATCAACAATATGTCACCGGCATTTATCACAGTTACATTATTGTGATCCATTATGAATGAACATAGTTCACACTTTAAATCGTTTTCGTTCAACTGTATGCACATAGCCACCGTCTACTCTTTGAGTGTGTGTTATTTGCATCGGTGTTTGGATGATCTGTTTACACTCGCAGTGCACGTGTCAGATCATTCTTCGACGTGCAGCTCTGTGCACACACACGCCACAGAATTAGCTATGGCCGCCGAGGGGCAGAGAGCAACGCGGCAACACTGTGATCGTAACTCAACCTGACCGAGGAGGAGGAGGAGGAGGGAGGAGGAAGAGGGGGGAGGGGGGGGCTGGGGGGGTGCAGGGTAACGAGCACAGCGAGGATGGTGGTGGTGGTGACATCACAGCGTTTAGCCCCCCCCGGGTTCATCCATGCTGAAACGCCGGTTTCTCGGGGGGCCGCTAAAAATAGAACCGGTCCTGTCACGTACGTCAATGAGGGACGGAGGGAGCGAAAGTAAAGTGATGAGAAAATAGACGGGGGGGGGGGGGGGGGGGGGGGGGGGGGGGGGGGGGAGGGGATGAATGAAGGAGGAAGAAGGGTAGGAAGGAAAGAGTTAGGGTGGGGGGGGTAGACATAGA
>CM030181.1:4618483-4673483 GCA_017639675.1 Aplochiton taeniatus | reverse complement strand
TTTCGAGAGATATCGAGTCTTGTTTGGTTATGAATTGTTGTCTCACTTCTGTTGTTCAGTATATTAATAAATATACATATATTTCTGTTTGGATCTGTTTGGTTCTGAAGTGTAACCTAGCCTCACCTCTGCTGCTCCAGACTCTGGTCCGATCCCGGGATGGTCAGGACCTCGTCATGCCCATGGAACAGGCGCATCACATGACCCCCCAGAAGGTAGCCTATTGGACGAGAGGAGCCAGAACTGAACGACTGTCGCAAACAAGTCCAAAATGGATAAGACGCAAAAAAAAGAAAAGAAAACAGTATGAAAGCTACATGTGAAAAACCTCATGGGTAGTTATTCAACAGTCATATTCACCATCCAAAGTATTTTTTATTCAACTATTATCGATGTCATAAAGAGTTTGTGATCACTTCCTGTCCCTGAGACCACGGCCCCCTCTGAAATCGGATTGCCCCCCCCCCCCCCCCCCCCGGTGCCCCACCATCCCCTGCTAGAATTTCAGCTAGATTTGATAAGTTTGATTTTATTGGCCCCCCTTTCACTCTGCCTGTGTCCCTCTTGGCCCTCCCCTTGTAAAATGTTCTGTCCACGGCACTGAGCTAAGACGATTGGCTCCTGGATTGGAATGCGTGTAGTTCCTACCTTCTTCCACGTTGCTCCCGGAGCAGGTGGGATGGACGTTCCACAGCGTCTGCATGAAGGAGGCGTCCACCTGGATGCTGCCGTTGGAGATGGACAGGTGCTGCGGGGGTGGGAGGGGCAGGGGGTGGGGGCCACACGTACTAGCGTTACCATGGGAATGCAGCCAAGTGTCTCCGTCAGTCCTTCAGTCCATTTTGTAATGGCCAGTATTTTATATATTATATCCAGTATATATACAGCATATGTATATATATATATTTGAAAGAAAATGGAGAGCAGTCTCTTGGTAGGAACAAAGGAATCCTCTTCAAGTAGAAGCCTCAGTCCCTATGGATCGCACATCACTGGGGTAATGTTCTGACTGTGTGGTAAGCTGTCGATGCGGTGACCGCTCGGTCGGCATGGTGGATGTGTGTGTGTGTGTGTGTGTGTGTGTGTGTGTTGGTTTGTAACCATAGTAATAATAGCCATGGCAACAAGTGGTTGGATGGACTGACAGTATGGTGACGAAGGTAACCAGTGGTGTGTGTGTGTGTGTGTGTGTGTGTGTGTGTGTGTGTGTGTGTACTGACCAGATATCGTTCCGAGGAGACGCTGACCAGGATGAGGTCATCACCGATGCGGACCTTCTCTCCCTCAGACCGTTGTTTGGAGGCCGGATGGATGGTCCACCAACACGCCTCACCTGTTGGGACACACACACACACACACACACACACACACATGCACACATACGCAGCCAAACAGTGTACATAAGCTCAAAAGAATGTGCACATTTCCACATTTTCTGGGAAGAACAGAGCAACAACTCCTTTGTGATGGATTTTTTCTTTCTAACACATCAAGTGACCCTTCTTCCGCTCCATTTTCTGATTATTATCCATTCTTACTTGCCAACAAGGAATATGGAAGCACCATGGCAACCAGCCTTCCAAAGAAAAGGCTGCTGCTTTGTATGGTTCTGAAATGATTATGCAAATAAGATATGTACTACTAGAAACACAATAAACGTAAAAGAGGAAACAAACATGAAGGCAACAACTAATACAATATGAGTAGATCCATTAGTTTAGAGTAGAAATAACTTAAGGAAAGCACTTTGTCAATGAACTCAATATAGGAAGAGAGAGAGAGAGAGAGAGAGAGAGAGAGAGAGAGAGAGAGAGAGAGAGAGAGAGAGAGAGCAGGTTCCTTTGTGTGTTTACCTGTGGAGTCCTCCTGCAGTCCCACATCAAAGGACAGCTTATCTGTCTGGGACCTTGATGTCTTCAAACAGGTCAGGTACTGCACACACACACACACACACACACACACACACACACACACAGAACATACAACCATATCAAATAACACTAAACAACATTGCTGATGTCATAGATCTAAAGATGCGTTTTTATTTTTTTGTTCTTTTCTTTTGCTGCCAACCATTGTACAGCTAAAGAAAATCCACACCTGCTGCACCTCCTGTGAAAATTCTTATGAATATGCAATTGAAATATTGGAGACGTTGTAAAGTGTCTCTCTGTATGTGTGTGTGTGTGTGTGTGTGTGTGTATGTGTGTGTGTGTGTATGTGTGCGTGTGTGTGTGTGCGTGCATATGTGTGATGTGTGTGAGTGTGTGTGTGTGTGTGTGTGTGTGTGTGTGTGTGCATGTGTGTGGGTGTGTGTGAGATCTCACCATGGAGCTGAAAGAGTGCCTGAGGAGGATGGCGTGTCCATACAACAGAGTCCTGTGGCCTCCTCCCTGCGCTGCCTGTGGACACACACACACACACACACCCACACATTACACACAGAGGTACTCGTGGCGCTGAATGATGACCTCAAGGAACTCTGTGATGACCTCACACAGGTACTGACGGAGCCCTTGTCATTCCTCCTGTGCAGAGCAGAACAGAAGACATGCAATCTGACGAGGAATGGAAGGAGAGGTCTGTATCCCTGAGTGGAGAGGATACGGGTCATCACTGTGCGACCACAGGGGAGGGCACGGGTCATCATCGTGCGACGCTAGGATGGGAAGTTGGAGGACAGTAACAGATAGAGGCTCTCCGTCTCTAATGCTACAGTGGACATTAGAGAGGACAGTGACAGATAGAGGATCTCTGTCTCTAATGCTACAGTGGACATTAGAGAGGACAGTGACAAACCGATAGCAGGCTTATACACACGCGCGCGCACACGCACGCTCACGCATACACATAAACACACCTACACACACACACACGCACACGCGCACACGCACACACATGCACACATCTACATCTCTAGTCATAAACATGAATTAGTGGGGGATCTGATGTAGGCGGGACTAACGGACACACATGTAGGGGGAGGGGCTTAGTGAGTGGGATGACATCAGTGACGGTCCGAGCCACCTGATTGGCTCTGCAGGCAGCGTGGATCGAAGGCCTAGGCGGACTGCCTACCCCAGTGAAACGTCTGATGCCAGGCTACCAAAGAGCCGGTGTTAAGGCTCCTCCCCCTGCACAGCCGTGGGTGTTGCTCGGCAGAAGGCCAACTCTCCACCTCACAAGCCCCCACCTCCCCCCTCCCCCCCTACGGTGGCCTACGACCCCGGCATGACGGTAGACCGCGGCCGAGGTAGGCTTCAGTGGGGCTGACGCTGGAGCTAGCTCGTGACGCGGCAGGGATGCAGCCTGCTATAGCAGCAGATGACCTCGAGTAGGGTGGGATGGTAATGGCCGTGGCCCACTGTTATAGCAGGCTAACACTGAGCTCCGGTTCAGAGCGTTTGGGCGGAGGGGCACTGCACACAGACTAGCCTATACCTCAGTCTTATGATAGCTTGGACCAAGAGCGTTTCACTGGGCTGGATCAGGGGTTGGATCGGGTCGGGTTTAGGGCTGGATCAGGGCTGGGGGTCAGGGCTGTGGATTAGAGTTAGATCAGGGCTGTGGGTCTGGAGGTGGTGGTTCAGGGCTGTGGTTCAGGGCTGTGGGTCAGAGTTAGATCGGGGCTGTGGATCAGGGCTGGATCAGGGCTGGGGGTCAGGGCTGGGGGTTAGGGCTGTGGGTCAGGGTTAGGTCAGGGCTGTGGGTCAGGGCTGTGGATCAGGGGGTGGGGGTGGTGGTGGATCCACTGGCTGCTCTGTGGGACTCACCTTCCTAATGAGCCTCTAGGGAGCAGAAGGATGAGAGACAGAGGAACACAACTGTGAACGCTGCCATGGGTCTAAATAGATCACCCTGGTCTTATCACTGCAGAGGGCGGGCCAAACTGCGACTTAACCTTACTACGCCCAGATTGAACCCAAACCGAGCCGGGCCAGATGTGATTGGTTCTCTACTGTCTCTTCCCAGTACAGAATGATAATCAAGGGTGTGTTGTGTTGTTCACAGGCCCAGGGGTCGGTTCAGTTTGGGTCAGTTCACTTTGTCTCTGCAGTGGTAACACCAAGTAATAATCATATCTTATCAGCTCTACACGACAGAGAGGATTATCACGTCTGTCTATATAGTGATTCATATCACATGATATGTAACCTATGACAGACATAAGGCATGCCAGCGTTTCTGGAAACAACCCTAATGCTAACCCTGGTCTAGCTTAGACAATAGGCTGGTGCAGTTTCTGGTAGCAGGAAGAGAGCATTGTTGTCTGTCTGCTGAGTGAGCAAATTCAACACTGCATGTATGTCTGTCTGTCTGTCTGTCCGTATTCCTGCTTGCTGCTGAGTCAACAAGGATTAAGCAGTAAGTGCAAAATAAGAATCTATCTGAGTCTGTCTGTCTGTCTGTCTGTCTGTCTGTCTGTCTGTCTGTCTGTCTGTCTGTCTGTCTGTCTGTCTGTCTGTCTGTCTGTCTGTCTGTTGTAGGGTGATCAAAGTCGAATACAGAGACAACCTCCATCCATCTCCTCAGCCAGCTGCTAGCAACACACACACACACGCACACACACACACAGACTGACATCAATGGGAGAGGCATGACCTTTAGCAGGACGCGAACCCCCTGTGTGGGCCCAGCGGCAGACCGGTCTGTGTGTGTGTGTGTGTGTGTGTGTGTGTGTGTGTGTGTGTGTGTGTGTGTGTGTGTGTGTGTGTGTTTGCGTGAGAGTGCGTGTGTGTGTCAACGTGGTGTCTCCCACAGGAGGGATGATCAGAGTGTCAGGATGACAGCAGGAAGAGGAAGAGCAGACGAAGATTCAAAAAAAGGCTGGGTGAACAGAATAAGAGGAGAGAAAAAAGAAGAAGAGATGAAGGAGGAGGAGGCAGAAGGGAAGAAGATGGGTGTGAAGAAGAAATGGAGGATGAGGAGGATGAAGAAGTGGAACTTAAAAAAGAGGAGGACAAACGGAATGTGCCTGGCAGTGGATGGCAGTGGATGGCAGTGGATGGCAGTGGATGGCAGTGGATGGCAGTGCCTGGCAGTGGATGGCAGTGGATGGCAGTGGATGGCAGTGGATGGCAGTGGATGGCAGTGGATGGCAGTGCCTGGCAGTGGATGGCAGTGGATGGCAGTGGATGGCAGTGGATGGCAGTGGATGGCAGTGGGTGGCAGTGGATGGCAGTGCCTGGCAGTGGATGGCAGTGGAGACGACCCCTGGCTCTCCCTGGCTTTACATCTGAACCTTCACCCCCGGGCACAGTCCACAGTGACCGTTCCACTGTGGTGTTTCCGGAACAGGAAACACGGCCTCACACCACAGTAGGTCAGGGGTCATCGGTAGACATCAAGAGTGGTGACTGACTGACTGACTGAGTGACTGGCTGACTGACTGACTGACTGACTGACTGACCTACTGACTGACTGGCTGACTGGCTGACTGGCTGGCTGGCTGGCTGACTGACTGACTGACTGACTGACTGAATGACTGACTGACTGACTGACTGACTGGCTGACTGACTGGCTGACTGACTGACTGGTTGACAGACTGGCTGGCTGGCTGGCTGGCGGGCTGACTGACTGACCAGCTGGCTTTGCTATATATACCCTTGTTTTTTAGGGGGAAACGGTTGAAAACAGTTATTTGTTCCACATACTGCGCATTGTTAAGCCCATCTGTTAAAATTCCTGAGGATTGAGTGAGTGGGACATATTCCAGTCCCCATGTCCCCCTTTCCACCAAGATTCATCTGCTGGCCCTGCAGCACTGAGGGCTCATAGTAGAGATGGTATGGGAAACAGTACATACAGATATAAGGATATTGAGCCCAATTAAAATGGCTGCTCAGGCCAGTTCAAACTATTTCTATTAGCCATTCAGTAGCTCCAGTAGGCTTACACACAGAACCAATGATTCTGCTGGAGGACTAGATTAAAAATGGACGTTGATTTGAAGCTTACTAATGAAAAAGAAACAACCAAGACAGTGCCGTGTGTATGTGTGTGCCCTTTCTCGTATTTATGTGTTGGTGTATCTATATAATAACGTTTGTGTGTGTGTGTGTGTGTGTGTGTGTGTGTGTGTGTGTGTGTGTGTGTGTGTGTGTGTGTGTGTATGAACCCCCTAATGGACAGTCTTTGCTAAAAAGCCACTTGTCTTGTCTTTGTCACCTGTCTTTGCCAAGTTGAAAAGTACTTTGACACCATCCACACACACTGTGTACTAAATGAACCTACAACCTCATCCATCAGTCCATCTATGCGTTGGGACAACGTACTCTTCAGCTGTTTGGTGGTTTATAAATCATAAACAAAAGGACTTCATTTTGTAACAACAGGAGGGCTTTTTGTTGCACTCTCAATTGAAACCACAGGAGACAAATAATGGTTTGAAACAGAGTTCATGTCCATACACGCTATGAAATGATAATTCCTCCGCATAATACCGTTTGATGTTCTAGCGTATAAATAAATAGATAGCACCGGAACATTTCTTCAATTCGCTTGTATATTAAAGCAAAAAGCTTTGTTCCTGATGTTACAAGTGAATATCCTCCAAAATCCCCTTTTAAAAATGTTGTATTTGACTAAAGCTCTATTCATCAAGGTCAGGTTCTGTTTACGTTCACATCCGCCCGTGGGTGAAAGATCTTTTCACAACACCACAATGGATGTCTCTCTTTTTCATTTGCAGTTATACATTTTTTTACACAGCCCAATGGAGCGTGAAGGCACTCCTTTTCAATGGAAGGCTACAAGGTGAAGATGTCTGTGTTCGGATCGAGCTCGCCTTCATTGAAGGTAAGCAGAGCCTGACTTTGAGGACATGCAGGATAAAGTGAGCAGAGAACAAACGAAAAAATGCCGTAACGAAAAAATGCCGTAAGACACCTACCCATCTCTCCGGCCCACGGCGCTAACACAGACACACATTACGGACACAACACAGAAAGCATTAAAGAACACACACACACACACACACACACGCAGCTTAGTGCCCAATGAAGAAAAGAGAAATAGAATTCAAAGGAAATAAACAATTCAAGTGAAGCAGCAGTTGATGCGTGAGTCAGTATCTGTGTGGGGCAAAACGTTGACGGTTTCCCCTTTTTGTCGGTTGGTAGGCTCACATGACGTCGCGATGTCACAATCTTTGTCGGCCTGAACGACCTGGGCGCTGCCTCGGAAGCTGCCGGGTTTCCTCAGCGTCTTGACCTCCTGTTTTTGCGGACATGTTCCTCTGGACGTCGAAGCTTCGAAGCGTCGCTTTTCAATTCGCCGCGGGGTGGAATCGCCGAGCGTGGAGTCGAAACGATGGAGGACAGCTCCGCTCAGGTCCCCTTCCTGTAGGCGATGCCCGTCTCACTCAGCTCTCTCCCTGGAGGGGCTGTCAGCCACTCTGCAGCCAGGCCTCAGGGTCCTGGTAAAGGAGACCGTCCTCCTGGACTCCCCCCCCCCACCCCCCACCCCCGGAGTGTTCAGCGGGGCCACACAGGGCTTGGGAAGTGGCAGTGAGGCACCGTCACGGTCAAAGGAAAGAGGTGCAGTGATGGAGTTAACCTGATATGGATTCCATTACTGAACAAAAGGGGGCCAGGATGAGAGTTGGCCCAGGACTTTTCTGCGGGAACTCCAACGACTGCGGCTTCCAGGTCTGACAGCTTCATTTGTCACAATTAACTGGTAGAATACAAGTCTCAATGATGCTTACCCTTTTGAACAGTTCGGAGGGTCTATAAATCAGTGGAATGTGTGTGTGTGTGCATGTGCAAGGTGTGTGTGTGTGTGTGTGTGTGTGTGTGTGTGTGTGTGCGTGTGCGAGGTGTGTGTGTGTGTGTGGGGGGGTATGTCTGTGTGTGCCGTGTCTTTGTGCCTTTGCGTGTGCATGGTTCAGTTGTGTGTGCGCGTGTGTGTACGTCTGGGAGCGGCACTCACCCCTTCACTGCTCTGCCCGGCGGTCTTCGCCAGCATCTCCTGCAGAGCTCGCACGGAGAGCGACTGCTCCAGGACAAAGTTGCAGATGCACAGGTCTGGAGGCACGTACTGCAGAGGGGACATGCAGGGGAAATCAGACAACACACCAAAGCCTCCTGGAGGGAGGGATACCATCAAAGCCTCCTGGAGGAAGAGACAACACCAAAGCCTCCAGGAGGGAGAGACACCGCCAAAGCCTCCAGGAGGGAGAGACACAGAACTACTCTTCACAGCTGGGAGAAGACAAAGGAGATTAACTAGGCACACTGCAGAGGAAAAGCGTTGGTTGGTGATGATGATGATGTGTGTGTGTGTGTGTGAGTGTGTGTGTGTGTGTGGGGTGGGGGTTCAGGGATAATTAATCAACAATAACTTAAGAGAGAGAGCGAGAACGAGCTAATCCGTGTTGAATTGAATGGCTCGAAGCGGGAAGTAAAATTGGGCCGCGTCAGAGCAACGTCCTGCCTACTGAGCGTTGATCAAAGTGGAACACACGGCCCGTCGCAACTGGGCTCCCGGGCCTGCGCCTCTCTGACCGCTGATTGGAGGCCTGGCCAGGTCAGGAGACAGCCGATTGGCCCGGGCGAGAAGACTCCGGCCTAACGTGACGGTTCCGCGCCGTTTACCTCAGGAGATTGAGGGCAAATTGAGCCCGTGCCTCACAGGAGCACCGCAGCACCGTGGAGCGTAGAGTTACCGTGGCGACCGACTGCTGGAGTTACAGTGATTGACAGTTAACTGTCGTCGGGCCATCTGGCCCGGTCAACATGCTGTAGCTACTGATAATACTAACAATGTCAGGTTGTGAGTTCTGCAGAGCTCTGAGGGAAATAGTCTAAAGGAAGGCATTCAGCTACATTGTAGATAAATGGAAATATGAATTTAGATGGGGAAGTCATTTTGATGCATCAGCAAAACACTGCAATAAGCTGATTGAATGGAAGATAATACATGTTCAGGCATCACTCTGAGATAAAGCCTAGGTTTTCTTCCTGAGTCTCTCATATAGTATGCATGTATTTTCTGTTATAAGCATATCGGGCCCTTTTTCTAAGTTGCCACTTCAAAGGTTGCTAAGGGGATTGGAAAGTTTTCTAGGTTGTTTTCTGTTTCAGCAAAAGACAGAGAACCCCAAGGTGGGTTAAAAGGAGGTGAGAGAGATATTTAGAGAAAAAGAGCGAGAGATATTTAGAGAGAGAGAGAGAGAGAGAGAAGAGAGGAGAACGGAGAGAGAGATTTAGAGAGAGGGAGAGAGAGTGAGACAGCGGCAAAGAGATAGAGAGATAGTGAGAAAGAGAGAGAGAGCACCGCAGAACCACCACCCCTCCAAAGTTCCCCTGGCCTCCTTCTGAAGTCCTCCCAACTCCTCCTTAACTGGTTCACATACCGGACAGGTGCACCTATTCTCCCCTCAAAACTTCACAAGACCCACTTTTTAAGTATGCCACATTAACTCATCCCCTGCTTTGGAATCAATGATAAATCAATGTGAATGTTTTTTTTTCTCGGCTGTGAGTTTGTGTTTGTGTGTGTGTGTGTGTGGTAACATTGCTCATAGATTCAAACCATATAGATCTATACTGCCATGACCGGGGGCAGTGGGGCAGCGGACCAGGCCAGTCAAACACACACACACACACACACACACACACACTCACATACTCACAAATAGGACATGATTAGTAATGACATGTCCTTACAGTGCTCAGGCAGGACCCTTGTCCATGAAAACACAGCTTCCATGCCACAGGCTCAGAGACAGTCATCGCAACAAAACCAAGTGACTTTCCGTGTTAAAAGAAACAAACACCCTGTTCATTTTAGGACTAAGTCATGGATATTTTTACAACATTATGTGTTGTATTTGTCAGATACACCTGACAGATATGTGCACACACACACACACACACACACACACACACACCACCTCATAATCACTCCCCGCTAGAGGATTAGAGCAGGGAGTTGATGTGGGTGTTTTTCCGGTTGAAGGGATTGGCGTGTACAGAGTGTGACAGCTGTGTAGGTGTGGGTCTGCATACAGTGCTCAGATGGAAGCGCTCATGGACAGCAGGTCATGGTAGTTTAAAAACGATGACCCGGAAGATCTTTCTACGTGAAGCGTGTAGGTCCGAGGTCGTAACACTGCCTGTTGTGAGCAACAGTGAGCTAGAAATCTTTTGTTCATCTTCATGTTTTTGACAGTTGTTTCAAATGGAAACCTCTCTGATCTGCTAACTTAGCGTGTGTGTAGACTCACAACACACAATAAACGAATGACAAAATGACAACCATATCAAAGGCCTCTGGGCCATTTTTCACAGAGGACCAGTGAGTATGTGAGTAACAGCAGCTCAGCATCATACTGAACTAACTAATGCGTGACAACATTTACCCTGCTCCACCCACACACACACACACACACACTACACACACACACACCTAACTACACACCCACCCACACACACACACACACACTACACACAAACGCGCGCTCGTATACACACATAGACATTCTTAACATCACACACCCAACCACACTGCCATGCACACACGTCTCCACAAACACAAACACACACTCACACACACTCACACACACACACACACACACACACACACACCCCTATCTACACACCCACACACAAACACACACACACGAGCAGGCTGCGGTGATTGCCGTACGGTTATATGATGTGGGCGTCGAGGGGCATGGCGGAGCAGAGCGGCCGGCCATAAATCACAATCAACTGCCAGCTGGTGGCTTGATTGATGCCACCTGTTTAAAGCTTTGGCATCTAAATCAACTTCCTGTCCAGGCTATCTCCCTTCCTGGTCCCTGGTGTTTCCTTTGGTCCGGTGGGTCCCTGTAACCGGGAGAAAGGTCTTCACAGGCAGACCGGCGGCTACGGAGCCGTTACCATCGGCAATCCGATGTTTTAGAACAGCCTTTTTCTATGTCAACACCATGTAGCACAGTAAGTATAGCTAGCTCTACAGAATAGCATAGTCATATACTAATAGCGAGCTCGATAGAACAGTATAGTAAGCCGGCATGCACTTTAAATGACCAATCACCAGAGCGTGATATGACATTTCTAGCAGCGCATCTTAACAAGCTAACACTTCTGACTGTGCTAAAGTTGTGTCACATGCCTTACAGTAGCACATCAACGTCACCAAAACCTATTCCTCTGCTAGCTAAACTACACCTAAACTAACATTAGCACTACTAGCACACCTGCTAGCTGTGCCACAGACCCCACACATAAACTTACACCAGGTCAATCATATTCCTCTGCTAGCTGTGCCACAGACCCCAAACATAAACAAACATCAGAGAAGCTAGTCATCTGCTTGCTGTACCACAGACCCCACACCAAAACTGACATCAGCGAAGCTAGTCATCTGCTAGCTGTGACACATACCCCACATGTAAACAAACATCAGATAAGCTAGTCCCCTGCCAGCTGTGCCCCAGACCCTACACTTAAACTTCCACCAGAGAGAGGCTATTCCTCTGCTACCTCTGGCGGTTGAAGCTGATCTGCCACACGGTTACCATTCGGCTGTATGGGATTGGACCCGGGCTCTCATGCTACACAGACACACCCTCTACCTTTTTCCCTCCCTACCTCTCTCTCTTTTTCTATCCTTCCCTCTCCATCGCTCTCTGTTTCCTTCCTTCCCTCTCTACCTCTCTCTCGCTCACTACTTCTCTCTCCTCATTCTATTCCAGCTCACTCTACCCTTTCTCTCTCTGGCTCTGGCTCTTCCTCTTCCTCTCTCTTCTCCTTTCCTCCCTTCACTCTCTGCTCTGCCCCTTCCTGCTAGGTGAGGGCTGGGTTAAGAGGGGTCCACAGACCGCCATGGACGCAAAGATCCCTCCACCACCCCTTACCTCCACCACCTCCTCCCTCACTCCCTCCCACCACCGCTCCCTCCCTCCAGCACCCCCTCCCTCCCTCCAGCACCCCCTGCATCCCTCCAGCACCCACCCCCTCCCTTGCTCCCTCGCTCCAGCACAGACGCAACTCTCACTCGTCCTTTGTCTTCCCATCCGTCACACTTCTGTCTCACTCCCTCTCTCTCCCTCCCTTCATTCCTCCCTCCCTCCCTCTATCCCTCCCTCCCTCTATCTCTCCCTCCCACCCTCCCACTATACCTCCCTCCTTACCTCCCTCCTTCCCTGCTTTGCTCCCTCTCTCCCTCCCGCCCTCTTCCGCTTCACCTCTCGTCCATTGTGATGTGTTTATACGACGGCAAAGCTGGCTGTGAAATGAATCCCAGACCATATTAATGGATAGTGATGAAAAGAACAATCGATGTGGGGAGGTCTGTAAGTGCTTGATAGCCCCACCGACCGATCCCTGTAGAACACCGGCCTCTGACAGGTTCCACAGAGACAACCTGGAGAGCCGTGGCTTCGAGTAGAAACCGATAATAGAACTGCACGATAAAACACCCTGCAGGACAATGGAGGCACACTGTCCTCCTCCTCTGGAGACAATCACCACGGTCTCAGAGAAATCGAAGAATTAAAAATGTATTCATAAATCCAGCTCGGAAACCTGCTGGAAATCCACCCCCCCCCCCCCCCCCCCCCCCCGATGTGTATATTATGAAGATGATATTAAGCACCAACTTGCAAATTAGAACTTCAGAGTTGGGAGCTATTGGCATTAGCTGGTGGTTCTGAGGTGGCACCGCAACAAGCTGAGTCATCAATTAAAACAACAAGGAAAACTCCTTCCATTCGTTAGTGTTAAAAACTTTGCACTTAGCTGTTGTGCAAAGGAATGTGCCAGCCCTTACAAAGCCCTGGTCTACCGCCCAGCAGTCAGCCATCTCTCCAAAGGAGCTGAAAATGATTAGCCTATTATCTAGCCCCAGACCTGCTGCCGCCATCATTGTTCAGGAGAGCCCTCTCTCTCTTTGTCTCTCTCTCTCTCTCTCCTTACCCCTCTCTCTCTCTCTCTTTCTCTCTCTTTACCCCCCTCTTTCTTTCTCTCTTTCTTAATCCCCCCATCTCTCTCTCTCTCTCTGTCTCCTTCTCTCTGAAACCGTTCCGTTGAAATTGGTTTGTGCTTCACTAGTATACGTTCTGAGTTCCTCCCCGTTTGTTGCTTATGTACAATAGCTGCTCACATTTTTGGGGATAAACTTGAAGGTCAAACTGAAACCGAGTTATTTGTTGTTTTTGTTTTCATACTTAAAAAAAAAAAAAATCTTTGCTCGCAGTTCAAAGCGGTGTCGGCGCACCTTAAGCCGCGGACTTGAAAGGCAGCGGCGCTCGGTTGCCATGGCGCCGCCTCTCGAGAGACAGACCCGGCCCCGCCGCCCACGGAACCACAACCACCTGGGAGCCCTCCCTTTTTAACGGCGCTCCATATAAGGGCCTTCCTCCCCGGGCCTCTTTGTTTGGGAATAAACACAGACTCTGGGTTCGACATGGAAGACACGGAGGTGACCGGAATAAATCAGAGGGGGGGGGGTATTTTGCCATGCGTTTAATAAGCGGGCGCCCAACGGATCATCAAAAAGAGCGGGATGAAAAAGATGAGGCTCTAAAGTGCCTGTTGGGGAGGGAGGATGGAACTCCCTGGAGGGTAGTCTGGTTTCCACGACGCGTCCACACAGGACTAGTCGGGGCTTGTCTCTGTTTCCTCCACCTTGCCATCTCAACGGAGGACAAATAAATGCAACTTTGTTTTGTCGCCGTTACAGATCTAGGTTTGATGATCCGAGGTCCACGATGTGGGTTTAGAACAAGAAGTTAGCCCTGGCCAGCCCTGCTTGGCCATGAAGTAGACATCCAGTAAGCTGTTTAGATACTATATGTTATTAGAACAAGAAGTTAGCCCTGGCCAGCCCTGCTTGGCCATGAAGTAGACATCCAGTAAGCTGTTTAGATACTATATGTTATTAGAACAAGAAGTTAGCCCTGGCCAGCCCTGCTTGACCTTGTAGTGGAAATGCATTATTCTGGTTAGACGTTATGTGTTTTTAGAAAGGAAAGTTAGCCCTGGTCAACCCTGCTTGGCCCTGTAGTGGAAATTCATTATTCTGGTTTGACGTTATGTGTTTTTAGAAAGGAAAGTTAGCCCTGGTCAGCCCTGCTTGGCCCTGTAGTGGAAATGAATTATTCTGGTTAGACGTTATGTGTTTTTAGAAAGGAAAGTTAGCCCTGGTCAGCCCTGCTTGGCCCTGTAGTGGATATTCATTATTCTGATTCGACATCATGTGTTTTTAGAAAGGAAAGTTAGCCCTGGTCAACCCTGCTTGGCCCTGTAGTGGATATTCATTATTCTGGTTAGACATCATATGTTTTTAGAAAGGAAAGTTAGCCCTGGTCAGCCCTGCTTGGCCCTGTAGTGGATATTCATTATTCTGGTTAGACATCATATGTTTTTAGAAAGGAAAGTTAGCCCTGGTCAGCCCTACTTGGCCCTGTAGTGGACATTCATTATTCTGGTTAGACATGGTGTGACAGCCTACCTTGGCCTCTGAGGTGGGTTCCAGGTAACAAAGACGATTACCGAGCCCCTCAGCGGTCAGACAGAACTTGCGGTTCTCCTTCTGGATGCAGGCCACGCACTGGAGCACCACCTCGTCATCCTGTCGGGACACACACACACACACACACACACACACACACACAGAAACACAGATGGTCAGACATGGTGAGGGTGGGGGGTGTACGTGTGAAACAGAAAAAGAGAGAGAGAGAGGGACAGAGAATGAGAGAATGAGATAGAGAGAGAGACAAAGACAGAGGACCGAGTATGTGAGTATTTTGAAGACAAACCAATATGTGGTTATTGTAGCTGTGTCTCTGAAAGAGTAAGACAGAGAACACGCCACACCAAGACACACCTGCAGTGCTTTCCCCCTGCAGCGCTAACCCTTGACCCCCACCAACAGGTGCCAGCTCGACTCCTCAACCCCGCCCAGTAACTATCCCAGATTTAGTTGGCGTCCGAGCTGGAAAACTCCAGTGAGACACCTAAAACCCTGGATCAAACAGTGATATAAGCTAACATGAGGCTTAGCAGCTAAACCACTGGATCGAACTGTGATATTAGCTAGCATGAGGGCTAGCAGCTAAACCACTGGATCAAACAGTGATATTAGCTAGCATGAGGGCTAGCAGCTAAACCGCCAGCCAGCCCTGCCAGGGCCAGATTTGGGCATCCTAACGGATGTTCAAGTCTGAGCTGTTGTTCAGATGTGAGGGAGGGGTCAGAGTGTAGGCCAGAGCACCAAAGAGATAACACATGCCTTTCTGAGCCACTTGAACATCCGTTACGATGCCCAAATCTGGCCCTGGCAGGGCTGGCAGCTAAACCACTGGATCAAGCAGTGATATTAGCTAGCAGGAAGGATAGCAGCTAAACCACTGGATCAAACAGTGATATTAGCTAGCAGGAAGGATGGCAGCTAAACCACTGGATCAAACAGTGATATTAGCTAGCAGGAAGGATGGCAGCCTCTATGCACTCCTTACAAGCAGACCGAGTCACTTAGAAACCCTGATGTGAAAGGTCAAAAATTGTACAGTCCTTAGAAGCATCTTTGGTTCTCAAAAAACACTGTTGTGTTAAAATATCTGCGCATTGCTCATTTGCCCCTCGAGACCTTGACAACCCACGCTCTCTTTTCACAGCTAATTGGCCGGGATTTCCCTAAATGAGAAGATCAAATAAAAGCCCTTCTATCTCATATTCCTCCGAGTCAAACCGACGTCCTGCCGGCTATTTACACGGAACACAGTGATTCGTTTTCCCTTTGTTCAGTGCCTTCAGAGTGCAGGTCTTAAAGAACACACTCAGTTTGTGTGTGTGTGTGTCTGTGTGTGTGTGTGTGTGTGTGTGTGGGGGTGCTCATCATGGGCCAGAGAGAGAAGGAGCAGCCGAGTGTTTCCCTGGGCCCGGTATTAGCGCCTATGATTTCACTAGATCCCAAAATGGAGAATACCTGCAGCAACATCCTCCAGTCCGCACACAGCTGTTTGTATTCTGATGACTCAAGAATCCCTCTGTGTCTAATAAGGCATGCTTAAATGATACAATCAGCCACAGCAGTCACTAGCTAGCTAATGTAACTAGTGGGGAGTCAATCTACAGCGCTGGTACAGTAGGTACGATGCAAAGAATTCCTTTGCTCTCAACAGAGTAGTCAGCCTTTGTTGGATGCTGATAAAGCCACAAATTGATACCTAAAGTGAGTCAGTAAACAATATTTGGAAAAGGATTAAATAATAAAAAAAAAAAACCTTTAAATGCGTGTACAACAGCAGATGCGGAACATGCTTAATACATGTTAGAATGATGATCAAATGAACTCAACACAGTGCACCGTCAGCACTGCTTGGAGAACACACAACCCCCAGCCAGCCAGCCAGCCAGCCAGTCCCACAACCCCCAGCCAGCCAGCCAGCCAGCCAGTCCCACAACCCCCAGCCAGCCAGCCAGCCAGCCAGTCCCACAACCCCCAGCTAGGCAGCCAGGCAGCCAGGCAGGCAGCCCCACAACCGCCAGCCCGCCAGCCAGAGCCAGGCCTAGCGTGGAGCCGTCAGAGTGGCTTATGAAAGATTCAACACTTCCCTACTACAGCTCTCCACTACGCTTCCACTGCAGACAGTCGCCGAGGGAGAAACCCCGCGGGAATTGAACAGAGGTTCATGTTTCACGGAAAAGAGAGCCGGTGGAACGTGGGGAGGCATGCGGCTCCCTTTTCCGATCTCGACAGAGCGGTCCGAGTAAAAACGAAGTGTGTCGATGGCGGTACTTATGCCGGGGGGGGGGGGGGGGGGGGGGGGGGGGGCGATTGGGTTCCCATAGGGACGGCTGCTTAAATGGACGAGTTTCTGTTGCAGCGTGATAGGGAGCTGCTGCTGGGAGGGGCAGTGTGGAAGGAGACGCAGGCAGGGTGATAGAGAGAGGGAGAGGAGGAAAGGAGGGAAGTGGGAGAAGACGGAGCGAGAGGAAAGGAAAGGGATGGAAAGGGTGAGAGAAAGACAGAGGCGTTAAAAAAAGTTAAACCGAGCAAAAGAGAGGAAAAGGCAGAGAGAGCGGGGGGGAAACGAAGGGGGATGAACGGATAGAAAAAGAGCGGTGGAGTGTGGACGAAGATTTAAAGTGTGAGACGGAGAGAGAGGCTAGGAAAGAGAGAGAGAGTGAGGGAGAGAGGGGGGAGCAAAGAGAGAGAGAGAGAGAGCGAGAGAGCGAGCGAGAGAGAGAGAGAGACATATAGTGGCTGCACAATAGGCAGCTGCATTATTTAATGAGGAGATTGTGCTGAGTGCAGAGTGCAGCATGAGCAGCACAACGCTTCAATGCAGTGATGCACACCTGTGTATGTGTGTGTGTGTGTGTGTGTGTGTGTGTGTGTGTGTGTGTGTGTGTGTGTGCAAGTCTGTGCGCTGACATGAAAAAGGGCACATGAGGGAATGCATTTAAAATACAATGAAAATTGTATGCTTCATTCTTAAACTTTGTAGCATTGTTATTTTTCAGATTATTTATGTGGTGTGTGTGCGCGCGTGTGTGTGTATGAGAAAGTCAATGTGACAGGCCGGGAGGTCTTCAAAACCCACAGTGAGACATTTTCTCCAGTCTTGGCCTCATGTGTTCCTCAGCTGAGGATACCGAGGAGGAAAAGGAGGAGGAGGAGGAAAAGGAGGAAGAGGAGGAAAAGGAGGAAGAGGCGGAAAAGGAGGAGGAGGCGGAAACGGAGGAGGGGTAGGAAAGGAAGAGGGACGCAGAGGAACAGTGGGGGAAAAGAAAGGGAGAAAAAGTGGAAGAAGGGGAGGAGGAAGAGAGGAAGGGAGGATGAGGGTGAGTAATCACTGCAGCCCAAGGCTCGGCAACGACCGTCGCACGCCGTCGAGATCCCTACAGCGCTTAGCCCCGGGAAATAAAGGCCTACACCACCCGGGCTATTTTCATCACTTCATTCGATTACTCCATGCACTCCAATTAATGTATTCACAAACATGGAGGCAGCATGCCATATTTACAAGCTATCTGTGGCTAAGTGCTGCGATTCATCATATCCAATTCACTCGCACCGAGATATTAGCTAATGTATGCCGCCGTTGATCAATAGGGCAATCCAGATGGAGATGAATATTTCCGCTGGGTGTTGTTAGCACCCTGGCTGTATGGCAACATGCGATACTCTCACCGCATGGTGTGGGCCATGCGAGGATAGTATTGATTGATTCGCTAGTAGGCCTCGCGCGCGCACACACACACACACACACACACACACACACACACACACACCCACACACACACACACACACACACACACACACACACACACACACACACACACACACACACACACCCACACAGACACCGCCTGTCTGAGTGCCAGCACACACACACACGCACACACCCATACACGCACATAGAGAGCCTTTCTTAGTGCCAGCACACCCACAAACACACACGGCCTGTCTGCATGCCAGCACACACAGACACCCACAACCTGTCTGAGTGCCAGCATGGAGAGACACACACACACGTAAACACACACCTCGTTAATCAGAGCGGTTGGCTCTCCCATCCTCATTCTCCGTCTTGCCATGTCTGCCCCCCCCCCCCCTCGCCTAGCACCAGAGAGTTATGTATCACACCACACACACACACACACACACACACACACACAAATCACTAAGGGACACCGAGACACACACCACGTGTGTGTGGATGGAGGTAGGAGATTTAAGGCTGCAACACACTCTCTCTCACACACACACACACACACACACACACACACACACATACTGCCATCAATCATTCTGCATGGTGACAGGTCTGATGCTAGCTGGCCAGACTAAGAGGTCGGGGGGCAGACAGAAGATGTTACTTAGAGCTGGGGCAGACTGGATGACAGGGAGACTGGGTGAGGCTGGCTGACTCACTGGCTGACTGACTGACTGACTGACTGGCTGGCTGACTGGCTGGCTGACTGGCTGACTGACTGACTGACTGACAGACTGGCTGGCTGGATGACTGACTGACTTACTGGCTGGATGACTGGATGACTGACTGGCTGGCTGGATGACTGACTGACTGACTGACTGACTGACTGACTAGCTGACTGACTGGCTGGATAACAGGCTGACTGACTGACTGACTGACTGACTGGCTGACACTGTCACTCTTCATTGCTTAGCTTTGTATGAAAGAGTTTACTAAATGGAAACTGACCAACCTAGCTATATTTTCCTTAAGGAAATAAGACTTTGGACTGCTTGGACAACAACCAGACAGAAGCCTAGGGTCTAACTGCTATCCAAAATACATTGAGTTTGTTTTTCTGTCATCGTGTTGTCTTTCCTGCTAGAATGAAACCAATTGGCACACTCCAAAAGTTCAAACCCCGCCCCTTTTGGCACTGGGGTCAGACATTAGCAAACAATCTTTTTGTACCGATTTTGAGAGGCAGGTCTGCCAGAGAGGGAGGGTAGAATGCACAGGCATTGACCTCAGTAAACACACCAATCAGCATGCACAGGAACGCACACACGTGCACAGTCATACTTATACTAGTATACTCTCTCTCTCTCTCTCTCTCTCTCCCTCTCCCTCTCAGTCACACACACACACACACACACACACACACACACACTCCCACCTCTGATGGATCAATAGTGCTGTGCTTTCTCTCGCAAGTGTTACTGTGGGTGCAGCAGGTCTTGCCTGTGTGTGTGTGCCACAGCCCATAAAAGCGCTACGAGCTAGCAGTTTGCTGATCTCTGCACTACTTCACAGCACGCTCCCTTCATTTCCCTGATCTGGACCAATCACCTCGGCCTATCAAAACTTGGAAGGGATGGCTTTCTGCATAGCAACAGGCAGCAAGGTGCAGCATAGATCGAACTGATGGGCCAATCACTGTTTCTCACCCTCTGCTCTGAGGTGAGGTGACAGACTATGGAAACCCGGGGGGGACAAATAGAGGCACCTTTACGAGAAAGGTCAGGGGGGGTGAGAGAATCAGCGTGACGGAGAGATAGAGAAGGGGTGGGGCTAAAGCACATTAACATTTTGAAGGCGCAACTTACAGGGACAGTCCCCCTGGAGCAACATAGGATTAAGCACCGTGCTCTAAAGCAAAGTGTTCCCAGGATTTGAACTTATGACCTCTTAGTCGCCATGTAGCAAACCCTACCCACTAGGCCACCTCTATGCCCTACTAATTAGTATTAGCAGTAGTACTAGATGTTAGTGTTGCTGTCCTGTAGGAAGAGGACTAAGGCTCTATAGCTCTCTCTCACACACACACACACACACCTACATACAAACACAAACAAACAAACAAACACAATGTTACTGAATCCCCTGGGGAAGTCCCCACAGCAACATCATAAATGAATCTCAACAGCCATTAAACATCCCACACAGGCTGCTCACAACATTTAACAGGCAGCTGGTACACCTTCATATAAGTGGCTTCTCTCTCTCTCTCTCTCTCTCTCTCTCTCTCTCTCTCTCTCTCTCTCTCTCTCTCTCTCTCTCTTTCTCTCTCTCTCTCTCTCTGTCTCCCTCTCTCCCTCTCTCTCTACCTCTTTCCCTCTCTCTCTCCCTCTCTCTCTCTCTCTCTCTCTCTCTCTCTCTCCCTCCCTCTCCCTCTCCCTCTCTCTCTCTCTCCCTCTATCTCTCTCTTTCTCTCCCTCTCTCCCTATCTCTCTCTTTCTCTCCCTCTCTCCCTCTATCTCTCTCTTTCCCTTACCCGTTGACTTCCAGCAGCACACAGACTGCCTGGTAGATTAGAAGAATAATAGGAATGGCCCAAATGAGATGCTTTAGCTGGGCAAACAGGGAGAAATACCACCACCTCCCCTGAACAAAGCGATGGTGCTAACCAAGTGAGTAAGACCTAGAGTGTAATGAACAAGGGCATACTCCATGTAACGCTCCTACGCAGTTACTAGCTCTCTCTTCAATGTTTCTGTGTGTGTGTGTGTGTGTGTGTGTGTGTGTGTGTGTGTACGACTGCCTTTGGGTGTGAGTATAAGTTTCTGTGTGTATGTGTTTGAGGGTCTGTGTGTCAGACATCTGTCCACTATAAGACCAAGCCGACTCCATTCTGTCTAATCAACAGCCAATGTCTGTCCAGCTGCCCAGCCTATCACAGCAAGCCGCCGCAATCCATCTTCCTGATTGGACGGGAATGGTGGATATGGCGACGGGAATGGGCAGCTGTGAAAAACGACTGTTTCTGTGTGTGTGTGTGTGTGTGTGTGTGTGTGTGTGTATGAGTTTGCGTGCGTGCTTGTGTTTGTGTGCGTGTGTGTGTGTGTGTGCGTATGTGTGTGTGCATGCCTGTGTGTGTGCATGTGTGTGTGTGTGTGGCTGAGAGATAGAAGGTGTTAACATAGAATGGCAGTGCAATCGTGAAAGGAGACTATGTTTTACTCTCTCCGTCAGAAGCAACAGCGGCGTGTAAAGGCGGAGGAAGAAAAAGCAGCCCGGACACCCTCCAGACACACACACACACACACACACACACACACACACACATCCATACACACACATTCAGCCACACTCTTCTGGTGTGGTCAGGACCCCAGATCAGACCTTCAGAAAGATTTGTGATGCATTATTCAGAGAGGGATCAATCCAAACAAGTGGCTACAACGCTATGCTGCGTTGGATGCCGCTAAACTTGAAAGCCAAATTATTGTCCGTTTCGATGGCTGGAGAAGGACCACAGCAGAGAGAGGTGGTTGTGTCCATGACAGGTATAAGGTAGTAAGATGACTCTATATCAATGTCCGTAACAGTGCTGTAGCACTCGAGTCCAGGGCTTAGACGTGAGTCTACCATGTACCGTATATATTAACTATGATCATATTCTAAAGCTATTATTACATTTTGTTTCTGTCTTATATAATAGCTCTCCAGTGTGCTCATTTTCCGAAGATGACTGAAATAACAAGGAGAATTGTCACGGGACTCCATTTAGGTATCTCTTTCTCGAGGGTTAGCGACTCGACTGCGGCACTGGTCTAGACTGTAACAGAGCTTTTTCAATGTGGGGGCTGAGGGCAGGAGCCTTTCCTGCTTCACAGCTGGGAAGTGTGAGGTAGAGGCATGTCCTTTGAACAGAGACACAGAACAGAGTGAGGGTAGGCCAGGAAAACAGCACACCTGAGAGGGATAAAAAAAGGAATTCTTTCAAATCGGAATCCCCCTTGGTCTCAAAAACAGCACCCGGGAGGGTTCTTCAAGATGGATTCCCCGTCCCAATGACGACACATGCTTCGAAAACGCCACGCTATTCTGGAAAACAACTTTCTAGAGCCGCCGTCCATAGGGAATGGCTGTGGAGTACAGCAGTGATATGATCCATTGTTGCATAACTTGATGTCTTGATGTCTCCGGGCCTTGATGTGCTTGCTGTATGTACAGTGGACTAGTCTGATCATGTGATAAGCCCCCCCCCCCCCCCCCCCCTCCCCGGGAGGGCTGAGATATCCCAGAGGGCCACAGCTGTACGCGGAGCCGTCTAGACCTCCCTGACTCGTCGGACGACGGCGCTCCGCTCCGCCGGGCTCCTACCCAGAATGCCGCTGTGGCTAACAGGATTATAAGGTTCTCCGACGGGCGCGAGAGCGGGGAGGGATTCTAAAGAGTGGCGGCCGTCAGCCCCGTTTAGCTCCACGCTGATAACCCGAAGAGCTGAGCGGCGCTGAGCGCAGACGCTGGGCTCAGGTCCTCTCTCAGCATAGCCTGATACCTACACCGGCGGAGTCAGCCATTAGTGTAGGGTTCAATCCTGACCTGGTCAGAATCAGAGGGAAAATTACCAGGCCCTGGTGGCTCCTTGTGTGAGCAGAGAAAGGCGCTGTAAGACTGTGCTGACAGAGGAGAACATGCCCACAGAAAAAGACCGCTAGAACAGACCCGTACACACACACACACACACAGTCACACACACATACAGGCACACAGGCACATTTACACATGCGCGCGCGCACAACACTGACAAACAAGTAAGCCCGATGTCCACCATGGCTGATCCTCTGTCAAATCCATTTATGTGGAGACAAGAGAGCGGAGCTGCTTTGACACATTTGTAAGCCAGTAGCCGTTCAACAGGGGAGAGGAGAGATACAAGCCTACCGATCCACTGACAGACCGTTCTGGGTAAAATAAGACCTCATTGAGATGGTGAGAGAAATGCAGAGTGGGGAAAAGGAGAGTGTAATAACTTGGCAGTCCCGTCGAGGAGCAGTTTAGCTGTGTTTTATTGGACGACTGCACCCCTGGCTCTGCAGATACCCCGCCACCCCCCAGCCCCGACCCCCTCCAGACACCCATTAAAGCCTCCTTCTACCGCCACTGCTGGGGGGTGGGTAGGTGGGTGGGGGGGGGGGGGGGTCTGGGTGGGTGGGGCGTTGCTTGGGGTGTTTCTGCAGCTGCAGCACTGTAGCGTCAGCTTCTCTGAGACTCCTGAGCAACTTACTGTCAGCGGTGTGTTAAAGCAGGCGCCAGGCCTGTCAGGAACGCCATACAACCCGCAATGCATGGAACTTAACATGTGTTTACCGGTCATTCATAAACAATATAGAAATAATAACGATCATACAATTCATTTCAAGCATTAGCACAGTGGCCGGATCTTCCTGGGGCCGTTTCTAGCTCTGAGGCTGAGACAAATAAGTTTAGCCCAATCCCCTTCTGAAGCTGCTTTGGGAAGCCCTATGACAGTGTCCCCAGGGATAGAGTGCAGCCTTGAGAGACAGTGGCTCCAGCCTGGCAACAGCGCACACCATCCAGAAAGACCGGCTACACATCCAACACATTAGCTGCCCCATCTCACGGCGATGCTGTGTGTGTGTGTGGGGGGGGGGGGGGCTATGCTGTGTAGAGTAGTGTTAAGCTGTGCTATGCTGTGTAGAGTAGTGTTATGTGTAGAGTAGTGTTAAGCTGTGCTATGCTGTGTAGAGTAGTGTTATGTGTAGAGTAGTGTTAAGCTGTGCTATGCTGTGTAGAGTAGTAGTATGTGTAGAGTAGTGTTAACCTGTGCTATGCTGTGTAGAGTAGTGTTATGTGTAGAGTAGTGTTAAGCTGTGCTATGCTGTGTAGAGTAGTGTTATGTGTAGAGTAGTGTTAAGCTGTGCTATGCTGTGTAGAGTAGTGTTATGTGTAGAGTAGTGTTAAGCTGTGCTATGCTGTGTAGAGTAGTGTTATGTGTAGAGTAGTGTTAAGCTGTGCTATGCTGTGTAGAGTAGTATTCATTAGAATAATTTTGGTGGAGCTGAGTTTAGCTCCAGCTCCAGCTCCAGCAGAAGTGCGTCCCCCATGAGGAGAGAACTACTGGCTGACCCTGAGAGAGACTAATCACATACTTGCTGTGGAGGGAGGCATGGAGGGAGTAGGAGAGGAGGAGGAGGCGTGAAGAGGAGGAGGAGGGGGGGGGGGGGGGGGGAGGGGGGTGAAAGGATGGAGGGAAAAAAGGAGGGAGGATTGAAAGGAAGGGGGTTGAAAGGAGGGAGTTAGGGAATAAAGCAGCCCATCCTTCCCCTGGTCTATTACCAATGCGCTGTCTCACCAGAATAACGCACGGCTTCATAACACTGGCTCCTTGTGGACTTGGCAGCCACAGAGCCTGTATGGAGGTGCTCTGTCCTGGGCTGGAGGGGTGACAGGGAGAGCAGCCCACGCCCAGGTTGTTAGACCCCTCTGAATGTTTTATGAGAGGGGGAACGGCACTGTCATCAATACGAGGCCTGGGAGGGGAGAGGAAAGGAGAGGCCTGCTGCTTGCAGAGACCCAGGATGTAAAATGTGCCCGGCAAATAGCTCCATTAAAGACGGACGCACTGAGAGGGTTAGGGCTGCACCCCATTGGCTCGTAGCCCTGTATACTGGTTTTCGTTTGAAATGTGGGTTATGGCTCCAACATAACTTTGTGTTCAGTTATTATTTCTCTCCGTACTATCTTGACCGTCACTTTAATATGAAACCGTGTAAAACGAAGAAGCGTAACCGTCCAAGGTGAAGGCAGCAGCCATGTTGGAATTGGTGGAGAGGGAGCTGTTTCGAGTGGCATACACCCTTCTCTGGCTGATTACAAGGACATACACACACCCCCACTCAAACACGCGCACGCACGCAGCAGTTGTCATCGTGCAGTTATGACTTAGTAGGCTCTCTCGCTCTCACATAGTGGAAACACAGCGATGGTTTCTGTGGAAACTGGAAAGTTGTAAATATAAGCTGAAGCTGGTGCTGGGGCTGGGAATGGTGCCCTGGGGAAGGCACTGCTGCAGAACTGAGCCATCTCCATCCTGCTCCATACACCAACATAAAAACAAGTACCTAGCCGTTTTTGTATAGGTGAGAGCGACAAATTCAAAGCTATTCAGAGCTGAGTGGAGCTGCATGGAGCTGGGTGGAGCTGCAGCCATGCGTGCTTAGGGACTGGAGGCTGAGTGAAACTGGCTAACACTGGGTGGAGCAGAGTGGAATTGGCTAACACTGGGTGGAGCAGAGTGGAACTGGCTAACACTAGGTGGAGCAGAGTGGAACTGGCTAACGTTGGGTGGAGCTGAGTGGAACTGGCTAACACTGGGTGGAGCAGAGTGGAATTGGCTAACACTGGGTGGAGCAGAGTGGAACTGGCTAACGTTGGGTGGAGCTGAGTGGAGCTGAATAACGCTGGGTGGAGCAGAGTGGAACTGGCTAACACTGGGTGGAGCAGAGTGGAACTGGCTAACATTGGGTGGAGCTGAGTGGAACTGGCTAACACTGGGTGGAGCAGAGTGGAACTGGCTAACACTGAGTGGAGCTGAGTTGAACTGGCTAACACTGGGTGGAGCTGAGTGGAACTGGCTAACATTGGGTGGCGCTGAGTGGAACTGGCTAACACTGGGTGGAGCTGAGTGGAACTGGCTAACACTGGGTGGAGCTGAGTGGAACTGGCTAATGCATGGTGGAGCTGAGTGGAACTGTCTAAAACTGGGTGGCGCTGAGTGGAACTGGCTCTGGTCTGCAACCCCACATGCTTAGGGACTGGGGGCTGAATGGAGAGAATGGTGCAGAGCTATAAGCATGCAGAGCAGAACGGAAAGCACACACACACACACACACACACACATTGGCTGCCAGGGAAAATGCCTGGTAACAGAACTACTGATACAGGAGAGGCACGGCTCCGAAAGAGCTGCCCTCAGCAAACCGCCAGCTTACATTACGGTTCACATGCAACCGTGTTCACGTTAGCGCCAAGCACCGCTAACGCGTAGGAAGATATGAGGAGTTATGCTAGCATGCAAGCTAAGCTACTGAAACTTCCTCATGCCTCAGAGATCCAGATCCAAGACAAAGCTGGGCTGATTGAAGAGTAAATCAACGGCCAAATGGACATGGGCCACGGCCGTCACAATGACTAAAGAACGATGAATGCATGGTGGCGACACGCTTGTAAAATATCGGCAGGTAGAATCGAGGCCGAGGTAAAACCCAGGGCATCTGCTGACAATTGGGCCATCAGCTTCAGCGGCAGGGGACAAGGAGCATGCCAACACAAAGCCCTCGCCTCGCCAAAAGGCACAGTTCACTTTACCAACCGGGGCAACCCTGTTCTCCTCCTCGCAGCCTGGAGAGATTCACGTTGCAGACAGACAGGCGAGCAGACAGACGGGGAAAAGCATACAGGCGGGAAGGCAGGGAGACGCAGGGAGAAAAACAGACGGGTAAAAAAGACAGACAGACGGACGGACGGAGAGATAGATCGACAAGCAGGAAGAGAGAAAAACAGACAGGCGGTCAGGCAGGTAGGCACAAAGATAGATCGACAGGCAGCCAGATAGAAAGATAGATACAAAGGCGGACAGGCAGAGAGGCAGACAGGCAGATAGATAGATAGGCCGGCAGGCAGAGAGATTGGGCCCAGCGAGTTCTAGTCACTCAGGGCAGGAGCCAGAGAGGATCCATCAGGAGGGGAGCGGTGTGAGGTTAACTGCGATGACCCTGCTTGATAAGCAGAACCAGATTTACAGCGGAGCCCCAAACGCCATGGCCACTAACAGGTATGTGACAGCCATCCTGGTGGCAAACCTGAGCCTTCCGCTAGGCTCAGAGTGTGAGTCAGAGGACGGGCCGACGCACAATGCACATACTGTGTACAGTGTACATACACACACACACACACACACACACACACACACACACACACACACACACACAGGTCTGGAGAAAGGAGAGCAGGCTGAGAACACACTGTTCTAGTGTAAAGTGGCCTGACTAATCTCAGAACACACAGGAAAAGAGCACTAACTGCAGCAAGGAAAACATGTCTAACAGCAGCTAGGGAAACGGGTCTAATGCTGCCTGTGTCAGAGACAGGCTTCAGTACCAAGCCAGGCCACGACAGGGACAAACCTCTCAATGGTCTTCGCTAATGACCCATGTAAATACCTTGACTTCGAACCTGTGATTCACAATATAATCCAGTGGATGTTGTTTTGGAACTATTTAGGTTCAACACCACAATAAGACTTTCTTTCGGGAAAGGCGTGTCCAAGCCTTCCACTGCAACACAATCTGATTCTGATCGATATGTCGTCGTAATAACTGTCCTCGCTCATTTCACATCACCTACTGTCTACATCCAGTTTGTGTGATGTCATCCATGTGTCGACTACAGAGTCATGACAATTTGTTTTTTAACCAGCTCCCTGAAGATTTTTCGGTGCGGTTTTACTTGGTAAGCCGTAACAAAGTTGGACTTGGAAATGAGATGTTTGGGGTGGTCCTTTTCGGATCGCGGCGCTGGATTAAATATTCATGGTGAGAAACACACATCCGTCAGACTGGCTAACTAACCGCGCACCAACGCTATATGGGGAGAAAGTCTTCATTTGCTGGCCGGGTCGATAGCTCATTACAGCAGGATATCACTGGACCCGCCTGTCCCCCCCCCCCCCCCCCTCTCTTTCTTTCCCTCCATTTCTCCTCGTCTCCCATGCTCTCTATCTGGGCCAGCCCATCTTATCTGTCGGTATCCATCAGGGAACATAGGAGGACAGCATTATTCTAGACAGCGCTTAGACACACTCACACACACACACACACACATACACACACACACTTCTACTTTGACACTTCTATACACCGCAATGTAAAAACGTATATATTTTTAGTGCCTAATTACATTGAGAAAATGTCTGTCTTTAAACGAGAAAAAGAGGAGAAATCAATACAGTCAAGGTGACATACAGTGATATATTGATGCTTCCTTTGACACTGTAACTACAGTATTCCCATATTCAATAACCTGATTTTAAGAGTATAACTTTCCAATATGAAGAGACAATGAACTTAAGAGAATCAAAAATGTGATTATTAATCACAGCTCATAGCAGACATATGCCCAAGGCACATATACATGTTTACACAGGGGAATACAAATAATGTCAATAGCTGGTCAAAACAGAGTACAAAAAATTACAAAAACATTTCAACGCTGGATTGAATGTGACAAGTTCCGGCCCAGTTAGACGATGAAGCACACCCCTGCAAACCAAACCACAAACCTTGTCGCCAGTCCACCCCACATGACAGCGGTTCATTCAGCGAAAAGAAAAAGACCAATTGGTTTTTAATTGGGCCGTGAAATGACAGCAATAGTTACCCTGTTCATAAGAGCATGAAATCCACGTTCCTATCGTCGGGCAGAACTGAACTCCAATCAGAGCAGAGTCACTTTGTGGCCATTTCAGAGCTACAGCGTCACGCCACGGTCAATCCTTCCCTCTGTAGACCCTCAGGCTATATATATATATAGGTCTATATATTAGATAGGCCATGACAGTATTCACAGTATATTAAAAGATGTTATCACTCCTTTGATTCTAGTACTAAGATATCAATCAACCAACATGACAGTGAATGAATGCATATAAACCCTTTTTTATTTGATATTGGGTTGATGTCACCCATGTACGTATGTTTGTATGCTTTTAGTGAGGCTTTTAATCTCATAGTGGCCCCATAGCTTTAAATACACCAATCAATGGCTTCCTGGGTTGGAACAGTGTAATCGATGCCCCGCCCCCAACACCAACCCCCCAGCTCTGAATGCTCCAATCAGTGGCTTCCTAGTGCTGCAAATAGACCAATGAGAGGCCTCCTGATGAGTGTGTTACAGGATCAAACGTTTCAACAGAGAGACAGCAGTCAAATACCACACACACACACACACACACACACACACACACACACACACACACACACACATCCCTGTGACACACTAGCCTCTGGTAAACTTGTAAAACTGTAAAACTACACTTGCGTAATTAAAAACCAAAGTCATTTAACCACAAGTGATGTTTTATTAATTCATGAATTCATGATTCAGAAACTCAACACTGCTGCAGATGTTGGTTCATACTAGGGCAGCTAACCACCAATAGTGAACATTAACTAGAACCACCTACTTAGAGAAGGATCAACCTGAACACCAATAAGTGTTCTCTCAATACACCATCACAACCAATAGGCTGCTCCGACTAAGCCTTAACAGCCAATAAGGTGCTCACACTACACCTTCAAAGCCAATAGGGTGAGGAGATTTAACCTGAACACCAATAGGGTGCTCACACTACACCTTCACAACGAATAGGGTACCAACGCTACACCTTCACAACCAATAGGGGAGCAGATTTAACCTTAACACCAATAGGTTGCTCACACAACACCTTCACAACCAATAGGGAGCCATTAGGCACCGCAGCGGTCTACAGCCAAAGAGTCTCATCATTCTTAAGCACGTAATTGAAAAACGATCACTCCCAGTTGTCTAATCACAGTTCAAAAATCAAAGCAGGCTCACAAAATCTCTCCACAACATCTCTCTCTCTCTCTCTCTCTCTCTCTCTCTCTCTCTCTCTCTCTCTCTCTCTCTCAGCATTATGTGCAAATGCTTGCCCGAGGTAATGTCTCGACTCCCTCTCCTGGGAAATTACTTTGTTTGGCTATTAGAATACACGGCCAGTTTGTGGACAACTTTGTTTGGCGCCGTAGCTGCGACGTAACAGACAGTGTGTGGACAGCGGTTCAAAACACATACCTATCTCCTGCTGGCTGCTAAGCGATTTCGATATCACAGTGTGTGTGTGTGTGTGTGTGTGTGTGTGTGTGTGTGTGTGTGTGCGTGTGTGCGTGTGTGTGCGTGTGTGTGTGTGTGCGTGTGTGTGTGTGTGTACTTGTGCTTGTGTTTAGGTGTGTGTAAGTATGTAGTTAGACGTTGAGGTTGAAACTATTGGTGCAGTGCATGCTTTAATATGTTTTAATATACAGTATGTATATTAAGATAAAACATCTAATACATGCAGTGTGTGTGTGTGTGGGGGTGTGTGTTTATGGGTCTGGGGTTCATCTGCACCTTCCTCTGCCTGATTAATCATCTCTGCACTGTATTCTCCTTGCTGTGGCTGGCCTGGTACACCAAACAGCTACAGCCACGCTTTGCATTTAACCCCCCCCCCCCCACACACACACACACACAGAGCAGCTATTAGTTTGGCCACAGTTCCGCTGCCCCATGCCTATGGCTGCCACTAGCTGCTCTCTGTAGATACAATACAAGGCTTTTCACTCACAGGTCAAACTGCCAGGCCAGTCATTTAAGAATGGTTTCAACTATAGCAACTTGTACAAATTGACAGTATGTCTTTTTGCCTTTCTGGCCCGCCTGTTCCCACAAATGGTGAAACATTTTACGCAATATTTACAATGAGAAAAAATAGATAACATACAACAGAGCTCACATACTCTGGTTTTCAGCTCATCTGCTAAGGATAATATTACCCAAAGCAAACAACTTAAAGCACTGTGGTCGGTCGGAAGTGGAAACTAAAACCCCCCACCTTGTCTCTGTCAAATGAGCTGCAGGATTCAACAAAAACGAAACATTACGTGACAGTGTTATTAGGGAGAATTATAAAAAAAAAAAGTGTAATCATTTAACATGTGTATATTATCCTTCCCTTTGTAAACTGTCAAACCTAACATCGAGTTCACCTCCACAGGTAATGTTGTAGTGTGTGGGTTGTTATGGAGGATGTTCCCACGGCAACCCCCCTCCCCCAAAAGGAAGCTGCCTCCCCTTCCAGCAGTGTCTGTCAACATCGAATTAAAATGGGTGGCAATTCCAGACATGCCAACATCATTTAAACAGTCCTCCGCAACAACTTGTGGTGTCGCTTCTAATCAGTCAAACAAAGCCAACCAAATAGGGCAGCTGGAGCTGTTTATGTTGTCAGCCATTCGCGCGCCAGCAGGCATAAACTGCAAGGATCTTGGGCGCGCCTTCCAATCTAGTCATTCTGATTCTATGGGGGCTTCGTTTCCGAACAGGCCGAAAGCATGGTTAAGGGTTCCTCGAATCAGGTCGGTCGATTACATTACACTCTTGTCACCACATTGTTGTCGGCTCTGTATCTTGAAAAGAAACCCGCCGTCCACAATCATGGGGACAGTGTCTGATCATGCAGTGCTGCCAAGCTGCCCAGAACCACTACAAAAATACAACTGAATTGCTCACACCATATTACCTCTTCCTAGGGCCATAAACTTATCAATTGGAATATGCGGCATATATTGTCAAAAGGCTATGCATGTATGTATTTACTAGACTAATGTATATGATATTCATATTCAGTGTGACGCCAACAGAACAGCCTAACCAGCGCCCCAAAACAATAAGTTAATATATCAGAGCCCAGGAATGTGAACTCTGGAACTTGAAAGATCACAAGGCAAAAACAATTGTCGATAGTATAGGGGGTGATGCGCAATATAGGCTACCAGAAGAAAAGAAAAAACACTACACCTCCCTATTTAGCGAGAATAAAGATATGTTGCAAAAAATATATATAAAGTCAATGGACTGACCAAAACAGATTTATGTGGTTTTGATATCATTCATGTTAAATCGGTGCACAATGATAGTTAATGTTTCCTGCGCAAAGAGTCAAGAATAAGCAGCTTTCGGCATTTTTTTTCTTAACTTACAGTTCTAAGAAACTGGATCTCATCCTCGCCTCCTTCTCCGCCTTCAGCCATGGCTGATGAGGAGTCTTTTCAGACTCTGGTCGCCTCCGCTGTAGGCTCGCAGCTCCTCGCTGCTGCTCCTCACTCTCGCTTATCGATATCAGCATATAGCTAATCTACGGTCATTTAGGGGAGCCGGAGCGAACCGCTGCAGCCTGCCTCCCAGTCACTAACGCCCGCTTACAGCTAATGCCAGCCGTACCGGTTTATTCCCAATTGAGAGTGAGTGCCAGTGCGCTGACATGTGTAGCATATAAGGAGACGGTATAGCAATGGGAAGCGGAGTCGTGCAGGCAAAATACGGCAGTGGGGTCTTTATTTTCGACGTCACCGGTCGAGCTTATTAATAAAGATGAAAGCGCCAGCTTTTAAAATTCACTGGAAAATGTGAAGCCTGGTAGTAGCTGAATTTATCAGATCTCCAGGGCGCACAATCAACCAACTATGTTCCTTAAATAAAAAAAAATCTGTGTTCAGATTTAGGCGCATAGAAATTAGAGTCGCAGTCAAGCACGTATCCGCAAATCAGGACCACGGACAGCAACCGACCAAGGAGCGTTTGAGCACTCTGAGCTGCAATCTCGGTCTCTCTTATAAAATCTAATTACAACAACAATAAACCTGCAAAATGTCTGTCCAGGCTACGATATTCATCGAAGGGGGATATTTAGGTCGTTGGTCATGTTGTCCCATTGTGTACAGGTGATTCTTATTCTTGCATCGAGTAAACCGTCCAACGGCCTCGGGTGAATATTTTGAACTATTTTCTCACATTCAAGACACGATAAAAACCCATCTTCTGATCACTTTGGTCTAATTATTATGTAACTGAGAGAGGCTGTGCAATACAGGCCATACGTGCATTTGCATTTGCTGAAGATCAGTGAAAGTCTCAGCAGTCACATCTTCCACACTGACGGTTTTCCGCATGGGAGAAAGCAGACCCCAATTTATGCTTTAACCACAGTGCAGCCAGCAGCAACCTATGGCACTTCTAATTCACGTGTATGGATGGAGGTAAGGACGCTGGTTTCTATGATCAAATGCTGCCCTCTATGGTTCTTACTGTGTAGCAATATTCATGGAGCCTTTCTTTGCGCGATTGCCAACTACTTTGCCTCACAAAATAATTAATGAACTAATTATCTATTGCAACAGTAGTTGTAGGAAGCAAAATATTTAATTCCTTTAACTAGTTTCCCAATATTGCATCTATATCCATGCCAACTCAACATGTAATAGGCTAAGATTGTCTATAACAATGACTGTAGGGAAAGTTTTTTAACATGCTAGCAGCCATGGGGATCCCATACAGGTCTAATACATTACTGATAATAATTGGCACCGTAAGAATGTTCGATATTTTCAAAGTACATTTAATTTCCATCTATAAGACAAGTAGAACTTGTTTGCTATTGAGTCCTTATTTGTGCTAAACCCACAAAGCCTAAACAAACACATGAACTCTTTTGAAATAGGACACCTCCATAATGCCAAATTGACAAACAGACCTTCCATCAGGCCTTCCAACAAACACCAACAATGCATAACGCAAAGAGTAGTAACTTATTGGCCAGAAAACTACTGCACAAACCAAAATGAGAAGGACAATGCAGAGGATTATTTGGTTCACTGAGCCTAACTTGAAATAGGCCTGTACAGAGTTTACACAAAATGCTAACATTACATTATACATTTGGAGTCGCCCAAAGTACATCAGATAGGCCTATAGGAAAAACAAAGGCAATAATGTAGTATACAATTTGTAACCAGGCAAGTGTTTATAATATGTCAAATCATATTTAATACAGTGGCTCACTAATATTTCACTTAACTTTACACCACAACATGATTCAAAACAATAATACCAGCTGGGGAGCATTTTATGCAAACTAAATAAAAAACCAGAATATCTCAAGTAAACTCGTAAGTAATCCCAGTGGGCCTAAATTATTTCAACAAGAGCGTATGACAAATATGATGACCAGAGATAAAAAAAAATAATAATAATAATAATTGTAATAATAATAAAAAAAATTACCTGTGGAAATCCCATCCATTAGGCCTACCTTGCATTCTGGCAGGTGGTACGTCGTCACATTTTTATCAAGAATTTGCTGCCATTGCAGGTAAAACATCAACCAGAAGTGTTTTTTTGCCATTTCCAGATGACATTACAGGCGTGTAGTTAAAGGTGTACTATGTAAGTCTAGAGAAATGTGCAAAGAAACATAATACAAGGTGTGAAGGGCCCATCTCCCTTAATGTTACTCTTAATGATTACATGCATTCGGTTTTACTTGGAGTGTGTCTGCAAATGACAACATTGTGGTTTGAGTCCAAATACCACCTTGAGCCCTGATACATTGGACGAGACAGATTGCATAAACAGAAGATTGCTTGCAATGAAACCCTTAGTTTACTCAAATATTGGAACGCCTCAGAGTTTCGACATTTCCTGTTATTCTACGGTCTTCCTTGTCTGAATGGTATTGTACCTAGACAATACCTGGAACATTTCTTACTGCTTGTACAGGGCACCTAGATTCTGTTACCTCCGATAATATTGCCTTGTCTGAGCTATATTATCTTGAACTTGTGTTGAGGTTTGAACAGCTGTATGGGAAGTGTCACGTCAGCTCTAATGTCTGTATACTATTGCATGCTCCTTTATCAGTTCAAAATTGGGGACCTTTGTGGGCTCAAAGTGCACTCCTGTTTGAAAGTAGTAATGGAAGACTTCAAAACCTCTTCCATGGCACCCAGGGTGTACCAGGAAAAATAGCGGAAATGACTTTAATCTACCAACACATTCCAAGGTGAATAGCTCTTTCTTTCAGCACATGCTCAAACCAAGCAAGTACATTTGTCGAGGACATGCTGAGGGGATACCGACTCACCAACAAACGTGGAAAAAACGATGTGTTCTTCAAGTTGTACGGAGTCCAACACCAAGAGAGGCTTTCCTCCTTGTGGAGTCTGGCATTATTTACCAAGAAACATGTTACTTTCACCACAGAGCTATCGTTAATGGGAATCGCATTCACTCAAAAAGCAGAACCGCCTTATCTAAGCGCACAAACCATGTTGTGGTTACCCATGATGGGTGTGTTGGGATTGTCAGCTCTTTTGTTGATATTGGTAGTAGAGTGGGCTATGCTTTTATAGACCCAGTATTGGCAGCCAGATGGGCTGTAAGAGACGGATTGCAGTGCCTTCGGGATTCTCAAAGTGTTAGGGATTTCAAATGAAGTTCAACTAACAGACTGTACACACATCCGTTCTAGCTGTGTCTATCTAAAAGACATCCCTGGTTTACAAGGGGACTATGTCTGTTTACAGCCAAACAAATGGGAAGTTGACCAAAGACCCCAGGTATAAACTTGGAAAAGGAAATAGAGAAAACCGCTCATAGTGTTAAATGCATTTGTTTGCTAAACTTATTTTACAAGTTAGTGAATTGTTAGAACCTTGTGAATCTTAATAATAGAACAACAACAAATTGAACAGCCGAATACCATCTGTATAATCTGTACATTAAATGTATATTTTGCCATGATACAATACCTGAAATTTACTTCATCCAGTTATTTTATCGATTCTGTTAACCTTACTGTAATCAGACAAATTCAAAACAAATGTTCATACTTTCAACTGAATGTGTAGTACTACTGTATAGCCTATTGATCAATCAATTCTCAATATCTATTTTGCATGTCTTATTTATTTGTATAGCTTTCAATAAAAAGCTTTGTGAGCTGAAAAAAATTACCCATTCTATGTCAAAACCCACACTATTTTATACATGATATCAGGTCGTAATGGAGTACTCAGCAGTGTGAACTAAATAAAACAAAACAATAAAATGATTAGACCATGATGCTCTACTCTACAGCACAATTCACAATGATCATCTAAATCCTGCAGGCATTTGTGCATCCTGCAGGAATATTGTTAAGCATGCAGGATTCGAAGGATTTCTGCAGGACCCATTACATTCCTGCAGGAATATAAAAAACATGCAGGATTTTGCTCTGCAAGAATATTCAGAAGTATGGAGGATTTGAAGGAGTTCTGCAAGATTCCCACAGAAAATATTCAGAAAATCTTAAATTCCTGCAGGACTTTTTTTTGAAAGGGTACGTACTGCAGCTCTAAATGCAATTTAAAACATATTACCCTGCAAATAATGCCTTCCATATAAGTGTTTACTTTAATTGCAATATATATCCTAGAAAAACTCTAGAAAATATATTTACAAACAAGCAGGACACAGAGCAGGCTAGACTTCTGAATACTCACCATTAGTATAACGTTTCATGAAGCAATCAGCCTTACGCAATTGCAGATAGATGTGTGCCTATAGTGAGTGGCACGTTGACCTGACGAGGCAGCTGTATAATCATATTATGATGGCTCTCATCCCAGTGTGACCAAACTGGAAATGTTATTCATGTAGAGCGTGCGTTGGGTGTTATGCTCCTTCACATAACTTGTGATTTTGACAGATAGCTTGAGCCAAAAGGATGTTCTAAATTAAAGCCCACGTTTTTTTCTAATGTGATTCAATTAAAATGTATATTGTTTTTAAATTTCAAATTTGACCATGCACCATGTCGGATTAGCGTGCCATAGAGATAGAAGATCATGTCATGTCAAAGTTTTTATTGATCATATTAGTTGTATTTTTCTCCTTTTGAAACGTATACAATATAACCTACATATCGTTTTGATATAGTTTGCAATATTGAAACATACAAAATAATAGCGTCACTCTAAGCCTTCTTCACTGTTTACTAGTTTATTGTTTATTTAGGATGGAACAATAGTCTATTATTTTTTCATTATAAAAAATATCCATAATATTATGTCGTTGTCATATTTGTAAAAGTCAAATTTCCCGAATGCACAGTCAGGCAACATCGTATCCGCCCACCTGCAACTTAGAGACCCGCCCCGGTACAATGATTCAGAATCAGCCATGTGAGACACCGGTTGCAAACTAAAGCGTCATATGTTTGGAGGTTTATGAAAAGTTTTTCAACGTTTGTATTAGTGATTAGACATGGCAAAACAATACGACGTTTTACTAAGGCTGCTGCTCCTAGGCGATTCGGGGGTAGGGAAAACATGTTTGTTGTGTAGGTTCACGGAAAATGAATTTCTTTCATCACATATATCCACCATCGGTAAGACTTTCCGGTGTTTTTTTGTATGTCTACAACACTTATTTACCCGTTAGTTGGTGAATTATGTTGACTGCATGTGTGTTGGACACTTAATTAATCGTAATCACTTGTTCACCTAAATGAAAGAGAGTGTTCTAAAGAGATTTAGTTATTAGTTTATGAATTGACATATTTGTCTTAAACACAACTCACTGAATGAATTGTCTCTGTTTTCTGTGCAAAAGCTACTGTGTTGTGCATTTTGTGAAAGCCCCGATTAGCTGTTGTGACATGAATGTATCACAACACGAATAGCGGTTTGGTTTTATTGATAGGGAAAAAGTAGACTATTGGACATATGCTATGTTTGCAACTGTGTGACACCACCATAAAAATGAACTCTAACTATTGTTAAACTAAACAACACACTTTTTAAATGATGTGTCAATAATATGTATGCTTAGCTATTAGAGAGATACGTTCTCTTAGATGTGTCATTTAAACAATATGGAAGAAACATTTATCCAAACTACTTGTCTTAGGTTTGTAAATATCAGTTTCCTGTGTCACAAAGATGCTGTAGCTTTGTATGATTCATAAGCATGGGATAAAGCAATTCCTTCTTAACTGTAGTGGCATCAAATTGAAAACATGAAATATCAACAATAAAAAAATGACTTATAGAACATGTTTCATTATACCTTTCGCCACAAAATCATACATCTTTGATTTGCAAATTCTGTTACATTGAGCTTCACGTCAAAGATTGGAGTCTGTAGCAGAAGAAAAACCTATTTCAGACTTAAGCATGTCAACAGCAGAAGAAAAACCTATTTCATACTTAAGCCTATCAATAGCAGAAGACAGTCAAGTTGCCGAACAGGAAGTGTCAAATGGGAAACCTCTGTTATCCCCTCCATTGTTTCACCACATTCTTTTCCGAGACCTTTGTGTTGCGTCTCAGATATGTTGGTATCAGATTCATATCTCAAGTGGACTAATTAGCGGACTCCTCCCCCCCGGTCTTAGTAGCTAATGGCTTTGTTGGCAATGGTGAGGTGGACTGGTCTGTGAGAGAGTTCGAGGGACACGGCTCAATGGCTTCCAGGCTAAGTCTCAGTCTTGCGTTGAAATAGTAATTCCGCCTGGTCCTCTCTTTAGATATGGTTTATGGTTGGGCCTGTGCCTCTAATCTATATAACTGGTATGACTGGATAGAATGAGATCCGCTGTGTGTTAGGGGTTGCTGGAGTGTCCTAAGCTATGTGCACTAGAGGCTCTAAGCCAGGTCAAGCCACTGAGCTAAAACAATATCTTTTGTGTTTTTCTGTCGATCAGTGGGAGGTATGGCTTTATGTTTCGTTTCGAATATTAAGGACACCGCCACCATCATTTCTGTCTCTGACACGCACACAAAAAAACCCGGCACAAACACAAAGGTGTGAAGGTGGAACAACTTGCCGTGTTCAGCAGTGTTCAGTCAGTTCAGCTATGTGGTTTAGAAAGCCTACCGTTTGGACTGCAGGTAGAACTCTAGAAGGGGCAGGCTGGAAACTGTTCTTTTAGTACATTTTGTGTTGACCATCACGGGCCAGTCTGCTGTATAAAGTTGGTGTGAAAGGAGTCTCTGGTAGATTCCGACATGAGGACGCTGCAAACCTCGGGGATGATGACTGCGTTGTGCTCTCTGTTGCAGGGGTCGACTTCAAGATGAAAACAGTGGAAATAGATGGAGTCAAAGTACGAGTTCAAATATGGTGGGATATCTTTTTATAGCACTCAATGGCTGGACATAGCATTATGTTGAATGCATATTCACAATGTGTTTGTGTGTGTGTGTGTGTGTGTGTGTGTGTGTGTGTGTGTGTGTGTGTGTGTTCAGGGACACAGCTGGTCAGGAACGTTACCAAACCATCACAAAACAGTACTACAGAAGAGCGCAGGTGAACTTTTCAGTCTATTAAAGTGAAGAGTTGTAAATGGCTTTCTTTTGTCAGAGAATGCTATTCACAGAAGACTAAGAGTACCATTGAGTATACCTAGGACTCTATTAGAGGCAAAGACACAATGGAAAACTGGACTGATACTTGTTCGATGGTTATACTCTCCTGAAAAGGCAACAAATGTATGTTCCCTTGCCTGTAGACACACACACACACACACACACACACACACACACACACACATTGACCTTCCAAGTCCAATGTCACTTGTAACACTGTGGAAATAAGAGCTAGTTAGTAAAAATGGCAACCAATGTCGGTGGGTTCTTCTAACCCTTCGGATCTTCTTCCAGGGCATCATGCTGGTGTATGACATCACAAGTGAAGCATCCTTCCAGCACATAGTCAAGTGGGCTAGTGACGTAGATGAGGTAAGAACTGACCCTAGCACGGGGCATTGAAATGGGTGTGAACTCCCTCATAGTAGCGTACCCTGGCTTCTTTAGGCACTGTAGCAGAAAGAGTTAACAAAACAAAATAATATAACAAAACATTACTCACACCTCTGAAAGACGAAAGACAAAAAAACTCCCCTCGTAAACCCTTTCTTATTTTTTACCCTGTCATGAAAAAGACCACTCCCCCTCTCCTTTGTTCCTCTTGAATGTATGTTGTCTCTCTTGATTGAACAAGACATTGTCTCCGCCATTGTCTCCGTGACCCAGTACTTGCGTAACCCCGCCACGTATGGCTGCGGTCCAGGAGCTGTAACCGGCAAGGTCTCTGTACCAGAGTGGGGTCAGAACCACGCTCATGTGACCAGACCTGAGAGAAGGCCAAATGTTCTCTCTGTCCTGTGCTCAGATTCATATTTGGGTTTGGTGGTAGTGGTGGATGTCTCAGAACTGGCCTTGGACAGATGGGGGCTGTAGCCTTTGCCCAGGCTGCAACTGTAACAGGTGTAGCGCAGATACTTTAGAACCATACTTATTTGTCTGGGTTTACGTTTTTTTAGGCTATTCTCGAGTGTGTATGGTATGCTCCTCAAAAACAGAGATAAAAAGTAATAACATAATAAAAAAAAGCTTATGGTTTGGAGTTTAAGGGTGAAAAATTGTATCCTTGTATCATTTTTCTTGAAGTAAAATTTTGAAAACGGGTTAGTTTGACCCAAACACCACATAAGGGTTGAGTAAATGAAAATCTGTGTTTTTCCTGCTTGCAGTTTGCTCCCGACAAGGTGCAGAGGATCCTGGTGGGAAACAAGTCAGATGAGGAAGTAAACAGACAGGTGGCCGAGGACAGGGGAATCCAGGTGAGCTCTGATCGGCTCTGAGCACTCTCTGCTATGCACCCCGAATACATATTTCTGTGTCTGTCTCGTCATCATTTACAGTGTAGGAGGTTAAGACGAGGTTTATCGATGCAGCCAGCGTTGTTGTTGACTTCTCTGCTTTTGTTGGGTTGGGTTGCAGCTCGCAAAAAACTATGGACTGGACTTCTTTGAGGTGAGCGCCCGCACCGATACCAACATCAAGGAGGTGAGCGTGTGGACAGTTGCTATGTTTGCATGTCAATTGAATCACAAGCACATTTTAAGTTAGTGTTTCATTTTTATTCATCCTCACTTTTCATATACACTGCTGTGCGTAGCTGTGAGTGTCTGGCGGGGAATTCCCCATGAAATTGATAAACTATGTTGTTCCTGTTCATTTCCTCCAGTCTTTTACACGTTTGACGGAGCTGGTGCTGCTGGCTCACAAACGCGGCATGGACAAGCCGCTTGGTTCCCGAGAACGCTACCTGGACACAGCTGATCTGGAGGAGGAGGAGGAGGAGGAGGAGAGGGACGGGGATTCTCCAGTCCCTGACAAAGACGCCAAAGCTCACAAGAAGTGCTGTTAGTCTGATGACGGAGCGCCACGTTTAAACTTCCTCCATCCCCAGCCTGTCTTTCAAGAGCATGGTTAGGGCTTACTAGCCCTGACAGGCTGGTGTTTTATTCGACACAGAAAGCAGTCTCGTTTGTCCTCTGTCTTGATATGAGGACTGGTCGTCAAGCGATGACCACGGCTCGCAACCCCAACGACATTGCCATGGCAACAGCGGTTATTATAGCCCCATCTCCAGCCATTTTCTCAATATTAATTAATTTTATATTAATATTAAAGCCAAACTTGGAAGACTGACAACCGCACGCTATAATTCCAAAAATGTTAATGTAATTCTCACATAGTTTTAGACTGGTCAGGGAATGCTTTGCACACTGACATCAGTGTTTGCAACCAGAATAGTCTGCAGCAGTAGTGTTACACACCCACCAGCAGAGGGCACTGTGCTGCATCCACTCTGAGCCAAGTTTCAATTGGCCTGCTGCTTGATATAACCCATGGAGTTCCTTTGAAAAGTGAAGCGGATCCTCAGCCTGAGTGCTTGAATTGCTCTGCACCGAGGGACTTGTTATTCACTGTATTATCTTTATTGTTATAAATAGTCACGTTCTCTGTGGTGGCTACGCTATAACCCTCACAGAATCACCAGTCCGATCAGATAAGAGGGGGTGTGCAGGGTTTGGGATGGGTCCAGTTCTTGAATAGTGGTTGGGTTGTGTTGGTCGGGAGTTGTCTGTATTGGAGCTAACAACACGACCAGAGGATACAGCTAAATTATTCACACAGAGAAACACAAGGCTAGGGAGAGATTTGTTTACATGATGAACATAACTACTTAGGCAACCAGATTGGTTCGGTGTTTGTGTTGATGTATTTTGTGAATGCCTTTGATGTTGTCAATTTGAAGAAGGTCTTGTACTCAATGCAACATTTGGAAATCTGTTCAACAACTGTTGTTGATTTGAGAGAATGTCTCATTGCAGTTATTTGATATTTGGAAGAACACTGAAAAATGAATATGTGTATTTGGTTATATTATAAAAATAAATGTATAATTTTCGGAACCAGATTGGACATTGTTTCACAGTTACCCGGCCAGAAGATAGTACAGACAGTAACACAGTTGAGAGTTACACCTGTTTTGTTGGGAGATGTCATGCATATTTTATCCTGTCCAGAGAAAGACTGGTAACGACTTGTTTAATGTTTAATGACTTAGAAACTGATATGTGTCCAAGAACTGCCAGAGAGCTTAATTGTTTAATATTCTATATGAGGTGCACTGCAGTGTGATGGCCATAATAGTGCCCCAAAAAAGTAGTTTTAATGTTTATTTTGTCTCATGAAGAGTTTATTGAATCATATACTTGAACAATATTTTGAGCCTTTAGTGATCACACCCATCATTGCAGCGCTACAAACTGAAATTGGACTCTTGTGTTTTGTCTCGAGTGAGCTAGAGTGTATTGTGTCAAGAGTGGTGTAGATCAGCTTACAGGTGCAGGGCCATCGGACACCCAGGAAAGACAGCTTTGCATCCTCTGCATCGTCGATACCCTGCCACCCGGGCAGCCACCTGGTCAACCAGACGGACAGCCAGCCAGACACAACCACCCCGCCACCCACACAGCCGTCCAGACGGACAGCCGCCCAGAAACTAGCGAGGTCGTCAGGTCCCGAAGCCATCCGTTCCGCCGTCTGACCCCGGCGGAGAACCAGACGAAAGGGGGGAAGCACCATGACGTTCATCGCCAAGACCTTCTACGACCTGAGAGCCACCACCTTGGAGGGCGACCCCGTGGACTTCAACGTGTTCCGAGGGCGGGTGGTGCTGATCGAGAACGTGGCCTCGCTCTGAGGCACCACCACCCAGGACTTCACCCAGCTCAACCAGCTGCAGAGCAAGTTCCCCCACCGCCTGGTGGTTCTGGGCTTCCCCTGCAACCAGTTTGGCTACCAGGTCAGTGGATGTAGTTTCGGCAAAATGTCTAATTTGGGCAAAGCCAGTGATGCAGTTTTGTCTGATGGAGCTCATCTTTTTCTGTTCTCATCTGACCAAGGTCACTATAGTCAAAACAGTATTTATTATTATTCTAATATTATTGTATTTTAATATGATCATATTTGACAAAAAATATTTGGCACCGTGTGTGTGTATGTGTGTGTGTGGTGCAACCTCTTTTCTTTACCATAGGAAAACTGTGCCAACGGTGAGATCCTGAACTCCTTGAAGTATGTCCGTCCTGGGAACGACTACCAGCCGGGCTTCACCCTCTTCGAGAAGTGCGACGTGAACGGCGTCAACACCCATCCCGTGTTTGCCTACCTGAAAGACAAGCTGCCCCTCCCCAACGACGACCCCCACTCCCTCATCCAGGACCCGCGCTTCCTCATCTGGAGCCCCGTCTGCCGGAACGACGTCTCCTGGAACTTTGAGAAGTTCCTGGTCGGGCCAGAGGGGGAGCCCTTCAAGAGGTACAGCAAGAAGTTCCCCACCATCGACATTGAGACGGACATCATGAGGCTGCTCAGGCTAACCAAGAACTGACAGTAGCCGACACACACACACACACACACACACACACACACACACACACACACACACACACACACAGAGAGCAGTGCATCAATAGCTGAAATGACACCATCCATACTTTTGAGCCTTATTATATGACGGTTATGTTCCAAAAAAATAAAAAAAGAGAATGTTTCCTGAGGCTTTAGTAAGAGCTCAAGAGTTTTGGAGGATGACATTCAATATGCTCAGCCCCTTTTGAACATTATACAAAGTCATCTCAAAACGACATTTAATGGCGAATTTGTAAACTTTCAAATGGTTTAAAACCTGCATGTCTGCTATTGTTTTGGTGCGCTTTCACAGGTTACTACCATCACATATGCACAAAGCTGTGTATTCACTTGTCATCTTGTCATGCATCTTAGTGGCCAGCAAGTGGTGCTGTTGATCTTATACTCATAATACCTTAGCAATTGAATACATTTGTGTGGCTTGATAAGAATATGTTATAAAACAACACATTTCACAATGTAGCTGAAATAAATAACTTATATTTATTAAAAAGTGTCTTTGTTTGTGTTTAATCATACAAGAGATGATTTGTTATATTGAGATCTTGTGCCTAATCCCGAAAACATTGCAAAGAAATTGTTGGAATGCCTGAGATACTTGTGTGACCAGCAGATTAAGCAGGTGACACAATAAACGGAAAGGTATGTGGGTCAGGTTTGATCTGGTGCAAAAAAATACTTCCAGGTCAATCCCCCTGACTAACCAAATTCTTTCCCCCTTTATCCCTGTCTGTTCCCATAAAAACTAAAAAGTCTACATTCTTCAGAGATCAAATCTCTGAGAGCTCAAACTCTGGTCTTAGATCACTGATCGTAATCCTTTCATCCCATTTTATTTGAAACTAAGAGACAAGACTGATCCTAGATCTGCACTCCGAAAGGACTTGATAACGGGCAGCCCGCTGTTTATCAACCCCGATCTGCCGAGCCAGCGCTTCTACTTGTCTCCTCAGATCAGCTCCCGTGAATTGCTTTCGTGTTTCTTCCTGCACTTACTGTTAGAAAGAACATTGTCAGGGGCTTAGCCCTATTCCCATCTATCCAATGCGTTTTGCAGTCGTTAAGCATTTCCCCAGCCTCTTCTTTAATTCAAAAAGGCAGTGAACCAGAGCCTGCGGTGTAGCCTAACTGTGCTAGGATTATAGTTGGAATTCCTCATCTATTGACAAAGCTAAGGAAGAGCCACTGGGCCCCACTAAGGACGTCCTCAGAATGTCAGCGCTGTCATGACAACAGAGCCAGGCTGAAGCCAAGCTAACTACAGCTAACTAATCGATGCTCACGCAGTTGTGTGCTTGATTCCACTTTTCTCTCTGTAGACCAATCCGGTGACTTTTGGACCTTCTTTTTCCCCCAGGCCATCTGTTTACATAGCAACACCAAAAAAAGGACAGCCAATTTCTCTTGTCTCACGTCAGTGTGCACAGTTGGACAATCTTTAATGTGCAGTGTATACCACCACTCTATATACCACTCTTTCTAGGGATGAAATCAAAACTACTAAAGTGTAGTCTGCATATCTTATGATACCTATTCTATGCTTTTGAAGACATTTTCATGGGTCTAATTATCATTCAGAATCAGCCCTGGCATCCATTTTCTCTTTTTTTCTGTTGCATGTATGTCCCAATCCAGTTATTGCAACGCACCTGGCCCACTCTTGTATAGGACAGGTGAACTCATGAGGGTGCTAGTTCGGTAGAGTGCAGATGAAAATTCAACTCCCTGATGTAATTACCCGAGGCGAATTGTACTTCTTCCCGTTAGTAGTGGTCATATCATCATGTTTGGACTATATGATATGCTTTAAAGGTTATTGTATCTCTTTTATTAAAATATGTACAAGTAGTCACCCCACGCTAGGTTATCTGTAATTGTGAACTATAAAATGCAACATAAAGAAATGCATTCTGCCATAAGAGTTGTCTGAACTGGTTTTCTGCATTTTATTTTTATTTTTTTTACAATACTTTGAACTCTGGCAATAGGACATGAACAGTCCACCTGTAGTAGGCCTACATGATACATCAATGATTACATGTCTTTCTTACTTTCCCCTTTCACAAGATCGTTATTGTGAAAAGTTATCCCAAAACGTAGATTTTCAGTGAGGAAATGAACTGAAACGATTGTGACTACAGGTGATTATTGACACGTCCAACCATTGCATTTTGTGCTGCAGCCTTCTCGCGAGATTTTGGTTACAGAGGGGAGGGTGCCTGGAATGAGCTCATCCCTCCAGTAACTGCATAGCGCAGCGAGGCAAACCCGTAACTTTGGCTCAAACTTCTAAGTTGCGTTAAGGACCAAGACGCCAGGACAATTGTGATTACAACCAGGACGGAATCTGCTCTCGTTAAGATAGAAAGGCGCACTACACGCAGTTCTTTTGGATTTGGGTATTCCACGAGTACAACAAAAGAGGAAAAAAGGCTCAGTATTGTGTTCATGCCATCCAATGGTTGCAAGAGAAAGCAGAAAAGGTGAGACGGTAACAACAGATCTGGGGGCACACAATAGTACGTGAGCGACATATTTGGGAGTACTGTGTTCAGAAACATATGTTCCTTTAGGTTGGTGTAGACAAATTGGGATGTTGTAGTCTAGAGTTAATAATAAAATGCGCTATCAGTGCTACATAATAGGGAGAGAATAATCGCGTCTAGTAAAGTGGAAACAGTAAGCTTTCATTTGCGCGTGACAGGAACTGTCAAAATGTATCCGTGCTAATGAGCATTGCAACATTACAGCATTTAGTCAAGGACAATGCATTGGTCCTAGTCTTGGCCTGATGAAAGCTATTACAGGTGGCATTGAGCAGAGCCTGCATACACAAGCCAGTGTGCCTGTTCACTTAGAGAGAGAGAGAGAGATAGAGTATTTGTATGAATGAAAGCCTCATTGTAGTCAAGTTTCAGAATCGCATTCTATGATCTTTACTGAAGTGATATAATGCATTGGTGTTGTGGCCCTCTGCCGAGCTTTCTCAAAGCTTCGATTGTTAGCTGACTAACAATGCTGCATCAAGTCCCTTGAACCCGCACTGTAATAGTGGACTTGCCCTGTAATCAGCTTGATGGGCAGTGCTGTTTGCATGCAATTGTGTTTGACTTGGACTAGTTCACTCCATTCATTGTGATGGTGATCCTTTCTACATTACTTGGTCTACAGTGTATTTTACGTGAGAAGACAGTCAAGGAGCACTAGGGCAGATTCACTGGAATAAACAAACAGTTCTCCCTTTGTTCATGACAAAAGCCAAGTTCTTAAATGTTTAATTGAGAAAGTGAAGTTTGTGGTGGGGTAGATTTCAGCGACTCCCTGTGCTACCTAGTTCAGAGCTGGGAACCTGATTTGGTTCTGCCAGGGATCTGGCACCTGTGAGGTTTGCTGCCACTGGCACAGCTGGATCCGTTTAGACTGCTGGGAGGAACCTGGGAACTGTTTTCAGGATCTTCCAGTTCTGCTGCCATACGGCTGTAAAAAAACAAACCATGCATTTGTCGCTAGTGATTAATAACTAATGAATGTGAGAACCACTTGACAGTTGAACACATAAGTCATATTGTAGATTGTATGGTCATATTTAAACGCTGAATTAGAATGGTCTTTCTTCCCTTCGTTCCTTAGAAGTCATGTAGTTCTGTCCTAGCAGCTTTGGGCCACTGGCAGGAAAAGCGTGTATCTCTGTATTGTTAATCTCTCTTGATGAGTGGTGTCATGTGAGGTACTGTATGTAACAGGTGTGTCACCAAATGCTTTTTGTCTCACATAATTCAAAAACTTTACCTTTCGCTGCCGAAATGCGAAACACTATTTTCAATTTGTATTATACAGCGTAACCGCCTGTTCCACTTTCATCCTTGTATATACTGCCCTAACACTATTTCATCATGCTGGGTGGTTTTCATAAAAAAAAACACATACACTTAACGACCTCCAGTTGCCTTCTGCCAATGGTAGAGTCAGTGTCTGTCAGCTATCAGAGGGTTAGCACTGACACAGGGTGGTCGTCTTACCTTAACTTTGAGACGTGTTTTAGTCAGTATCCCAAAGCACAGCCGAACAATATGGGACGCCGTATGGAACATGCTCAATTTAGTGACAGCAGTACATACAGGGATGAGAGGGGAACAGGCAGGTACACTGTGTAATACAGGGTCAGCACCCTGAGTGGTGTGTTACCCCCTGGGCTAGGGCTAGGGCTGGTGCTGTGACTGGGGCTGGGGCTAGATGTTTGCCCCAGAACCCCCCACCCCCCACACCTTATTGTAAGGTGGCTCAGCCTTCTGTATTTATGCCTGCTGCAGAGAACACACTGTTCTGAGAGAGAGAGAGAGAGAGAGAGAGAGAGAGAGAGAGAGAGAGAGAGAGAGAGAGAGAGAGAGAGAGAGAGAGAGAGACAGAGAGAGAGAGAGAGAGAGAGAGAGAGAGAGAGAGAGAGAGAGAGAGAGAGAGAGAGAGAGAGAGAGAGAGAGAGAGAGAGAAAAAAAAAAAGCTGTTCTGAGGGGGAGGATGTCTGACCTTGGCTCTTCCCCTGTCTGTTCAGCGCCCCCCCTCTCTAACTGCCCCTGGCCCCCCCGCCGCCTGTGTCCGGGTCCGGTCTGCCCTCATGGCTCCTGCCCATTCATCTGGCCCTTCGGTTGCCAACACGTTAACAGCCAGCAGCTTCCTGTTGCTAAGCTAGGCCCGTCTTTCTGGGGCAACCCCCCATTGTCTCCCATGCGTTTGTAAGGGAACAGCGTGCTCAGCTGTGGGATTAGGCCCATAGGAGGAGCATTGTGCTGCTGCTGCCTTATAAAGTGCCCCGCTCCGGAATGTGTACGCTGCAATTATGTGAAAGGCCCCCGGTTAAGCAGCCCCGACCGAGACTGAATGTGTTGGCTTTGTTTTTCCGACGCCTCAGATTGTTGACGTGCGGTTATGAGGCGGTTTGCTGCAAAGCGCTCGTCAGGGGTTTGGAGAATGAATGACTCTCGATGTTGGTGCGTGGTTCGCAAATGTTTACGTTCGACGGCGATTAGAGTCATTTCACAGTCGGATTGATCTATGTAATATAATGGTGCCCTCGTGGTGGCTTTGACTGGGGCATAATTGTGTCTTTTCCAGAGTTTTTGGGGGACTTGCGTTCCCAATTGGAAACGGCGCAATATTAGATTGTGGATTCATAAGTCAAGGTCGAGGTGATACTTTGACCTAGACAGAGTCTTAAAATATAAAATTTTTAAGGCTACTTTAGTTCTATATATACAGTATGTACTTTACATACAGTATTATTTTGGCCTTCAGTGGGTGTACATGTCAGATTGCTGAAAATCATTTTGTAAAAACAGAAGGGTGTGTTCAGTTGGGAAATGAGTTTGGCCCGTGTTAGTCAAATGGCAGTCAGATGTACTGATGACACACATGTTAGTATCCATTTTACTGTCTGTGTTGGCGGGGGGGTGAGTTTGACTGTGATGCATGATGAATGTGAAGAGGTTGACTGAAGTGCAGGTGTGTGTGTGTGTGTGTGTGTGTGTGTGTGTGTGTGTGTGTGTGTGTGTGTGTGTGTGTGTGTGTGTGTGTGTGTGTGTGTGTGTGTGTGTGTGTGTGTGTAAGATGTTAACCTGTTAACCTGGAGGTGTTGTCTTTGATTTTGGGTTTACTTAGAAGGCATAAGTGTGACTGGGGTTAGCGTGGGTTGCCTGGCAGGTGATGACAGAGACTGTCTGGGGGAGGGGGAGCGGAGATGAGGGGATGAGGGGGGATGAGGGGGGGTGGGGGGGGGGGTGGATGAGGGGAGCTGACTGTACTGGACCCAGCCAGAACGGGACGGTTGGAGAGGCTATTTCCTGTTGAGCCGTCGGAATGTCGAGGCATTGTCCAGTCTGAGCCGGCTGTGCCAATCAATAGAGGGGACCCGGCTACTCTCTGCCAGCCAATAGCGTGGGCCCGGAAGCTCTCTGCCAACCAATAGCGTGGGCCCGGCAGCTCTCTGCCAGCCAATTGTAGAGGCCCGAGGGCTCTGGCCCGACAACACCCACTGGAACATAGTATTAGTCACCCGAACCCCATGCCCCTTCAACCTCTGACAAAAGCCACCACTTTTAATGTGTGGGGGATGACACGACTAGAGGCCCAGGCTAGCGTTAGCAAAGCCGCTCTCAGTGAACCCAGGTGTGACGTCTTTTCTAGTAACATTGTCTGAGAGGGTTCTGACCTGACTAAGATATGCCTCTCCTCCCTTCGGAACAGCTGTATAGTGGTTTGACCCTGCTGTGACCCCCGCCAAGCCCACAGTGACTGGGGTGAGGTTGGAGCCGGAACTTGCTCTTCACGCACAGTCCCAGTCACACCACGGACAGAGAGGCAGAGCCTCTTACTGTCTCTCCAAGGCTGGCTGGCTGGCTGGCTGGCTGGCTGTCTTGCTGTATACCCAACTGGTCGACTGGATAGACATACAGTCGATGCTTGGTAAACAAAAATCTCAAGCCCTTTATTATAAGTCAGCCTACAACGTGCCGGACGACAGAAATTACAGATACATTACTTACTGCAGCTGAAGCGTTAACAAGGTAAACAGCCGCATTGGGAAAATCCCCCTTCCGGAAGAAGTCGTTATGGTGACGGAACATTGCATGATACCAATGCTGTCGCTCCGGGCTACATGTAGTCACACAGCGAAGGAGAGTTACGTTGTCCTGACTTGTCCGCACGGTGATGTTCTCTCTCCTTTTCCATACCTCTCTCCTTTCCTCCTCACGAAACAACAGATCTCTATCTCCGGGCCCGGGGCTGCGCCACATGAAGAGACGATCCCTAGCGCCAGTTCACACCAGCGCCACGTTGTCGTGGTAGCACGTCGCCGTAGAGACCACGCGGCCGCCGCGGGTTTCCATGGAAACGGCAGTGATCCCCTGGTGTTTTGGTAGCTTCTTCCCCATCCAGAGGGATGGAGGGCCGTGCTCCAGAGGTGTTCCTGTTGTCACCCCTCCCCGGTAGACAGAAACTTGAGAGGGAGGCCGCAGAGAGGAATGCTCCAGGGCTGGGTCCAGGCTCGGGGGACAGGCCCCCCACTTGAGACTCCTCGGCCTGGGCCTCCTCGTTCGAGACCCCTAGCTCCCCTGTTTATCCTAATACCTCCGAGAGCTGCACCACATAGTGAACCTGAAAATCTAAACAAGGCAACACTGTATGCGTTCCCTTTGATAGACTGATCCCAGCTATCTAAGCAGCGTCAGGAATGTTCCTCTCCCGCTTTCCTCTGTTTCCCCTTTGTTTCCACCCTGCCTATCCCACAGATCCCTGCGTTGGTGTTATTACTGTAGGATTCCACATCCTGAGCAGCTGGGAACGGGCGGAAAGGAAAAGTGAACTGAAATTGTTTGTCAGAATGGCCGCTGCTTTTGTGAAACAATTCAATGGAGTTGTTGCCCCGTGGCGAGCAAGGTCAAAAACGTCAGTTGAAAAATATTTGAAAAGCTTCCCGTGTGATTGATTTAGCTCGCCATACAGTTCAAAAAGCCCCCTGAGAAAACTCATCTGTCTTTCTGTCCCCCAAGTCAACTGTTTACTCCAGCCACCGCCATTAATGTGGTCTTATTATGTCATAATAGTAGTGTTGTCTCTCTCTCTCTCTCTCTCTCTCTCTCTCTCTCTCTCTCTCTCTCTCTCTCTCTCTCTCTCTCTCTCTCTCTCTCTCTCACTCGCACTCTCCATTAGGGAAAATATTACCAGTGGTATTACAGATATGACTGGGTTGTTGTTATTATGTATGAATATCCCAGACTGAAATGTTCCGCCGGTGCCCCAGGCGGAGGGGCCAGATTAGGCCGACTCTTAACAAACAAAGTCTGCTGCCCTGGCTGGTGCTTCCTGGTGGTGGGCTTGTGGTGCAGTTGATGGTGTGTTCCTGGATCCCTGGCTAGCTTGCTGCCTTGCCCCGGGCCCTGGGCTTGTGGTGCATTCCTGGTTCCCCTGGCTTGGTGCTTCCTGACTGTGTCCTGTGGTGCAGTTGGTGGTGTGTTCCCGGATTCCCGGGCTGGACTTTCCTGGTGGTTGGTGGCTTTGTACCGGTCGTGCAGTGGGTGGTGTATTCCCGGATCCCTGGCCGGAGTGGGTAGAATCCTATCATACCCCCGCAACTGGATGGAGTTGGCTGGTAGCAGCCGGTTGTGTTCGGATTTGGAGGCGTGTTTATTAATATCGGGGAATCGAGGATCGTAACGCCCACCACTGCGACGGTTTTGTAATAACTGGTCGTTAGTTTGGAGAAGTGATCCGTTTAATTTGTTCTGTGCGGAAGACAGAAGGAGGGGGATAGGTCGATGGCGCGCTGTGGAGGGAGAGGCGCGATGGAGATAGCTGGTGGGGCTGGTTGCCGTAGCGAGCTCTGCCGTAAATAGCTGGCCGTCCGTCTGTGTCTTGATGGGCTAGCGAGGAGGCAGGGCGACAGGTAGGCAGGGAGACGGGCTGAGAAGGAGAGTGAGACAGGGAGGCAGGGAGACGGGCTGAGAAAGAGAGTGAGACAGGGAGGCAGGGAGACGGGCTGAGAAGGAGAGTGAGACAGGGAGGCAGGGCGACGAGCTGAGAAGGAGACAGGGAGACAGGGAGACGGGCTGAGAAGGAGACTGTGAGACAGGGAGACTGTGAGACAGGGAGACAGGCAAATACAACGAGGCAAAGCGGCCAGGGAGACAGGCGACGAGCAGGCAGGGAGACGGTGGTCCGGAGCATTTATGGGATGTTGCTGGGAGCCTCCTGCCCTGAATGTCAATTAGAAGGAATTCACTGTGGGCAATAGAGCTGCTAGGAGCAAATTAAAACACCTGCAACAAGCCCTGTCCCAGACACTCCCCAGTATTGTCGCCTATGCAATGACAGTGCATACTCCAATCTAAACATGACTGTGCATTCTCCATCTATACACGACTGTGCATTCTCCATCTATACACGACTGTGCATAATCCAATCTATGCATGACTGTGCATACTCCAATCTATACATGACTGTGCAAACTCTCTTTGCAATGACTGTGCATACTCCAATCTATATATGACTGAGCATACTTCAATCTGTATATGACTGTGCATACTCCAATCTATATATGACTGCGTACTCAATCAATGTATGACTGTGCATACTCTAATCAATCTATGAATGTGCACACACTAATCAGTCTATGACTGTGCATACTCCGATCTATATATGACTGTTCATCCTCCCTTTGCAATGACTGTGCATGCTTCCCTCTGTGTGACTGTGCATCCTTCCTACAGTATATGTGACTGCATGTTTCCTTCTGTATGACTGTGCATGCTTCCTACAGTATATGTCACTGCATGCTTCCTTCTGTATGACTGTGCATGCTTCCTACAGTATATGTCACTGCATACTTCCTTCTGTATGACTGTGCATGCTTCCTACAGTTGCATGTCACTGCATGCTTCTTTCTGTGTGACTGTGCATGCTTCCCTCTGTATGACTGTGCATGCTTCCTTCTGCATAGGACTCTTAATGCTACCCTCTATAGATGGCTCTTTGTGATCCTTTCAGAAATTAATCTGCACACACCGTCCTGTGCTGCATCGCCCTTATGACTAGGGATGCTCCCTTCTCTAAATGACTCTGCATGTTCTCTTCTAAATGAATCCCGTGCTCCGTTCTATTCATGACTCGGCATGTTCCGTTCTCTGTATGACTCAGCATGTTCCGTTCTCTGTATGACTCAGCATGCTCTGTTCCACAGTGTTATATGCATGCTCCCTTCTGTGTATCACTCTGACGTTCTCCCTCCTATATGACTGTTCATGCTCACTCCTATATGACTCTTCATGCTCACTCCTATATGACTCTTCATGCCTCCTCCTATATGACTCTGCATGCTCACTCCTATATGACTCTTCATGCTCACTCCTATATGACTCTTCATGCTCACTCCTATATGACTCTTCATGCTCACTCCTATATGACTCTTCATGCTCACTCCTATATGACTCTTCATGCTCACTCCTATATGACTCTTCATGCCTCCTCCTATATGACTCTGCATGCTCACTCCTATATGACTCTTCATGGTTCCTCCTATATGACTCTTCATGGTTCCTCCTATATGACTCTTCATGCTCCCTCCAAAGTGACTCCCATGCTCCCGTTCTTCATGACTCACTCCTATAGGAGTCTTCAGGCTCACTACTAAATGAGTCTTCAGGCTCTTTCCTAAATGAATCTTCAGGCTCCCTCCTATATGACTCTTCATGTTCCCTCCTAAATGAATCTCCCGGCGTTACAGAGCCCTGATTGCACCCAGCTGGCCGGCCCTAACGAGGGGGCAGTGTTAATTGCGTTCCATTGTCCCGGCGACCCGTGAAGCGGGACTACAAAAGGAGAGGAGAGGGATGGGAGGGGAGGGGGCGTCTTGGGAGCCGGCCTGTCAGACCCGGTCAGACCAGTGGGGCGGAGGGGAATGTTCACTGTGTTACGACCTCTTCAGAGGAGGGGGGAGACTCTCTGCCCTGGGCACCGCTCAGCGATACACTGATCTGGCAGGTTAGAGGGTTAGGAAACCTCCAGGTTGCCAGGTTGGACGATTTCTACTTTAATTGCCCGAGTTCTGTCATAGAGTTATTGTAGTTTGTAGCGTATTAACTATCCGTAGCCGTGTTTTAAAGGATGTTGAAAGGTGTTTTGGTTGTGTTCAGGACGGAATCTTTCGCACTCGTCCAACATGGCAACTCGTCAGTGCTGCTCCGCAGTGCAGTTGCTGGGAGGTTACCGTCAGGCAGTAGCAACAGCCACAACGCCTGCAGGCATGGACCTTGGTTCCCTGGTTCCCTGGTTCCCTGGTTCCCTGTTTCCCTGGTTCCCTGGTTCCCTGACCCTGGCTCTCGGGTTCCCTGACCCTGGCCCTCTGGCTCCCTGGTTCCCTGGCTCTCTGGTTCCCTGACCCTGGCTCTCTGGCTCCCTGGCTCTTGGGTTCCCTGGTTCTCTGGCTCTCTGGCACGGCCAGTGATTTAGCAGGCCTCCTTGTTACGCAACGCTGCCTGCTGAGTTATCGCTGCTCAAATGACCGGCTGTGAATTGATCTAGTGTGCTGCCGAGCAGGGACCCCAGCCCATATAATTGGACTGGAAGTGCATCGGGCCACAACCTGGCAACCGTCCACAACCAATAACTGGAAATATTTCATGTTTGAATGGACCTGGAGGGCAGGCCGTAGAGCCAGAGCAACTAGAACGGACAGGGGGTCTTAACGCCATGGCATCCTGGGCTGCTGTGCCCTAGATGGGCCTGGGTTTCAGTCGACTATGTTTCCTACGCAGAAGGGACACCGTGCATTTCCAATGGGGTGAACAAGGCGACTTTCATTCTATTAAA
>CM030181.1:4608483-4610983 GCA_017639675.1 Aplochiton taeniatus | reverse complement strand
GGGTCTGGGTCTGGGTCTAGGCTCTGGGTCTGGGCCTGGGTCTAGGTCTGGGTCTGGGCCTGGGTCTAGGCTCTCGGTCTGGGTCTAGGCTCTGGGTCTAGGTCTGGGTCTGGGTCTAGGTCTGGGTCTGGGTCTGGTTCTGGGGGAGCTCACTCAGTCCCACCGGTATCTCTGTGTATCAGCCTACTACACTACCAGCTCTCCCTGTGTGTGTGTGTGTGTGTGTGTGTGTGTGTGCGCGTGTGTGTGTGTGTGCGCGTGTGTGTGTGTGCGCGTGTGTGCGTGCGTGCGTGCGTGCGTGCGTGCGTGCGTGCGTGCGTGTGTGTGAGACTGACTGGTAAGTGACTGGGCTCTCCTCTGTCTGCAGAGCCCTCTGTGGGTTGTGGCTCGACAGGACAGGCGCGGTCGACCGCTGTCTGGGTTAACGGGAGGTCGTCCAGGACTGGGACTCCCACAACCTCCCTCTCCCTCCATATGTATCTCCCTGCACCCCTCCCTCTCCCCTACCCAAGTTCCAGCCTGGTTCATACACGCACGCACGCACGCACGCACGCACACACACACACACACACACACACACACATCTCATCTGGTGGTCTTTGTAACAAGTACTTTTTAAACTATTAACATTTCAGCCAAAGTCGGCTTTGATTTTTGTCCAAAGTGTTTTTATTTTGTGTGAGCCTAGAGAAGTGGGAAGGAGTGTAAAATATAGACGCAGGAGGAGAGGAGGGAGAGGGGGAGCCGCAGAAGGAGAGGAGGGAGAGAGGGAGAGAGGGAGACATGGAGGAGAGGAGGGAGAGAGGGAGACACATGGAGGAGAGGAGGGAGAGAGGGAGACACACAGAGGCCCAGTCCAGAACAGAGGCATCATTGTGTCAGCCTTGGAGAGCAAAGAGTCAGGGAGACCCTTCAGAGTTCCTCCCCTTCCCCCCTCTCGGTGCCAGCCGGCCCCTCTCAGAGCTAAGAGGTCCCCCTACTGCTCCGCCTTTGTCTGGGCATCTTGAGTCTCTGGTCCTGGGTGCAGGGGGAACACCACACCTGGCTGGTTCCCTGGCAGGCTGGCTCGCCGACTCGCTGGCTGGTCGTCTGACTGGCTAGCTGGCTGGCCGGTTGGTAGGCTGGCTCCTTGGTTGTCTGGCTGGTTGGTACGCTGGCACCCTGGCTTGTGCCCTGGCTGGCTGGCTGGTACCCTGGCCGGCTCCCTGGCTGGCAGGCTGACCCAGACCATGCTCTCAGTGTTTTAAGGAGCTTGACTTTTGGGTTGCCATAGCAACGTTCGCTGCCTAGACTTAATGGCATTACCGCGATGGAAACGCATGATTCCACGAACGCGGAGAGCGTGCCGCTCCGCTATTTCCAATCCCAATGCCAGAGCGGTTTATCCTCCAAAATGGCCGTATGCTCGAACGCGAGCGAGATTAGCGCCTTGGATCACGGGGGATGGGACTCATCCGCCCTGCCAACGTGACGCCGTGCGGTACTGGGAGCCGGACCGGTCCCTGATCACAGGGGGGTGGGACTCATCCGCCCTGCCAACGTGACGCCGTGCGGTACTGGGAGCCGGACCGGTCCCTGATCACAGGGTGATGGGACTCATCCGCCCTGCCAACGTGACGCCGTGCGGTACTGGGAGCCGGACCGGTCCCTGATCACAGGGGGGTGGGACTCATCCGCCATGCCAACGTGACGCCGTGCGGTACTGGGAGCCGGACCGGTCGCTAGTCATACAAGCTGGTCACGGTAACGCAACGGCACGTCCAATGCTGACCATAGCCAGGACCAGAAGAGCTGGCGTCGTGACCAGGGCCCTGTCAGGAGGGCGGCGGACCGCTGGGAGGGGCTGCAGCGGAGGTGGGCTGACACGTCCACAGGGGGGCGCCGTGTGTCGGGCCTCGTGTGACTCCTGCCCTGGCACCACAGCACCTGGCCTGGGCCCCCATCATCGTACACCCATCATCATCATCATCATCGTCTGCCAGGAGGGGGTGTCTCCTGTGTGACTCACCTCAACATCCCACCTGTGCGCGTGTGTGTGTGTGTGTGTGTGTGTGTGTGTGTGTGTGTGTGTGTCAGGAGGGATATCCGTGCAGAACACTGTGTCCGTGTGACTCACCACAGCTCCCCACCTGTCTGTCTTTTCGGGTGGTGTGAGTAACGTCCCCCACATACAGGCGGGGGGGGGGGGGGGGGGGGGGGCTACACTGACGGAGACGATGACAGATCCCTCGTAAACACACCTCTAAACGCCACACGCCCCGCCCTCTTCCTGGGTCGTCATGGTTCCTCCCTCCTTTTTTTCCCTGCTTCCCACGCAGCCGCTGAGGTCGAAGGTCGCGGGCCCAGGTGCCGGAAGTGAACGGTCTCGCTGAGTCAACAAGCTCACTCTGCCTCGACATGTCACACACACCAGCAGAGAACCCCCCCCTCCCCCGCTCCACTGTGTGTGGGTGGGTCTGGGTCTGAGGGCGGGGGAGTGCAGGGGGAGGGGCGGGGGGAG
>CM030181.1:4595403-4608470 GCA_017639675.1 Aplochiton taeniatus | reverse complement strand
TCCGTTTTTTGTTTCCCGTTGTTTATCAGGGGCCACTCCGTTTGTTGTTTCCATCGTTGTTTATCAGGGCCACTCCGTTTGTGTTTCCATCGTTGTTTTATCAGGGGCCACCTCCGTTTGTTGTTTCCATCGTTGTTTATACAGGGGCCCACTCCGTTTGTTGTTTCCATCGTTGTTTATCAGGGGCACTCCGTTTGTTGTTTCCATCGTTGTTTATCAGGGGCCACGTCCGTTGTTGTTTCCATCGTTGTTTATCAGGGGCCGGCCGTGTTCGGACACTGTAGACGCACACGGCCGCTAATGGAGGAGAGAGAGAGGGAGACACAGCATGAGACCTGGAGGAGGCAGAGGAGAGAGTGAGTCAGTCACGCTACAAGCCTAGCACATTTGGAAACAGAAGCCAACCCCCCCCCCCCCCCCCTCCAACCCCCCCAGGACGAGTTTATCCGGTATCTTCTCCCTGTGTTTCGGAGGGCTGGTACGCAGCCTTGATGCCACTTTGTGTGTGTGTGTGTGTGTGTGTGTGTGTGTGTGTGTGTGTGTGTGTGTGTGTGTGTGTGTGTGTGTGTGTCTGTCTGTCTTCTGTCTGTCTGAAAGCACCTGTCGGCGAGTATTTCCCTGCAGGGCGGGATGGGAACGTGCTTGTCAAATTGAATTCCTCCGGACCGTCTTTTGGAAGCGGTGCTTCCGCCGGCGTGAGAACCCCAGGGAAGGCTCCGGTCGGCCGACGTTCAGGTCCCCCCCCCCCCCCTCCCAGGCCACCGCCGAGTCCCCTTCCAGACTTCTCAGCCGGAGACAGGCTACCCTCAGGACCGACCGCTGTGTGATGACACCCACCTCCGGTGGAGCCTGTTTCCGGGGGGGCTATGGAGCTAGTGGAAGGTGGAGAGGGGCTAGGTAGGGCTGCTATTGTGGGACGCCAAGGAGCCGAGGGGTCCGGAAGGTTACTGAGGCTTGAAAACAGCTAATGGACTGTCCTCATAATGACCTCGTCCAAAAACAAAGGGGCCGACTCCAGCTCTTTGGTTTTTGTGGAACTGCCGGTGCGTTGTAGTTGTGTGTTTGTGTATTTTGTGTGTGTGTGTGTGTGTGTGTGTGTGTGTGTGTGTGTGTGTGTGTGTGTGTGTGTGTGTTTGTGTGTTTGTGTGTATGTGTCAGCAGTTCTGCATCTCCCTAATGGGGTAAAACCTTAAGTGTGATGTGTATCTGGGGGCAGAGAGAGCAGGAAAAGGAGGGGGGGAGGGGGCAGTAGGAGGGAAAGTGCAGCCAGGAGCACCTTGTTGTTTTCCTAAATCTTTACAGCCAGCCAGCCAGCCAGCCAGCCAGTCAGCCAGCCAGTCAGCCAGCCAGCCAGCCAGCCAGCCAGCCAGCCAGCCAGCCAGTCAGCCAGTCAGCCAGTCAGTCAGTCAGCCAGTCAGTCAGTCAGTCAGTCAGTCAGCCAGCCAGCCAGCCAGTCTTGCTCAGGGGTCACCAGGAGTCGGTCTCGACAGGATTCCAGGTAGATTGCGTAAGATGTTAAGGAAAAAAAACAAAGAAGACAAAATACAGACTGTAGCTTAATCAAAATGTTTTACATTCCTTTCAGGCCCCAGCTCCTCGACTCTACCTCACTAACACTCACACCAAGCAACTCACTGTGTGTGTGTGTGTGTGTGTGTGTGTGTGTGTGTGTGTGTGTGTGTGTGTGTGTGTGTGTGTGTGTGTGTGTGTGTGTGTGTGTGTGTGTGTGTGTGTGTGTGTGCGTGCGTGCGTGCGTGCGTGCGTGTTCTCATCAGATAGAGATATCAGATGGCTTTCTCTGGTCTGAAGCTGGCCTAAGCTGAGGTTGAAGCCCGGGGCAGCCAACACTCAAATGAGCCCCCCAGATTAGCTGCTCACAGGAAGTGAATGGCCCCCCAATTAGAATGACTCGACACCTCTGTCGTCAATTCTCCTGCCCACCCACTGAGAGACTGCACACACAGCTGTGTGTGTGTGTGTTTGTTTGTGTGTATGTGTGTGTGTGTGGGTGTGTGTGTTCCCCCCCCCCCCCCCCCCCCCCCCCCGCACACACACACACACAGTTAAGATTTCCCAGATTGAGAGAGTACAGACAGATACCAATGAGATGTTTGCGCCTGTGAGATGCATTCGGTTTGCGAGGCGTTTTCTTAGTGTTAGCGCCTGTGAGATGCATTCGGTCTGTTGTTGCCCTGGCATGGCTGACTGTCACACGTGGAGAAGCACACAGATGTACACATCACAGCACACATACAACCCAATGTATTAGTTTATGTTTTATTAGTTCATAACTAGGGCACCGTTGAATTATTAAACCTGCAACAAGGCCCAACCAGACCAAATGGGTGTTTATTTAATCTGGGGTTAGAGTGTTTGTTCTTTCAGACATGACACACCCTTGGGGTTTGGTAGGGTTCTAGGTACACCGCCACAGAAACGTGTTGTTATTGCCACTTGGAAACGATAGTCACCGTCTCTCTCAGCCTTTTTCTGACTTTCGGAGTCTGTCTCAATATGCCCTTCCCCCCCAGCCCTCCCTCTCCTCCCCTCTGACGCACTCCCCCATCACTTCCTCCACGGGTGAAATTGGTGAAATTCCAGTGGTTCCTCTTCTTGCGTGCGGTTGGCTGGTTGGATGGCGTCACTGTCTGCTGCCTCGCTCTGTGTCTGGCTCTGGGTCTAGGTTTAGGTCTAGGTCTGGGTCTAGGTCTGGGTCTGGGTCTGGGTCTGGCTCTGACTCTGGCTCTGGCTCTGGGTCTGTGACGGCCTGGCTCTGGGTCTGTGACGGCCTGGCTCTGGGTCTGGGTCTAGGTCTGGGTCTGGGTCTGGGTCTAGGCTCTGGGTCTGGGCCTGGGTCTAGGTCTGGGTCTGGGCCTGGGTCTAGGCTCTCGGTCTGGGTCTAGGCTCTGGGTCTAGGTCTGGGTCTGGGTCTAGGTCTGGGTCTGGGTCTGGTTCTGGGGGAGCTCACTCAGTCCCACCGGTATCTCTGTGTATCAGCCTACTACACTACCAGCTCTCCCTGTGTGTGTGTGTGTGTGTGTGTGTGTGTGTGTGTGCGCGTGTGTGTGTGTGTGCGCGTGTGTGTGTGTGCGCGTGTGTGCGTGCGTGCGTGCGTGCGTGCGTGCGTGCGTGCGTGCGTGTGTGTGAGACTGACTGGTAAGTGACTGGGCTCTCCTCTGTCTGCAGAGCCCTCTGTGGGTTGTGGCTCGACAGGACAGGCGCGGTCGACCGCTGTCTGGGTTAACGGGAGGTCGTCCAGGACTGGGACTCCCACAACCTCCCTCTCCCTCCATATGTATCTCCCTGCACCCCTCCCTCTCCCCTACCCAAGTTCCAGCCTGGTTCATACACGCACGCACGCACGCACGCACGCACACACACACACACACACACACACACACACACACACACACACACACACACACACATCTCATCTGGTGGTCTTTGTAACAAGTACTTTTTAAACTATTAACATTTCAGCCAAAGTCGGCTTTGATTTTTGTCCAAAGTGTTTTTATTTTGTGTGAGCCTAGAGAAGTGGGAAGGAGTGTAAAATATAGACGCAGGAGGAGAGGAGGGAGAGGGGGAGCCGCAGAAGGAGAGGAGGGAGAGAGGGAGAGAGGGAGACATGGAGGAGAGGAGGGAGAGAGGGAGACACATGGAGGAGAGGAGGGAGAGAGGGAGACACACAGAGGCCCAGTCCAGAACAGAGGCATCATTGTGTCAGCCTTGGAGAGCGAAGAGTCAGGGAGACCCTTCAGAGTTCCTCCCCTTCCCCCCTCTCGGTGCCAGCCGGCCCCTCTCAGAGCTAAGAGGTCCCCCTACTGCTCCGCCTTTGTCTGGGCATCTTGAGTCTCTGGTCCTGGGTGCAGGGGGAACACCACACCTGGCTGGTTCCCTGGCAGGCTGGCTCGCCGACTCGCTGGCTGGTCGTCTGACTGGCTAGCTGGCTGGCCGGTTGGTAGGCTGGCTCCTTGGTTGTCTGGCTGGTTGGTACGCTGGCACCCTGGCTTGTGCCCTGGCTGGCTGGCTGGCTGGTACCCTGGCCGGCTCCCTGGCTGGCAGGCTGACCCAGACCATGCTCTCAGTGTTTTAAGGAGCTTGACTTTTGGGTTGCCATAGCAACGTTCGCTGCCTAGACTTAATGGCATTACCGCGATGGAAACGCATGATTCCACGAACGCGGAGAGCGTGCCGCTCCGCTATTTCCAATCCCAATGCCAGAGCGGTTTATCCTCCAAAATGGCCGTATGCTCGAACGCGAGCGAGATTAGCGCCTTGGATCACGGGGGATGGGACTCATCCGCCCTGCCAACGTGACGCCGTGCGGTACTGGGAGCCGGACCGGTCCCTGATCACAGGGTGATGGGACTCATCCGCCCTGCCAACGTGACGCCGTGCGGTACTGGGAGCCGGACCGGTCCCTGATCACAGGGGGATGGGACTCATCCGCCCTGCCAACGTGACGCCGTGCGGTACTGGGAGCCGGACCGGTCCCTGATCACAGGGGGATGGGACTCATCCGCCCTGCCAACGTGACGCCGTGCGGTACTGGGAGCCGGACCGGTCCCTGATCACAGGGGGATGGGACTCATCCGCCCTGCCAACGTGACGCCGTGCGGTACTGGGAGCCGGACCGGTCCCTGATCACAGGGGGATGGGACTCATCCGCCCTGCCAACGTGACGCCGTGCGGTACTGGGAGCCGGACCGGTCCCTGATCACAGGGGGATGGGACTCATCCGCCCTGCCAACGTGACGCCGTGCGGTACTGGGAGCCGGACCGGTCCCTGATCACAGGGGGATGGGACTCATCCGCCCTGCCAACGTGACGCCGTGCGGTACTGGGAGCCGGACCGGTCCCTGATCACAGGGGGATGGGACTCATCCGCCCTGCCAACGTGACGCCGTGCGGTACTGGGAGCCGGACCGGTCCCTGATCACAGGGGGATGGGACTCATCCGCCCTGCCAACGTGACGCCGTGCGGTACTGGGAGCCGGACCGGTCCCTGATCACAGGGGGATGGGACTCATCCGCCCTGCCAACGTGACGCCGTGCGGTACTGGGAGCCGGACCAGTCGCTAGTCATACAAGCTGGTCACGGTAACGCAACGGCACGTCCAATGCTGACCATAGCCAGGACCAGAAGAGCTGGCGTCGTGACCAGGGCCCTGTCAGGAGGGCGGCGGACCGCTGGAAGGGGCTGCAGCGGAGGTGGGCTGACACGTCCACAGGGGGGCGCCGTGTGTCGGGCCTCGTGTGACTCCTGCCCTGGCACCACAGCACCTGGCCTGGGCCCCCATCATCGTACACCCATCATCATCATCATCATCGTCTGCCAGGAGGGGGTGTCTCCTGTGTGACTCACCTCAACATCCCACCTGTGCGCGTGTGTGTGTGTGTGTGTGTGTGTGTGTGTGTGTGTGTGTGTGTGTGCCAGGAGGGATATCCGTGCAGAACACTGTGTCCGTGTGACTCACCACAGCTCCCCACCTGTCTGTCTTTTCGGGTGGTGTGAGTAACGTCCCCCACATACAGGCGGGGGGGGGGGGGGGGCTACACTGACGGAGACGATGACAGATCCCTCGTAAACACACCTCTAAACGCCACACGCCCCGCCCTCTTCCTGGGTCGTCATGGTTCCTCCCTCCTTTTTTTCCCTGCTTCCCACGCAGCCGCTGAGGTCGAAGGTCGCGGGCCCAGGTGCCGGAAGTGAACGGTCTCGCTGAGTCAACAAGCTCACTCTGCCTCGACATGTCACACACACCAGCAGAGAACCCCCCCCTCCCCCGCTCCACTGTGTGTGGGTGGGTCTGGGTCTGAGGGCGGGGGAGTGCAGGGGGAGGGCGGGGGGAGGGTGGCGGAGGGCTTGAGAGGGCAGGGGGAAGGCGGGGAGGGCAGGGGCGAGTTGGGGGGGGGGGGGGGTTAAATGGAGGTTCAGGGAGCTAATAGGATATGTCGCTCAAAAGTATTCTCTCTTGTCTTGGTTTCCCCTTTTCAGCTTCTCTCACTTACTGTGGGGCCTGAAGCACAATGTGCGCGCGTACACACACACACACACACACACACACACACACACACACACACACACAAGTAAATAAGTACATATTCATTATCCATATTCCCAGTCAAGCACTCCTACACAGCCCCTCTAAGCTGACAGGCCTACGATGCCAGAGTTCGCCTGTCAGCGGGCAGATTAAACATCGTGGGTTCTGATTGGCTGCGGCCCGCGGCGGCGTTTGGGTTCTACCAAGGCCTTTTTCGACACACTTTTTGACCTTTAGTTCAACTCAACTAACTCACGGGAAAAGTTCTGCTCAGGTTGTCAAAACTGGTCACCTGTCCAGCCAGGGGCTGGTCTGATCCAGTTTGGCACCGCAGTGTAAAAAAAACTGGGGCCGCAGTACAGCAGAGGGCCCTTCAGGCTCCTATCTCCATGACGACCTCATCGCCCTGATTGTGTCTGTCCGGAGGGCCTGGTCGATCACCGATGACATCATGTTCTATTTGCGGCGTACGTTCACTTCAGCTGTCCTTTAGCCACTTTAGAAATGGCAGTGACAAATTGGCTTCCTGCGTAATGGTTGTGGTGTTGAAATGCTTCCATTGCTCTAAATAGGAAATGACCCCTTTTAATCACGCTGTGTCCCAGTCCGTTCAGCTGGCAGAGCACAGTCATGGCTTGCTGTCACATGCACCTATGTTGCGTGTGTTGCCGAGGCCCGTACCACTTTGTTACGCGGTTAAGAAAACTGCTGTGCAAATACAAGTTTGTCGTTCAAATCTTTAAGCGCAAATCCCTTCGTTTTACTCTGATATTATTTGAATAGTTAAACAGCTCAAATATTGATCTGGAGCAAAGTCTAAACGGACAAACACATGTGGTTTGTAATGTGTAGGCTTTGTGTGTGTGTGTGTGTGTGTGTGTGCGTGTGCGTGTGCGTGTGCGTGTGCGTGTGCGTGTGCGTGTCCGCGTGTCCGCGTGCGTGTGTGTATGCGCTCTCACGTCCTCCACGTGACAGCTTTCTCTCTCTGTTTCCTCTGACCACGGCTTTCTCTCTCTGTTTCCTCTGACCACTCGCTGCCCAGTGCCCAAACTAAAACACCTCGGGGTGCGTTCTGCGAGCCGCCCCTGAAAGCATGCCGGGGAAACCCCTGAGTCTGCCTACCTTGGCTCTTTCCTATCAAGTGGTTTAGCGGCATGGAGAAATAAAGGCGGCCGTCCTGGAAAAGCGTCCGGCGCCGCGATCCGCCGCACTTCCTCCTCTCTGAGAATCTGTTTTCTTCGGGTGTTGGCATCAATGTGGCTTTAGCAGAGCCTTTGATTTCCGTAATCCTGTCTGTAATCACCCAGGGTGAACGATAAGGAGTGACCGTGACAGCCGTCGGATCCCTTTGTAGTTTCACTTTCCCAGGTAAATCGGTTGATACACCTGGGAAGGTTTCTGTTTTCGTGTAAGCGTGAGAGTGTGTGTTTTTTTTGTGAGTGTGGTGTGTGGGTGTTCTCCAATGCCTGTTTAATCTGTTTGTGACTGTGTGTATGTATGTGTGTGTTTATGTAAAGTGTGTGGGTGTTTTTCCATTGTCTATTGAATTGTGTGTGTGTGTGTGTGTGTGTGTGTGTGTGTGTGTGTGTGTGTGTGTGTGTGTGTGTGTGTGTGTGTGTGGGTGTGGGTGTGGGTGTGTGTGTGTGGGTGTGTGTGTGTCCCGTCACAGTGCTGACTGCGGATAGCTAATGTGATCAGTCGCTGCCAAGGCCGTGGAGAGAGAGGGGGAGAGAGGGGGAGAGAGGGAGAGAGAGGGAGAGAGAGGGGGAGAGAGGGGGAGAGAGGGGGAGAGAGAGGGAGAGCAAACCTCTCCTCCAGCGCAGCACTGCCGAACTGGCCTTGTATGAAAGAGAGGGAGAGAACATCAGCCAGCTAGCCTGCCAGCCAGCCAGCCAGCCAGCCGTTCAACCATCCAGCCAGCCAGCCATTCAACCATCCAGCCAGCCAGACAGCCAGCCAGTGTTTTCATAGAGTTCCCTCTGTGGCTCTGGAGTCGTTTGATTCGGCTGGCTAAATTGCAGCTCTTGAGATCTGATCGGTCGGGGCTGTGCGGCAGACGCCTGCAGCAGGCCACCAGACTTTAGAGGAGTCACGACGACTAACGGCGAACCCCGACTTAAAGAGAGTCCCAGAGGCAGGAGGGCGAGTCGAGCCCACAGTCGAAGATAGGAGAGAGAGTCGAGCCCAGAACAATCGATAGGAAAGACCGGAGTCGGTGACAGGGTCTTCACAGTTTTTAAACAAGACTGTTTACCTATAACACGTCCTCATGGATGTTCTAGATTGTTCTGGTCCTGTGTTCAGGAGACAGCTGGTTACGTGCCAACTGCATCCGTGTGTGGATCAGCAGCTCAGCATTAGATAGATTGAGAGATCCAAGCCGTGTAATTGCCAAATAGGTTTAGTGAATAACCTGCTACATCCACGTTTACTGGGAAATTCAACTGATTCGAGATGCAATGTTGATTATCTCTGGTTTTTAGAAAAGAACAAAAAGCTTTCCACTGACCTGTTCTGCTCCCAGTCAAAATGGTTACGCCGAGATGGACACGTAGGCCTCCTGCTCTGAAACGAAACATGCAACAGTGGCTTTTTACTGATTACAGACAGCCACGAGGGTGAAATAACCCAAGAGTACCGCTGAAAAGAAATCCTCTCTGCGCAGAGAGAGAGAGAGAGAGAGAGAGAGAGAGAGAGAGAGAGAGAGAGAGAGAGAGAGAGAGAGAGAGAGAGAGAGAGAGAGAGAGAGAGAGAGAGAGAGAGAGAGAGAGAGAGAGAGAGAGAGAGAGAGAGAGAGAGAGAGAGAGAGAGAGAGAGAGAGAGAGAGAGAGAGAGAGAGAGAGAGAGAGAGAGAGAGAGAGAGAGAGAGAGAGAGAGAGAGAGAGAGAGAGAGAGAGAGAGAGCTCTTTGACTAGCAGACATCAGAAACAGCCCCGGGTCACGTCAGGGGAGAGATAGGAGCAGCCCTCTGATGTACAGCGAGGCGTACAGGGTCATGTCTAATTTAGAGACGTGCCCCCCCCCCTCACCCCCACCCTCTCGTGCTCTTCGGACTGGAGGGGGGGGATGTGTATAGGGAGAGGAAATGGGTAGTAAACGACTGACGAAGAGCTTGGGAAGTCTGACGGTGAAAGTGAAGAGGAACGGGGGAGGGAGGAGGAAGAAGAGAAGGTTTAGCTTACCTCCTGGCCTTAGGCAGAGGGAGAGAGAGAGAAAGAGAGAGGGAGACAGAGAGGGGGAGAGAGAAAGAGAGAGAGACAGAGAGGGAGGGAGGGCGTGCGTGCGTGTGGTTTTAAGTTCCGTGCCAGTCCAGACCATTCCCCTGGGGGTGTGTGTGGTTACCATAACGCAGCCCCGGGTGTCAATCAATGAGAATGATTGTTTCTGTGTAATCCCATTGTCTCTACAAGGGATTTGATTGAGGAGTGCTGTCTCAGGAAACTAGGTCATGGCCTCGAAGAAGAGCAGTCAAATCTACTGTCACTTTTTTTTTATAGATTTGGGTGGGTGGGGGGGTGGGGGGGGGGGGGGGGGGTGGGTGGGGGGGGTTAGAAATAAGACAGGTAGGTGGTGTTTTTCCCCTCTTTCCGCTTGTAGTGGAATGCAGGAAGGAAATTGGGTCTCCGGCGTGAAATATTTCACATTTCTTTTTGCTGTGAACGGTTCGCTCTGGTATGTTCTGCACAGGAATGTTAAACTGTTGTGTATATGTCACCACTCTCTCTAGATTCCTGGATTGTTGTCGGTCAGGCAATACTTGGAGTAGAAATCTTCAATATCCCCTCTTTAAACCTGTCCTCTTTTTGTTGCTGTTTTCCAGAGCACTGAGCCCAGCAGAGGTGCAGGGGCCGAGAAAGAAGATTGGAATGCGGCCCTGAATAAGGAGCTCCTTCCATTCCCTCCGCCCTGCGTCACCGGCTGTTGAGGCCGACCCCTCGCCTTCCAGCCCCAGCCCGAGACCCAGTCGCAGCCCCCGGACCCAGGCCCTGCTATGGCCGTCTGCTGAGCTGCCCTGCTGGATAGCAGCCCTTATGACCAGCCTGAGGTACCCTGCGGCCGCCATGGAGCGCACATTGGGCGGCTCAGTCCCCGCCAGCGACGAGTTCTACACCCGCCACCTCCGATTGGTCAACGGGGCGGCGCCGCCCGCCAGGACTGAGCCCGGCCACCCCCTGACGCAGCCGGGCGTGCCCAAGATGGGGGTGAGGGCGCGGGCGGCCGAGTGGCCCCCCAGGAAGGACCTGGGCGGGGCCCTGTGGCACGTCGCCATGGAGCCGGAGAGCCCGGGGGGCGGGGCGTGCCAGGCCAAGCCCGTGCTGAGTCCTCAGGACTCGGCCATGCTGCGGAGCATCCACAGCACGCTGCAGCGCCGCACGCTGGCCTCCGCCAACCACTACAGCCCCGACACGCGCTACCTGGCCCCCGGCGAGCAGCGGGGCCCCGTCCACAAGACCCCGCGCCAGCGCCGCGTCCGCCAGCGCAGCAACAGCGACATCGCCGTCACCGAGATGGAGGCCGGCGACCACAGCGGCGACGAGGACTTGGGCTCCTCCTCCTCTTCCTCCCGGGGGGGCGGGGCTAAGTGGTCGCCGCTGCACCGGGAGTACGGGAGCACGTCCTCCATCGACCAGCAGGGCGGCGTCGGCAGCGAGAGCTTCTTCGAGATGCTCAAGGGCTACCGGGGTTACCACGGCGACAAGGCGGACCAGCGCAGCCCCGCGCCCGATAGGCTGGAGGACCTGCTGACGGTGGAGCCCAAACCGTCCGGCGTCGATTTCCAGGAGGAGGGTGGCGACAGCCAGGCTTTCGGGAAGCCAAGGGAGAGAGACCGAGACAAGCCCCACAAGAGGCGCTCCAAATCGGAGACCGGGGGGGAGTCCATCTTCAGGAAGCTGCGCGGGGTGCGGGGCGAGTCGGACTCGCCCCGAGGGTCGGACGCCGAGGACAGCCGCTCCGAGGACATGGGCGCCCCGCTGAAGCCCTGGGCGTGTCCGCGAGGCTTCGCCCACTACGACGTCCAGAGTCTGCTGTTCGACCTGAACCAGGCGGCCCAGACCCGGCAGGTGGCGGGCCGCCGGAAGAACACCACCACGGGGGCGTCCGCCGCCGCCGCCGCCGCCTCCTCCACCACCTCCACCCTGAGCTCCACCCACAGCCTGGCCTACAGCTCCCCCGCTGGCAGCACCGAGGAGCTGCACGGCGCCCGCGACAGCCCCGGCCTGGACGCCGGCGAGGAGCAGCAGAGCAACGAGATCCTCCTGGCCTGCCCGTGCTTCCGCAACGAGATCGGGGCGGACGGCTTCGGCCGGCGGCGGGTCGGAGGCGAGGGCGGAGGCGGGGGAGGCAGGCCGGGCGGTCCGGAGGAGCTCGGGGGCGCGTACGAGACGTCGGCCAGCCCCCACTGCACCAACGCTGGCGTGGCCGTGCTGGAGGGGCCCGGGGAGGGGCCCAGCACGGTCTGCGAGAGGGCCAAACAGTACGTGGTGGAGCACGTGGACCTGGGAGCCTACTACTACAGGAAGTTCTTCCACCTACGAGGTGAGCGCAGCCTCGCCGTGACTCGGCAAAACATGAGCGTGAACGCCGTAATACAAAGAAAAACAGAATACAGGTTCCTCGGCATATGGAGGGTAGAGTATATCGTTTCCCTGCCCTTCTCTCTCAGAGCACTGGAACTACTTTGGCGTGGACGAGGCCCTGGGTCCTGTGGCCGTGAGCCTGAGGAGAGAGAAACTGGAGGAGGACAAGGAGCACGGGCAGCAGTACAACTACCGCCTCATCTTCAGGACCAGCGAGGTAACATAGGATAGCCCAACCCTAACCCCAACTACCGCCTCATCTTCAGGACCAGCGAGGTAACATAGGATAGCCTAACCCTAACCCTAACCCCAACTACCGCCTCATCTTCAGGACCAGCGAGGTAACACAGGATAGCCTAACCCTAACCCTAACTACTGCCTCATATCCAGGACCAGCGAGGTAGCAACTTAGGTATAGAGTAGGTCGTTTTGATAGGTAGGAGTTAAAGAGATATCATTTTTAGAAGAGGTAGCAACTTCATTATAGTCAAGGTAGTTGAAATAGGTAGGAGTTATAGCAGAGGTAACAGCTTAGAGTTAAAGTGTAGGTAGTTTAGATAGGTAGGAGTTATAGCAGAGGTAACAGTACAACTACCGCCTCATCTTCAGGAGTTACCAACATAGGAGGATAAGAAGATTGGTAAGTGTTAAGGTTGGTCGGCAAATTCTGTTATTGTAGTTCCCAAAGTAACCACTGGGGGCCATCTATTGATTCTCCTCAGATTATTACTGTACGTGAGAACAAAAAATATACTGTAGTATATCATCACAGTTACATTATTTCCTCGTGTCAGTGGTATGACGAGGTTGCTCCTCAACCCTAATCTCCACGCCTCATGTGTTTCCATGTTAAATGGCCCCTGTTGGAGGCTAGGCTGGGCTGGTGGTGGTTTCAGGCCGGCGTTGGTTATATAAGCCTGGCCCCCAGGCTCCTCAGCTGTCTCCCCTCATCAGGCCACTATGGGAAACACTCTCACCCTCCTCCCTCCCCTCACCCCCCTCCTCTCACCCCCCTCCCCTCACCCTGCTCCCTCCTCTCACCCCCCTCCCCTCACCCCGCTCCCTCCTCTCACCCCCCTCCTCTCACTCTCCTCCCTCCCCTCACCCCCCTCCTCTCACTCTCCTCCCTCCCCTCACCCCCCACCTCTCACTCTCCTCCCCTCTCACCCCCCTCCTCTCACTCTCCTCCCCTCTCACCCCCCTCCTCTCACTCTCCTCCCCTCTTTTTTATCGGCCCTGTGGATGGACACGATGAGACACCCTCTCCCCCCCCCCCCCTCCCTTCCACATGTATCAACACTAAGGGAGACGCTCTCCCCCTCCTCCCCCTTGTCCCTCCCGTGCCCCCCTTGCCTGTCAGTGCCACACATCCTCAAAGGGCGATCATGGACCGCTACCCTTTAATGTCCTGATGCCTCAAGAGGATGGTTGTTTTCAT
>CM030181.1:4550403-4590403 GCA_017639675.1 Aplochiton taeniatus | reverse complement strand
AATGCAGAGGGGGTGTTCCATACATTTGTTAGATTATGTCTGGTTGAAGTGATGTCCCTGCATTGGTGTTCTAACTGTCGGCAGAAAGGCTTCTCCTTTTGAATCCTCACACGCACACACACACACACACACACACACACACACACTGCCTCTACACACACACACACACACACTGACACACACACACACACACACACGATTACGCACATGACAAGAGAAACTGTCTTCTCTTTGTATTTCCACACCCGTAGCCGCACAAAATCTCTCCGCCTTCTTTCCCTCTCTGTCTATCTCACTCTCCCTCGTGAGCACGCACACACACACACACACTAGATCAGACGAAATGGAAGAAAAAACACACAACCCTAGTGAACACTTTTCCCCACTCGTGCACGTAGTCCTGCACTCTTTCAGCGCACCCCTCCCCCTCCCCCTCCCCCTCCCCCTCCCCCTGCCTGCCTGCCTGCCTGCCTGCCTGCCTGCCTGCCTGCCTGCCTGCCTGCCTGCCTGCCTGCTCGCCGCGGTGCCTTGAGGCAGAGTAAGCCGGAGTGATCTGAAGGAGTTAGCGCAGCGCGCATCACCCATTCGCTTCCCCGGCGCCGAGCAGAGCAGGAGCGGAGAAACACGGCGGCAGGCGTCCATTTCAGGGGGTGGGGGGGGGGGGACAGAGCAGCGTTCAGCGTAGCCCCTGTCTCCTCTCGGGACCCCTGTGTCCAGTGTCTCCGCGTCGGCACGCTCGGAAAAGTTCTTTGTTTTCCGGAGCCCTCACTTTTCCGCCGCTCTCCCTGGACGCCCCCCGTGGCGTCCCAGACGGGGGGCGCCGTCGTCCAGCGGACTCCTCGGCTTCAGAGCAGTCCAAGAGGAGGGATCGGGAGAGGAGGAAGAAAGGAAGGAGCAGGGGATCGCAGGCGCGTGGCGCGACCGAGGCGGGAGCTGGGTCGTCGTCGGAAGAGAGGGACAGGCCGGTTATCCCTCGGGGGGGGGGGGGGCATAGCTAAGAGCGGGAAGCCTACAGCGCTCAGGCGGAGGGGGGGACGCTGGAGCCCGAAAGCCGCAGCTGAAGCGTTGGCTGCTCGGACGCGGCCATCCACCCCGGCGACGCTCGCTGCCCCAGCCACACGGTTTGGTCTCCCCGGGCTTTAGAGGGAGTTCACACGGGACCCCCGCAGAGTGAAGGGTGGGTCTGCTACACGAAGGAGCCACCAGCTGTTCTGGAGAGTTGTTAACTTGTGGCGACAAACTGGAGGGAGGGAGTTTGACTGCCTGCCTGGGGATTTAGTTTGCGTCGGAATGGCACCCTGACTGCTTGACTCAGCAGGTGGGTTGACTGTTGTGTGTGTGTTACTGTTTGTGTGTGCATGTGGGTGTGTGTGTTTGTTTGTTTGTGTGTGTGTTTGTTTGTTTGTGTGCGTGTTTGCTGGAATAATTCCAGCACGTCGCGTTAAAGGTGACAACCTTTTTTCATTGATCTGGTCATTCAGCGGGCAACAAGCCCCCGGGACTTTTAGCTCATCGAACACACCACATAAATACACACACACACACACACACACACACACACACACACACACAACCGCGCAAAGTAGCCTGCCTGGCCAGCTCGCGCATAGATCGTTGTTTGTGGCGCTTGTGGTTCTAGAGATCCGCGCGGCAGCCTGCTCACGTGCTGTGCCGTCAGCCAGGGTGCCACTCTGTCCGTAGATATTCTCTGCTCACAAAGATCCGCTTCAATGGCGTTGGCTTGCGTTTGGCAGAGCGGTCGAACTGCTCGCACGGCACATTATCACAGCAGCATGAAGCGACCTACATTTCTAATCTAGTTATCGCTCGTCTGTTTAGGGATCGGTTTTTTTTTGCCCCCCCCCCCCCCCCCCCCCCCCCCGCTCTGTTTGGAATATCGTTGAATTATCCTCTCCCCCCGCCACGTGCTGGCAAACTTCTATCTAGCTGCTATTATTAGTCTGCAGCTGTTAGTGCAGAGGGCTCACTGGTGGAGATGGTGAGGTCTGGATGATATCCTGAGCCAAGCAGAAGACTTGGCCGTGCCCAGCCTGTAGCTCTCGGTACAGGGGGAACGTGCGTGGGTGGACCAGGGCCAACGCTGTGCTAATCTCTCCCCCAATAGCAGACCCACATGGCACATTGCATAACCACCCCATCAGTGGGTTCTAGATTAAATAGAGTAGCTTTGTGAGATAGCGGGTTGAGAAGCCAATCTGATTGAGTGTTTGTGTTTGTATTTTCCTTAAGCTAGTGTTCTGGCATGTGATTTACAAAAACGTACGTAAGCAATTACTGCAAGTTAAACATACAGGAACTGCAAGATAATTATCTTTTTTTTTTTTTACTAATGAGGTGGAGGTTTAAAGTAGATGGCCAGCGAAGAGCATAAAAACAGAAAACAAAGATTTGCTCAACAAAAAAGATATGAATACCAATTTCCCGTGCCATGAACTGCCGTTTGTGGTGGGTAGTTGTCTCCATCTTTCTGAGCGTCTCCCAGAATTGTCAGTTACAGTAAATACAGACACATTCGCTAGTGCTTGTATAAGCCAGGTGGGTAGCAATAAATGAGGCTTAGCTAAGCCTGGATTTAGCCTTGGTTTGGCCTTGATTCAACCTGGCCTGGCCTGGCCTGGCCTGGCCTGGCCTGGCCTGGCCTGGCCTGGCTTTTGTCCCTGTGTTGCGCTGTGGCCATGTCACGCGTGTGATGGGCTGTATTGAGGCTAGTCACAAGCCTGTCAGTGCTGCTCTCCCCTGGCCTCGCGCCGCAGCCCCCCCCCCCCCCCCCCCCCACCAGGAAGCTATGCGTGGAAATGGCTGTGTGTTTATCGCTTAGCCTTTGTGTTTGCGATTAGGACTTTGCGTCAGCGATTGCAACTTTTCTGTAGGGTAAATATTGACACGGCATGCGACCGATATGCACCGACACACACACACACCCACACCCCCACACACACACACACACACACACACACACACACACACACACACACACACACACACACACACACACACACACTATTGTAATGATTCGGAGGAAGGCGGCGTTTCCTAACGTGTGACCAACATGTCGGCCTATAGGACTCCAGGCCAGTCTGTCAGACTGTCATGTGAATCTGAATTGGATGGTTAGGGAGGTGGTAACCATAGGCTACGGGAAAGCTGGGAAGTGATTGGAGGAGTGCCCTCCTCAACAGGAAGTAGGCATTCTCCACAGTCTCTCCTCACAGCCTCCTCCTCAGTCTCTCCTCACAGCCTCCTCCTCAGTCTCTCCTCACAGCCTCCTCCTCAGTCTCTCCTCACAGCCTCCTCAGTCTCTCCTCACAGCCTCCTCCTCAGTCTCTCCTCACAGCCTCCTCCTCAGTCTCTCCTCACAGCCTCCCCAGTCTCTCCTCACAGCCTCCTCAGTCTCTCCTCACAGCCTCCTCACAGCCTCCTCAGCCTCTCCTCACAGCCTCCTCTGGTGAACCAGGTCACAGGCAACCATAGAAGAGACCATTATCTGCTATCCTAACACTTTCACCCTACAGGCAGGCAGCACTGTCTCCTAGCCTCTGACAAAACACTTGATACTGAAGAAGCTGCTCAGAGTTCTGTGACACAAACAACTCTTTTTGTACTGTGGTTTGTTGAGTGATATAGTTCTGTTTTGACTTCATGTTTCTCGCTCCTTGCACAATATTCTAACTTTGTCTTCTGTCTCCCCCTCCCCCTCCTCCTCTCCCTCCCCCGGCCTCTCTCCCTCCCCCTCCCCCTGCCTCTCTCCCTCCCCTGGCCCCTCTCCCCTTGCAGTGTTGCCGTGACCCGCTCCCAGGACGTCCCCTCGTTCGGCCCGCCCCTCCCCCAGGGCGTGACCTTCCCCAGGTCCACCGTCTTCAGGGACTTCCTGCTCGCCAAGGTCATCAACGCGGAGAACGCCGCTCACAAGTCCGAGAAGTTCGGCGCCATGGCGACGCGCACCCGGCAGGAGTACCTGCGCGACCTGGCCGAGCGCCACGTCACCAGCACGCCCGTGGAACCCGCCGGCAAGTTCCCCTTCATCTCGCTGGCCCACAAGCGGCGGGAGCGGGTGCGCCCGTACAGCGGGGCGGAGCTCCGCAGCCTGGGGGCGGTCACCTGGCCCGTGCACGCCGAGGACCAGGTGGCGGGGGCGGAGCGCGAGTGCCTGTTGGCTATCTCCAACGACTTCCTCATCCTATTGGACCAGGAGGCCAAAGCCGTGGTGTTCAACTGCGCGACGCGCGACGTGATTGGCTGGTCGTCGGGGAGCCCCGCCTCCATGAAGGTGTACTACGAGCGTGGGGAGAGTGTGTCGCTGCGCTCCATCAACAACAACACGGAGGACTTCGGAGAGGTGGTCAAACGCCTGGAGGTCAGTGGAGTCTGGCTGCACACACACACACACACACACACACACACACACACACACACACACACACAAAGTGGGCAGTTGTCCGTCAGTGGTGCTAACGAGCGTCAGTCCCCAGCCTCCTTTCAACTGCGAGGCTCGACCGAGCCACCGCCAAATACACAACCCCAATAACACCGTAGCTATAGTAACGCATATAGCAGTTATAGTCATGTTATTTTACTAAACGCCATCTCCCTTTTCACAAATCACCTCTGGTGGCGGGAAGATTTAGGGGATTTACCGCCATTTTGTCACCAATTCCCTTTTGTCGATGGTGGTCAGTGACTTATAGAAGTCGATCTGATTGACAAGTCCAGCCGACAGCACCGCCAACACTAGACGGCTGCGTCGTAGACACCGAACGGCCTTCTGAAGCCCAGTTCCTACCGCCGCGCGCCATCATTATGTGCTAACGGTATCGTGTGCTCGACGACGTAGCCCTGTCTCTGCTTGCTTGCTATCCCTGCGACGGAGGACACGTGCCTGTTTTCAGAGTTGTGGTGCGGTCCGTCGTTACCCTGGTTTCCAAGCGGGGGGCTGTGAGACCGAGGTGATGTCATTTTGAAGAGTCAGTTTGAACTTTTTTTTTTTTGTAATCCTTTCAACACTGAACAGCGCCATAGTTGGTGCTGTTGTCAGGGTTTAAAGCCCCTCTAACTAAGCGGCTGTGGGTGTAAGCCTCCATGATACAAGGGGCTTATGGAGCCAGGCGGTGTGGCCAGCGCGCCGGCGTCAGAGGGGCAGGCCGAGGTCAGCCGGCTTTCTGTTCTAAACGGCCGCTGGGTTCTACGGTAGCACTCCCCCGCTGCCAAGTTGTCACCTGTGTGGTAGCAAGCACTCGGCCCAGGCAGACACACACACACACACACACACACACACACACACACACACACACACACACGTACACGTACACGCAGACGCACACTCCTGCACACACTCGGCCCGTCTTCCTGCGGCCAGACAAACACACGCACACACACTCACACACAGACACTCACCCAGTCTAATTGAGGGGCTGTGTATCCTCTGGTGATGGATGTGTTATTAACGGCGTGCAGCAGTACACCACCTGAATGTGGGAGTGCTTCTCTAGGGCATGTTGTTGCCGTGGGCGACGCGATGCTGATTAATGGGAGATGCTCGCTCCGGTCTCCGAGCCTAGGAGGAGCCCAACCACCGTCCTGCTGTTTTCGGGATGTTGTTTATGCCGTGCCGTCGTCGCCATAGTAACCGGCTTGCCTTCCTTCCTCCCTCCGTTCTCCCCCTCTCCTCCGTTCTGCATTCTTCTCCCATCCTCCCCTCTCCATCCCCCTTTCACTCTGATACATCCACACTCCTCTCCCTTCTCCCCTCCATGCTCCTCATCCTCCGTGCTCCTCATCCTCTTCCTCATCCTCCTCCTCATCCTGCCCTCTCCATCCCCCTTTCACTCTGATACATCCATACCCCTCTCCCCTCCATCGCCCTTCTCCTCATCCTCCTTCTCCTCATCGCCCTTCTCCTCATCCTCCATCCTTCATTCACTCCCTCACATCCACACTCCTCCCCTCTCCCATCCCTTCTCCTCATCCTCCTTCTCCTCATCCTCCATCCTCCATCCTTCATTCACTCCCTCACATCCACACTCCTCCCCTCTCCCATCCCTTCTCCTTCTCATCCTCCATGCTCCTCCTCCTTCCATTCCTCTTCTCCCTCTCTCCTCTCCTCGCTCTACCAGCTGCTGACGAAGGGCAGCCAGACCACGGAGATGACCCTGCGGAGGAACGGGCTGGGCCAGCTGGGTTTCCACGTCAACTTCGAGGGCATCGTCGCCGAGGTGGAGCCCTACGGATACGCCTGGCAGGCGGGCCTGCGCCAGGGCAGCCGATTGGTCGAGATCTGCAAGGTCAGTCAGGGATTGGACGAGTTCACCCAATGAGGAAGCATCGTTTTACCTCCATCTTAGTATGGTTTGTCGTTGACGGTGGATTTATTTCGGATGTCGTCTGTGCAGGTTGCCGTGGCGTCGCTGTCGCACGAGCAGATGATTGACCTCCTGAGGACGTCAGTGACCGTCAGGGTAGTCATCATCCCGCCACACGAGGACTCCACCCCACGGAGGTAGAGCTGTCTCACACACACACACACACACACACACACACACACACAGTTCACCACACTCTCTCTCTCTCTCTCTCACATACACACACAGACACACACACACACACACACACACAAACAGTTCAGCACATTACCCACTTGCACGTGCACACACAGCTATTGACCAAGCACATCACATACACAAACGCACACCTGTATGTATGGAACACACACATCATACATGACTATGATGATTATAAACATGTTTCAGTGCGGATTATGCTCTATAAACTCCTAGCGCTGTACAAACTTGCCCATGCATGCTAAATAGATTCCTCATGCATCAGTTCCCTACCTCTATACAATAATGCTGCAGCCATAAATGTATACATTGTGTGTGTATGTGTGTATATATATACAGTAAATATATATATACTGTGTAAATATATATATATATATACAGTACTGTGCATTGTCCATTTGGCTCATGTTACTAATGTTAATTTCACAGTAAGCATATTACCCAAGCTGTAACCAATTTGAACTAGAACATTCGTGTTGGCACACATAGTGCTGATGTTGGAGGAACTCCCAATCCAACCCAGTCACACTCTGGTTCTAAAGTGCTGTGTCGGTAGTTGTTATTTCTAAATCAAGCAGATCTTCCAGAGGACAGCAGGTCCAAGAAGTGAATTGAAGAATTAGTTTGGTGCCACGGGGCTGTTGTCGTGACGACCCCTCCTCTCCCCTGTCCTCCTCTCCAGAGGCTGTTCAGAGCTCTACCACATGCCCTTAGTGGACTACAAGAACCATAAGGAGGGCATGCCGTACGAGTTCAAGTTCCCCTTCCGCAGCGGCAACAGCAACACCAGCACGGCCAGCACCAAGTGGCCCCGCACCTCCTCCAGCCCCCAGACCAGGCCCGCCGGCCTGGGGGGCACGCTAATCAAGGCCCCTGCCTCAGACTCGGCCTCCGCCGTCCTCCCCCGCAGTGTCTCCAGCGACGGGAGGCCCCTCAACCACAAAAGGTAATGGTGCCTTCTCACCAAGGACAGCCACAGCCAAAGAAATACCATAAAACCATACAACATCCTTCTAGGGCTTTGACTATGCAACAAAGTACAGTACAGTAAAATAGAATAGATAATTCACTCATAATGCTAGCACAAAGCTAACAGCTAAAATGAAAAAGTTAGCAAGGATGATCTAAGTATAATTGAATAATACATTATTCACACGGATCATCTTTAGATTCATTTTAAATGTCTTGACTAACAGCTGCTGGTTCTCTGTGTGTGTGTTCCCATCCTTCAGGTATTCACCCGGCAACGATAACTACGCCATGGCCTGCTCCATCATGATGGGACGCTCCCCTAGCAACCGGAACTCCCCCCCTAGCATGTCCTACACGGACGCGGGGCCCGTGGCCTCCAGCCACTGGAGGCAGAAGTCCGCACCGGACGGGTGAGTTCGCACCACCGAAGAAGAGGAACCCGCAAATGCACACTTGCGGGTTGCCGCCCCTTATCAGTTCTCACTGTTCCAAAGACACACACAAACTAACGTCACTGATCAGCACAAGCAACGAAGCCCAGCCGAGGAATTTGACTTGTACAGTGGAGAACAGAACCGGTCCAAACCAGAAAAAAAAGAAGAGATAAATTATTCTGCACTAAATTCCAGAGTTCTTCGAAATATTTACACTGTAGATACAGGCACTTATGCCTTATATAAATATAAAAAAATATATATATATATATATGTGTATATATACTGTATGTCTTTGGTTGGAGAAAAAACAAAATGTCAATGGTATAACTACAACTGTAACAGGGTGTGGTTGTAACAGGCTGTGGTTGTAACACGGTGTGGTTGTAACACGGTGTGGTTGTAACACGGTGTGGTTGTAACAGGGTGTGGTTGTAACAGGGTGTGGTTGTAACAGGGTGTGGTTGTAACAGGGTGTGGTTGTAACAGGGTGTGGTTGTAACAGGGTGTGGTTGTAACAGGCTGTGGTTGTAACAGGGTGTGGTTGTAACAGGGTGTGGTTGTAACAGGCTGTGGTTGTAACAGGCTGTGGTTGTAACAGGCTGTGGTTGTAACACGGTGTGGTTGTAACAGGGTGCGGTTGTAACAGGGTGCGGTTGTAACAGGGTGCGGTTGTAACAGGGTGCGGTTGTAACAGGGTGCGGTTGTAACAGGGTGCGGTTGTAACAGGGTGCGGTTGTAACAGGGTGCGGTTGTAACAGGGTGCGGTTGCAACACGGTGTGGTTGTAACACGGTGTGGTTGTAACAGGGTGCGGTTGTAACAGGGTGCGGTTGTAACAGGGTGCGGTTGTAACAGGGTGCGGTTGTAACAGGGTGCGGTTGTAACAGGGTGCGGTTGTAACAGGGTGCGGTTGTAACAGGCTGCGGTTGTAACAGGCTGCGGTTGTAACAGGGTGCGGTTGTAACAGGGTGCGGTTGTAACAGGGTGTGGTTGTAACAGGGTGCGGTTGTAACACGGTGCGGTTGTAACAGGGTGCGGTTGTAACAGGGTGCGGTTGTAACAGGGTGCGGTTGTAACAGGGTGCGGTTGTAACAGGGTGCGGTTGTAACAGGGTGTGGTTGTAACATGGCGTGTTCTCTGCCTGATCTCCGCTAGGTTCAACAACAACAACCGGCACTCCCCTCAGTCGGCCGCACGCCACGTGCTCGGGGAGGGGTCCAACGGGAACAAACCGGCTCCCGGCTCCGGCCCCGGCGCTGGGGGTCCCGGTAACGGCCCAGCAGGTTGCCGGGGAGACAGAACCTCCACAGGTACGATAGGCCCACGGTTTGGCCCTCAAGCACTGACTCTGAGCTGGTTTGAATATTAATATTAATAGTAAACAACCTGCTTTTGGGCAGATTGGTTGGATGTAGCGCAGCTCATAAAAACCACACAAAGAGAAACTCCAAACCCTTATTTTTTATGAATTGGCCTGTGTTCTGGTCCTGTGACTATAATGACCCAGGCGTGGTTGTGCTCTCTTCCCAGAGTCGGGGGTGTCCAAGTCAGCCACGCCCCGCCTGCTGCATCAGGACCATGGTGGACACATGTCCCCCAACCGGAACACCAAGGTCAGTAGCCCCCCCAATACACCATACACTTACTACACAGTATGATCGAATGGATAGATCAAGAGTACAATATATCACACTAGAAAATTATAGAATAGACTATATTACACTACAACAGAATACAATACAGTAGAATATATCCCAGTAGAAAATAATAGAATAGACTATATTACCCTAGAACAGCATAGAACAGTAAAATATGTTTCACCAGAACAGAATAGAGTAGAATATATTAGAGTAGAACAGAACAGGACATAATTCATTAGAGTAGAATATATTACACCACCACGGTGTCATTCATTTAGGAATCAGGTCAGTCGTTCATAGTACACACATGTATTCTGTGTCTATATAGAGGTTTGACCTGTTTCTACAGGAAGCTTTGGGACATAACATGCACCGGCTGTCCCTCGCTCTACCAACCAGGAAATTAGTCCGATCTCTCTGTCCCTATAGGTTGATGCACCCTACTCCTCCAGCCAATCCAGCAGCAACACGCTCTCCAGCAACGCCTCCAGCTCCGCCCACAGCGAGGAGAAGTGGTACGAGGTGGGGTCCCGCTCGGCCGGGGCGCGGGGCGACGCCGAGCTCAACCTGCAGGGGGCGTCCACCGACAGCGGCATCGACGCCACCTCCTACACCGCCACGCAGAGCAGCACCGCCTCCTCCATCGGGCCCTCGGGGGCCTTGATAGCCCCAGACCAGACCCCCTCGCCCTGGCAGGAGCCCGGAGCAGGGGGCCCGGCTCTGGAGCCCCCCACCACCCCGGGCAGCAGCAGTGGCGAGGCCCCGGTTAAGAGCCCCTCTGCCTTCCCACCGGCCCCCGACAGTGGCTCCTACACGCTGAGTGACACCGCCTCTCACTCCAGGTACACTGCTCCCTCTCCTCTCCTCTCCTCTCCTCTCCTCTCCTTTCCTCTCCTCTCCTCTCCTCACCTCACCTCTCCTTACTTTTCCTTTTCTCTATGCCACTCTGTCCTGTTCTCCATTCTGTGCTGCTCCCCTCGGTTCCAGAATGTTCCGGTGGAGTCAGCTGTTTCCTCCTTTCACATATCAATGTTTCATTTAGCAGACAGTGATGCATTGTGGGCCAGATATATCCTGGAGCGGCCCAGATGAAAAAGTCCAAAGCTTAGCGGTTTGTAGGAAAGAGAGGCTCTGTTTATTTGTGTGTGTGTGTGTGTGTGTGTGAGTGTGTGTGTGAGTGTGTGTGTGTGTGTGTGTGTGTGTGTGTGTTTGTTTGAGTAAGAGTGAGCTCTTGAAGGTGCAGGAAGGCAGAGTGTGAGTGTTTGGCTGTGGAACAGTTGATTCTCCTGATCCTGTTCTCTTTGAATTGACTGACTGACTGACTGAGTGACTGACTGACTGTTGTTCCACTCACCATCCTCATCCTCAGAGCTCCCGAAATAACAGCCGCTCTGCTAGACCTGCATAGCAGCTGCTTTGTTTTATCTATCTCTCACACACACACACACACACACACACACACGCGCGCACGCAGACAGACGAAAATATTGTTTTAAAAACTTTGTAATGAAAGGACTCCAAGGACACTTTGTCCTGTCTACTTATTTATTTATGAATTCTAACATTGATTTTCTCCCAAAAAGATGTACTTTTAGAGAAGCAAAAGTTCCCAGCAGTTTTCTTTCAAGTAAAGTTTTCTCCAGCGTGGCTTTCTAAAGATGTCAGTCTGTTTCTCTTCCTATAATTCACTCTGTGTCATCTTTCAGTGTCTGGGAGTGTTTTGTATTTAAAAAAAAACAAACAAAAAAAAACAGTACTCATAATTAGAATTTGAGTCTTGAGTTATTCTTTATCCCTTTACACATCTAGGATTCAGCACCCATTATTTATTCCAGCTTTAATCGTGACTCAAGCGCCTTTGGTCTTATTACCCTCATGAAGTGTTTATGTAATGGAGTACACATTTAGAAAAATACTAACGCAACGTCCTTACCTGTCCTCCATCAGCACATTGAGCTCCGGCGTGTCGGGTGGCAGTCCCCTGGACCAGGGCTGCAGTCCCGGCTCCAGCCAGGAGGAGGCGGCGGTGGCGGCGGCGGCGCCCGCCTCGCCCACCTCGCCGTCTCCCGGTCCCGTCGGCCCCAAGACCTTCTACCCCCGCCAGGGGGCCACCTCCAAGTACCTGATCGGCTGGAGAAAGCCCGGCGGAACCGTCAACTCCGTGGACTTTGCCAACACTCGCAAGTGAGTTGTGGCCGACGGTCTGTGTCGGCGTGCGTCTGGAATGTTGCGTGTGAAGGGCGGTTGGTTGTGCCACGTCTGTGCGTGCCTCCATTTTGTTTTACGTTGCTGCGTGGGATAGAGGTTTGTGTGTGTGTGTGTGTGTGTGTGGAACGGATGTCTCTGTGCTACAGAGCTGTGCTTGTATTTGTAAGTGGAGGAAGACTGCTGGTATGCGGGGGTGCCTCCATAAAGAGGTTTAACCTCGCGCCTCGCTAATCTGTGGAGATGATAAAAAGTCCGTCCTACCGGTATGTGTGGGAGAACCTGCTCGTGACTGGAGGGGGCTTATACTATTGAAATGTCTCCTTCTGAATCTGTTGATACAGCGGAGGTGTTGTGAGTAGATAACAAATCACTCCAAAGAATGTGTTTCTGTTGAGATTCGTTTAACGTTGGACGTTAATGTGCAACACCCCCATCTTCTGGCGTAACTGGCTACTGCAAGATCGCACATCTCTGCTCTGCACTGCCGCCAACACAATGAGAACCATACGTATCCTTGTGTCAGAGACCGAAAAAGGAATGACCTCGTCCATCCACAATTGGAAAACAGTCCCTTTTATCCAACTTTAAACTAGAACCGGCACACAACAACAACAACAACAACAACAACAACAATGATCCTGGCCGCGTGTTAACCCTACCGTGGGTCCCCCTAACCCGCCGTGCGTCTCCTCCCCAGACGTCACCAGAGCGAGGGTCTGCTGGGAGGCCAGCCCCAGCTCAGGGCCACCATGAGGGGCTGCCCGTCCCCACAGAGACCCACCAAGTCCAGCCTGGAGGAGGACCTGAAGAAGCTCATCACCCTGGACAGCCCTCCGCCCATGGAGCCCGAACAGAAGGTTGGCGCCTGCTTTTGTTGGGTTATGAACCTGCTGTGTTTTACCAATAAAAGTGCATGGAGGTATCTGCGTATGATTATCGTCTCAAATCTAAAATAAAATAGACCGTTTTCACTTAGATGTCGTTTTTTTTAAGTGGGTGCCGTGATTTCAGTGCATCCGGTGCCCTTACTCCTTCCCATCCGTTCATAAGCTTCATGCTCCTCCTCCTCCTCCCTCCCTCCCTCTCCTCCAGCCGGTGTTCCCGGCCCCGCCCCCTTCCCGGCGCTCCCTGCAGAGGACCCTTTCCGACGAGAGCATCTACAGCGGCCAGCGAGACTCCTCCTACTGCAGCGTGCAGCGCGGGGACACGCCCATCGAGCTGCTCTTCAGCTGCTCCACCGTGCCTCGCTCGCCCACCGCCCGCCACGCCCCGCCCCGGCGACCCTCGCACAAGTCCCTGGGTGAGGGGCCCGCCCAGCGAGCACAGCGGCCATAGGGAACATTAGGCTCACAGTGTCTTCCAGTATTTCTGTCACCTGCTCTCTACAGTAAAACCACATTCTAACCACAATAGAACCACCTTAATGCAATGGTATTATCACATTCTAACCACAATAGAACCACCTTAATGCAATGGTATTATCACATTCCAACCACAATAGAACCACCTTAATGCAATGGTATTATCACATTCTAACTGCAGTAAAACCACATTCTAACCACAATAGAACCACCTTAATGCAATGGTATTATCACATTCTAACTGCAGTATTACCACATTCTAACTACGATGTAACCACATTCTAACTACAGCATAACCACATTCTAACTGCAGTATTACCACATTGTGACTATGATGTAACCACATTCAAACTGCAGTATAACCACATTATATACTACAGTATTAACATTTTATTTGGTACCACACTCTTGACCTCTAACCTCTTCCTTCTTTACCTCTCTCTCTCTCTCTCTCTCTCCCTCTCTCCCTCTCCCTCTCCCTCTCCCTCTCCAGGAGACCTGACTGATCCAGACGGCTCTACTGTGGACCAGGAGAGGAGGAGGCAGCAGCTCCAGGACCTAGCCCTGATGCCCCTGCCTGACCCTGGGTCGGACCGCCCGCTGGACTGGGCCCATCTGGTGGATGCTGCCAAGGCTTTTGAAGGTATTTACTAGACCCCAAGGATAAACTCTCTTTACTTCTTTGAACTTTAAAGATATGCCTTAACAATGTATTTATTTTTAAGGTCCAAAAAACTCCACTTTTGGGGGATTTGTGTAAGACTTATTTTAAAAGGATTTTTGCCATGTAATTAAAGGCAGTTCATTTTTTTTGTGAATTGTGATGGTATTCCTTAATTCACCAGTAGATGGCAGTGATACTTTGTACCTTCTGCCTGATGTCAGTGCATTTCTAAACCCACTGAATAATCAGCTTAATGCTCCATTCGGCTTTATATATATACTATATATATACACAGTACTGTGTAAATGTTTTAGGCAGATGTGAAAAAAAGCTGGCAAAAATGTGAAAGCAAAGAGTGGTCACAGCAAATATTGTTTGATTTAGATCGTTCATTTGTTCATTCACTTTGCATTTAGTTAATTGATCAAAACAAACTAACACTTTGATTTTTGAAAGCATTCTTACTTGACACACCTGCCTAAAACGTTTGCACAGTACTGTGTGTGTATATATATATATATATAGTAGTATTTTTCCTGGCCAAACTTTCCTTTCTGTTCAGTCATTTGCACCAGTTCCAATGTCAACCAGCCCACCCTGATTCTCTGTGTCTGTGCTGTGATATCGTAACAGTGTGTATCAGACCGCTCATTGGTGTTTATTGACCCACCTTGATTCCCCCAGAGCAAAGACTTACTCTTCTAGCAGCCCAGGAGGAGAGCTCCAGGGCGGACACAACTTCCACCCCCATTGCCCCCTCCACCTCCACCTCCACCTCCAGCGCCTCCGCCCCCATCCCGGGCCCTAACAGCCCCCAGCAAGCAGAGCCCCAGACGGCCCCACAGAGACACCCCTCTCCTGGGTAAGAAATCCACGATTGTGCCCTAACTGTGCCGTGGTACAACCAGGTATTACACCAGTGACATTACAGCTGCAGATCCAGCACACCTGACTAGTTTGCGTTACATATGTTTTCATATGATCTGCATTCAAAAACGTTATCCATCCTGATGCAGTGAGATTCCAGCCTGTATGATAAACTGTGTTTATGTCTATCCTGATGCAGTGAGATCTCAGTCTGTATAATTGGTTTAACTGTGTTTATGTCTGTCCTGATGCAGTGAGATCTAAGTCTGTATGATTGGTTTAACTGTGTTTATGTGTGTCCTGATGCAGTGAGATTCCAGCCTGTATGATGGGGAAGTTGAGCCAGCTGGAGGACATGGTGAAGCTGCTCCAAGATGACCTGATGAAGGTAAGCTCCTCCTCCTCTGGTGGAACCCTCATGTGAAGCTCCTCCTCCTTTGGAACCCTCATGGAACACTCCTCCTTCTCTGGTGGAACCCTCATGTGAAGCTCCTCCTCCTTTGGAACCCTCATGGAAAACTCCTCCTCCGCTGGTGGAACCCTCATGGGAAGCTCCTCCTCCTCTGGTTTGCGATGGTCCTCTGGTAATGGAGAAGGCCTCAGAAGAGCTTTATGACTTTTCTCCAGCCAGAGAGACTACACCAGCCATGTTGCTTTTTCACTGTGTTTCTCAAGAGCTTTAGGACTTTTCTCCTGCCAGAGAGACTATACCAGCCATGTTGCTTTTTCACTGTGTTTCTCTAGGACTTTTCTCCAGCTAGAGAGACTACACCAGCCATGTTGCTTTTTCACTGTGTTTCTCAAGAGCTTTAGGACTTTTCTCCTGCCAGAGAGACTACACCAGCCATGTTGCTTTTTCACTGTGTTTCTCTAGGACTTTTCTCCAGCAAGAGAGACTACACCAGCCATGTTGCTTTTTCACTGTGTTTCTCATGTCTTCAATGAATCACTGATAGAATAAAGTCAACACACGATTTCCTTTACAAACTGATTAGATACATGTTATTTAGAGGAAAAAAATGACATACTGTACAAATAATAAAAAAAAAAATATTAGAGTATTTAATAGAAAAAGCATCTGTAAATGGAGAAAACATTCTCTAAGAGTTTTAAATTACATATTTGAACTTTTCATGGAAGTGAAATACACTGTGCTGTTTCAAATGTCCAGAACCAAGAGGTGTCTCATCACTGTCTCTGTGTTTCTGTTTCTTTGACCCCCCCTCCCCTCTCAGGAGAAGGACGCCAAGGCTTCTCTCCAGTCTCAGATCCAGGGGCTCAGAGAGGAAAACCTGCGTCTGCAAGAGGAATCCTACAATGCCTCGGCCAAGCTGAAGAAGTTCACTGAGTGGGTGTTCAACACCATCGACATGAACTAAAGCATCCTCAGCTCCATCCACATGGACAAAACATCCTCCTCTTCATCGACATTAACTTAACATCTTCATCTCCATTGACATGGACTAAACATCCTCCTCTCCATTGACATGAACTAAACATCCTCCTCTTCATCGACATTAACTAAAGATCTTCATCTCCATCGACATGAACTATACAAACACCTCTTTATCGACATGAACTAAACATACTCCCCTTCATTAACATGGACTATACGTCCTCGTCTTCATCGACATGAACTAAACATCTTCAACATCACAGTCCCTAACTAGACATCTTCACCAGCCCAGATTTTGAGGTCCACACACAGTGGTTCATTAATAAGCACCATTTATATGAACTAAATGAACGCAGCATCACATTATGAACCGGACATCTTCAACACCATAGATAAGAATTGAGCATCTTCAACAGCCCAAATTGAAGCTGAACAACACAAATAGGGTCACACACATCATAATTCAGATGAACTAAATAACTTTTCCTCCAAAATACGAACTGAACGTCATGAAACATGGACTGAACATCATCGACATCACAGACACGGACTGAACGTCTTGAAATATGGACTGAACGTCTTGAAATATGGATTGAACGTGCTGAAATATGGACTGAACGTGCTGAAATATGGACTGAACGGTCGGCCATTACACAGCCGGGCTCTGACCCATCGTCACTCCAGCCCGACCTGGACGGCGCCTGTCCCCACACTGCAGACCCCCCGCTTGTAGTGAGGGTGATCAGCCTCCGTCGGCTCCAGCTCCCTGCTCTGTTCAGTGCTACCATGTGAAGACCTCCACGGGGGGGAGGGGAGGGGAGGGGAGGGGAGGGGAGGGGAGGGGAGGGGAGGGGAGGGGAGGGGAGAGTCCCCACAGCGCAATGCAGTGAAATCAGAACACTCTATTAACACAGACCCATAGTATGTGCCACCAGGACGGGACTGGTCTTCTCTTCTGAGGTGTCACTGCTGGCTGGGTACAACTCCCCACCCACCCCCCATCCCCCCACCCACCGCTGGGTGTGCTTGTGGGGAAAAGACATAAACAACAATGTGCACAATGAAATCCTCGTCGACCACGCCGACTTGGTGGCTCTAGCCTTCTTCATCTTCTCATCCCCTCATGGACCGACGTAGAGTTCTGTGGCTGTGTGGTGTGGGCGACCTTCGACCTTTGAGAGAGTTGTAGACAGAAGAGAGGGATGGGGAAAAGGGGAGTGTCACCATGATGGATGGATGACGCCCTAGAACATGCCCAGACGAAAGGATAAAGAAAGATATCTATGACCCTGCATGTTAGAGAACGACTGACATCCTTCCCCCGTTGTCGTGGTGACCGTATCCTGTGGTTTCAGCCCCCAGACTTTTCGGCATCCCATCCTCCATTGAAATGTCACGTCCCAGTGATTACAGAGATTTTTTACTCTGGTTAGAATAATCTGACGCAGATTATTGCGGATTCATTTTACACTTGACAAGACAATACGCAGAAAAAAGAAAACGGCAGTTGTAGTCTGAGATTGATTGTTTTCAGATTTTGGGAGAGGTGGGGTGAGCAAGGCTAGGGGGGAAGAAGGCGTACTGTAGTAGCAGCCGTTGAAAACAAGTGGGAGAATAAGTTCTGGGAGTTGCTTCAGCCTTTCATTTGACACCATAGATATAGAGCAACACAGACAGCAATCAGACAGACTGACAGTTTAAAAGGTGAACAGAGGATAGAAATCATTACTGTCTGCCCCAGTGCCTCTATGTGCCACCTTCATCAAAGTAAATGTTTCAAATTTGACGATTCATACATTGTTCCTGTAAGAAGTCTCTATTGGTGTCAATGATCTACTGAAAAGTACTGAGGTTTCAAGTTGCAAAAATATTGTATCCGGTGTAAAAAAAAAAAAAAAGCTTGTGGTACCACAAGTGTGAAAGAAATGTGGTGCCATTTTGATTTAAAAAGAAAAACAGAAAATGGGATAACTTAGAATTAAATACAATTGGAATATGTATATTTGTACATATGTATGTTTTAAGTGTTATTTTGCTGACCATTTTCTTTGCTGCTGAGAGAAAGTTCACCCAGAACGATTTACAGTAATACACGTAGCCTATGAAATACAAATGTGGAATATAATATAAACTCTTCTTGAAACTGGAAAATAAGGTTTAACTGGAGAAAAATATTTGTGTTTTGTTTTTTATCCCGAAAGAAAAGCGTCAGTCCCACCTAGTGTTGACAACATGTAACTGCGACATGGAAACAATCCCTACATTGATCCACAGCATGCTAGAAAGCTTAATGCTCTCTGTGGATTCAATCGGTACTATACATAATGAGGATGTACGATATTTGAAGCTGCGATGTCAATCCTGGAAGGCCCCGGCCCTGCTGTAAACCTAACCTGATGCATAGACTAGGACAGGAAGTCCTCATACGACTGTCAATGAGCCAAGACACTCTATTTAAATTAAAGTAAGATGTCCTTTTTTATCCCTTACACTGTACAACCTGTAGATATATATATGTGTGTATGAAAAGGATTTGGACGCTAATCAGAATTTGCACCTTTATTCTTGACATGTTGAACGGCATGTGAAACTGTTTCCTTTCAGTGAAAACGTTTATATCTATTAAAAATATTTTGTTCAATATGACTTTTTTTTATTCTATGTACGTCATAATCTGTTTTGTGTAAGATATCTGTGTGTGTTTTGACTGTAGTTACAACTGGAGGACTGTGGTATGTTTGACTTAATTATACATTCCTTAATTTACAAGAAAAACTATTCTGAAAAGATCTTAATTTTCTAAAAAGTAGTCTGGCATTACCCCTCATGATAAAATACCCTGTAGCCATGATCATTTTAATAGTGGTGTGCTTCACTATTCCAGAGTATACCTTACACACTATGCATTGGTATGGTTCTATGGTATGGTTTATGTTATATACTGCATCAAAAACATCCAGGAACATTTTTGAATGAACTGCAAACCACAAAAAAGTTAAATAACCAAATGAGATAGCTGTCGTTGTGATCAGCGTTAAAGCTGCTACCTTGCTAACACACTCCTCAATAATTGAGTCGTGAAATCGCGGCTTAGGGCAGGGTTGGGTCCGTTGAAGGTGACCCGCTGGGATCAGCCCTCCAAGGGGGTATCTTAATGATGTATGGAGCCTCTAATCACCTCCTTCTGCACCTGGGGTACATGTGAAAGAGGGGAGGGGAGCGGTGCCTGTCGGAAAGCACACTTTTCAGAGCTAGCCTGTTCTGGCCCACGTAATAATCTCCTCCAGAACCTCTGTGAGTGTGAGAGTGACAGGGGAGGGGAGGGGGCGGGTGAAGTTATTTTGGTGGTGATTGGTTAATATGCCACTCTCTCATATATGGGACGACAGTTTCCCAGACTGCAGAAAATTCCCTTTGTTTTGACAACTGGAATGACTCTGTGTTTCGCATACCGGAACAGAAATACATATATATTTATATATACATAAATGCATTGAAAGGGTCGTTTCAATCGTGTGAGCATTGGTCTCATATGGAGGTCACAATAAGCTCATTTGAAAGATGTTTTCTCACGTGGATACAATTCTGGCTTATTTAAAAACAAGAATCCGAGCAGGAGAATGGAATTCAGCTGCCTTAGAAGGTATTGGCATGAGAGACAGGAGGGCATACACTCAACAGTGCAGGAACACACTCTCTCTCTCTCTCTCTCTCTCTCTCTCTCTCTCTCTCTCTCTCTCTCTCTCTCTCTCTCTCTCTCTCTCTCTCTCTCTCTCTCTCTCTCTCTCTCTCTCTCTCTCTCTCTCTCTCTCTCTCTCTCTCTCTCTCTCTCTCTCTCTCTCTCTCTCTCTCTCTCTCTCTCTCTCTCTCTCTCTCTCTCTCTCTCTCTCTCTCTCTCTCTCTCTCTCTCTCTCTCTCTCTCTCTCTCTCTCTCTCTCTCTCTCTCTCTCTCTCTCTCTCTCACACACGCCCACACACTCACCCAACCTTTTTTACGGAAACCCGATAGTAATACTCGGTAGGACCACCATTTGCTCTCAAAACAGCCGGTGTTTTTCCTTTGAGGTTCTGGTCCATGTTGACATGATTACATCACGCAATTCCTGCAGATGTATCAGGTGCACCTTCAAGCCATGAACCCCCCGTTCTACCTCATCCCAAAGGTGTTCTGTCGGATTCAAATCCAGTGACTGGGGTAGGCCATCGAAGAACATGTAACTAGCGTGAGACGACTTTTGCCTTGTGACATTCGCATTATCATGCTGGAAGTTGCCATTCGAAGATGGATAAATGGTGGCCACGAAGGGATGCATATTGTCAGCAACAATACTCAAATAGGCTGTGGCTTTCAAGTGATGATTAATTGGTATTAACGGCCCTGAAGTGTGCCAAGGAAAACATTCCCCCACACCATTGCACCACCTTGGACTGCTTGTACTAGGGGTATGTTGTCGATACACTTGAGTATCGCGATTTTATGTTTTGTGATATTGTATCGATTCTTCTTCTTTTTACTGATATAGGCCGAGATGAATTCCTTTGCTCGGATTTCACAGTAGTGCTAGGATGTTGGACGTTATAGTGACTGTTATAAATACAAATGCACATTCCACTGTTTTAAAGTGTGCTCTTTATACTAGGCTATGACAGTTTTTCTAAAATTAGAAGAAAAAAAATAGCATTATATCACCTTCATTAAAAAAATAAAAGAAAGAAACCATTTTCCAAATGAATCACAAGTATTCACTTGAAGTGTATAGCTCTGCTGTTGTAGTAGTAGTGGAGAAGCATAGGAGAAAAGAGATAACTTTAGTAATGATGGAGAGATTTTATCATTAGTACAGTATCGCAATTTTATATGGCAATACATTGAATAACTAACTGCCGCAAACTGTCTGTTTTTTCTTTATTGTACCCGAGTAAACTACGGTCACATTTTATCCCCTATTCTGATGGTTGATGTGAACATTAGCTGAAGCTGCTGGCTAGTATCTGCAACATTTGGGACTTTGTCATGGATAATTCTAATCGTGTTGTTTCTGTGTGAACTACCTGGTGTGTGTGTGTGTGTGTGTGTGTGTGTGTGTGTGTGTGTGTGTGTGTGTGTGTGTGTGTGTGTGTGTGTGTGTGTGTGTGTGTGTGTGTGTGTGTGTGCGTTCGTCGAGCACTTTATTAGGAACACCTGTTTACACTTTCTCATTCGTGCACTTATCAAATCAGCCAATTACGTGGCAGCAGCGCAGTTACTTGTTAACTGGTTCTCTCTGTGCGTGCATGTGTGTGGGAGAGCTCACACTTTAGATGCATTGTATTTCTGGAGAGTGTTGCTTGGGGCTTTTGTGGCTTTCATTTATCAAAGAAAGAAAAAGGTTTATTCGTTCTGGTTTGCCATTTAAGCTTGAACGCTTCAGAGCAATGTTTTGAGGGAGAGTGTGTGCGTGAGAGAGAGAGCGAGAGAGAGAGAGAACAAAAATTACAAGAAAAACAAAAGCGTGAAAGATTACAAATATAAAACAAGCATGACATTTTGTCTCATACTCAAACAAACTCAAGCTCATTCTCTCAACGGTTCGATTTCTAAGAGTGGCATTCAGTGGTTGTGATTTTAAATATAAAACAAGACAACATTCAAAAGCCTTACAAGTACGGGTCACACATATGGGTCACATTTTGAATGTTAATACTTACATTTTTTCTTTGTGCTAGATTGACTGATGTATGCATACATAAAATCAATTCATTATTTCCCTTCCTTAAACTCTCAATAGGAATTACAGGAGCATCAGCTTTTATGATGATTGTTACATGTAGTTCATTTCTCTCCGAGCTTACGCACTGCAGGTTTGAGCAGTATTCCCTTCTTTAGTGTTCTTTTCGCGGTTCCTATTTTAAACAGCAGAGGGCGCTGTTGCAGCGTGCACTCCCTATCACTGACTATCCTCGGATTTGCAAGTGCACATCTCTTTCTTCTCCCCCCGGTATTTTCTTTCTTTCTATTTCTATCTCTCTTTTGTCTTTTTATCTTTTTTTCTCTCTATGTTTTCCTCCCTTCTCCTCTCTAATTCCATCGCCCTATACCAACTTGATCTGCTTTTCCTTAGTGCCGCCCCTCTGTCGCCCCCCCCCCTCTCCCTCTCTCTCCCTCACAGGCGGTGTCTGGCACACGCACACAGGCTCACAGACAGTGAGAGACAGAGTGGAAGGAAGCGAGCCGCACATGCGAGCAGGATCTCCTTAGCTGCCCGCTCTGCGCTGCCTCACCGAGGGGCAGACGGAGGAAGAGGAGGAAGGGGAGGAAGAGAAAAGGGGACTCTGCGTCGACCGTCCAGCCCACCTCCCTCTCTCTCTCACTCTCTCTGCATCTGTCACTCTTCTCCTCCATTCCTTCCACGACCCCTTCTCTGTCTCTCTCTCTTTTCACCAATGGTATCATGAACCGGCCAGCTGTGTGTTGCTAAGGACCAGCTCACGGGGAAACTGTGGACAGCCCATTCCGGGATCGCTAAGGTAACTGGGGCTTCATTTGCCAATTGGGAGGCTTTGTATCGGGGGTTCTCTGTTGCTAAGGGAAATCTGGTCCCGGGGTCAACTGGTGGTTGGGCTTTCCTTGGGATTTGGCCGGGGGTAATGAGAATGTGTCATTTCGTTGCGTTCCGGGGATAACTGGAGCTTGCGGGATGAGTCTGTCTGGGACAGAGCCTGATCTGACCATATGCCTGCAGTCACACAGGGAGAGATGGGGGTAGGGTTAGGTAGGGCTTACTGGACTAGAAGGCTGGGTCCGGGGCTGGAGCTGGGGCTGCCCAGAGGTATGGAGACACAGTTGTTGGGTCTGGTAACTGGATTAAGCCGGTACAGACACAGGCATTGGGGCATGCGGGGAAAGGAGGGCTTTGGGTTTTCTCATGGAGTCATAGTAGTTGTTTTGTTCTTTTGGGCTGAACGATTGGCTTTCGGTCTGTGCATCATCTGTGAGTGTGTGTGTGTGTGTGTGTGTCTGTGTATTCCCCTCTGAAATCCACCAACAGGTGAGAGATCAGGGTCAGCCTGAAGCTGTGAGCCGTTAAGTAAGTGCACGCCAGTGTGTGTGTGTGTGTGTGTGTGTGAGTAAGTGGGTACCTGCAGGGCCGTGTATCCAGACTATCAAAGTGTGTGCTCCATTCTGCTAGGTCGGACACTAGGTCGCGATCGATGGCCAATCCTGGCTGAGCTTTCGTGAACTTTGACCCGGACGCTCCAATGGCGAGATGGACAGGAAGTCCAACAGAGACCTCAGCCAAAACCCCGATGGACAGACTGATAGACAGAGAATAGCATTATGACGCAAACTAGTGATGGTGCAGAAACCAGCGAATCGATGGGAAATCTGTAACCTGCCAAGTCCAGCAGCATTGATTAGCCCGCTCAAGTCCAGCCTGAGACGACAAGAACAAGACTGCAACGAATACACCGGCTGACGGACTCAATAAATAAAAAACGTGTCGCCTAACTCACCGGTTCTTTCTAGTGTTCTGCCCGACTAAATGCCTGACTAACTGACTAAGTGCTAAATAACCAGCTGACTTACTAACTAAGTAATTAAGCAATTAACGGATTGATCTTCAGTGGACAGTGGGCTCAAAGAGCCGGTGAAGGAGGAAAGAAGTTATTCAGTCATGCCCTACTCCCTTCCTCTACTTTTTATGGTCAATAGTTGGACCCAGGGGGAGAAGTTATTTGAATGTGTCTCTGGAACAAAAGTGTGCATCAGCTAGAGTTTTTCTGGACCTGAAGTGTGCCTCATCTATAATGTTACTCGAGTGTGTGTGTGTGTGCTACTGAAGTGTAGCCGACATCAGATAGTGTGTTTCTGGACCTGAAGTGTGCATCATCTATAGTGTTACTCTGGTACTGAAGTGTACATCAGATAGTGTGTTTCTGGTCCTGAAGTGTGCATCATCTATAGTGTTACTCTGGTACTGAAGTGTACATCAAACAGTGTGTTTCTGGTCCTGAAGTGTGCATCATCTATAGTGTTACTCTGGTACTGAAGTGTACATCAAACAGTGTGTTTCTGGTCCTGAAGTGTACATCAGATAGTGTGTTTCTGGACCTGAAGTGTGCATCATCTATAGTGTTACTCTGGTACTGAAGTGTACATCAAACAGTGTGTTTCTGGTCCTGAAGTGTGCATCATCTATAGTGTTACTCTGGTACTGAAGTGTACATCAGATAGTGTGTTTCTGGTTCTGAAGTGTACATCAAACAGTGTGTTTCTGGTCCTGAAGTGTGCATCATCTATAGTGTTACTCTGGTACTGAAGTGTACATCAAACAGTGTGTTTCTGGTCCTGAAGTGTACATCAAACAGTGTGTTTCTGGTCCTGAAGTGTGCATCATCTATAGTGTTACTCTGGTACTGAAGTGTACATCAAACAGTGTGTTTCTGGTCCTGAAGTGTGCATCATCTATAGTGTTACTCTGGTACTGAAGTGTACATCAGATAGTGTGTTTCTGGTTCTGAAGTGTACATCAGCGAGTGTGTGTGTGTGTGTGCTGCTGAAGTGTGCATCCGTTTTCGTTTCCTGTGAAGTGGAGACGGTTTTCTGTTCCTCAGTGCAGCCCAGTCCGGTTGTAATATTGCAACATTGCAAAGACACAATTATATAAACGCTCTCTGCTCCTCCTGCTCCTCCAGTTCACTCTCCAGTGGCTGCCCGCAGGCTAGATTCAGTTAGCTGATTCAGACCTCCCTTGGAAAATGTTACGTCGTGTTGTGCTTGCAATATTTCCCCGTGTTTGAATACAGAAGAGTAACTCCGTCTCCCTTTCCTCCTCCCTCTCTCTCACCTCCTCCTTCTCTCTCTCTCTCTCTCTCTCTCCTTCTCTCTCTCTCACCTCCTCCTCTCTCTCTCTCGCTCTCTCTCTCTCTCCCCTCTCTCTCCCTGCCTCTCTCTCTCTCTCTCTCTCTCTCTCTCTCTCTCTCTCTCTCTCTCTCTCTCTCTCTCTCTCTCTCTCTCTCTCTCTCTCTCTCTCTCTCTCTCTCTCTCTCTGACGCTCTCTCTCTCTCTCTCTCTCCCTGCCTCTCTCTCTCTCTCTCCCTGCCTCTCTCTCTCTCTCTCTCTCTCTCTCTCTCTCTCTCTCTCTCTCTCTCTCTCTGCCCCTCTGCACACCCAGAGACAGTCAGTACAGGCCTATAAACCCAGCGAAGAGGCCCCCGTTTAGCAAGCCGTGGTTATTAATAACCAGGGAAGCCAGCGAGGCGTTCGGCGATAAGGTTCAAATAAAACGGCACTGTTCCTGGAAGCCTTAGCCCTGCCGCCTCTTTGATGGGGTGGGGGGGGGGGGGACGGGGGGGGGCATTGGAGGCGTTGGGTGGGTTGGGTGGGTTCACCCAGATATGATTAACGGAGTCAAACGAGAGAGTTATCCCTCTTTGCTGCCGGCCGCACGATTAGGGGGCCGACAAACGGTTTAACAGATTGACCAAATAAACAAGGAAGCCAGTGGGGGCAGGCGAGGCGGCCGATTGCAGCCTCCTGGACTCAGCGAAATCCTTAGTTAAGCACTCCAATCTCCTAGAGGGAGAGGGAGGGGAAAGTAGTGGATGGGATCAAGGTTAGGAATAATCCCTGGATGGTAGCTCTTAAAGCCTTACATCCCGGCAGAGCAATAAATGGGTACAGTCCCACACACACACACACACACACAAACAAACACACACACACACAAGGAGGGCATGGGGACAGCGAGAAGGCGGATCAAATCATCACTGGGGCTAATGGAAGCTTGACACAGCTAATGGTTAACGCAAGCGCACACGCACACACACACACACACACACACACACGCACACACACACACAGTTGGACACCAGAAATAAACACAGTAACAGTTATCCTGCACACACACGCACACACACACTGCGGAGGATCAATAAATTGACTGTTATCTAGAACTACTCTGAACATCAGCCATATTGAATGAGTGCTTACTTATCATCACACTGGCCTGGTCGAGACTTTAACGACCACAGCCAGCCATCAGCGGAGTGTCCATCTGCAGGCCAGAGCTCTCAGTTTGGGTTTGAGGTATTTTGGGGCATTATGAATATTAAGAGCACATTATTGTATCAGTATTAGACTAGAAAACTAGATTAGCATTCGGCCATAATCTGTTCATTCCTGATTGTCTGTCATAGTGGCTGATGTAACATTTAGGGGGGCCTGCGAACATTGTGGTTTCACTTCCAGGTCAATAGAAAGTAATAGAGAATATGTTTCCCTGTGTGTGTGTGTGTGTGTGTGTGTGTGTGTGTGTGTGTGTGTGTAGGAGTCGTGACACATGGCAGAGGTGGCAAAGGACCAAGGGGGCGCTGCGACCTCCGACCCGGAGGACGACTCCCCAAACATGATCGTCTACAAAAAGGTAACACACACACACACACACACGCACACGCACGCACTCGCACACACACCCTCGCTGTCCACGGACTGCAATCCTTCTCCCTAGAGCTCTACTCTGATCATTCTCTCTAAGGCTTCAGCTCTCTGTCATTTTAAGAAGTACTGGCTGGCTCCTCCTCTGTGTGGGTGTGGCAGCGACAGAGAGGTCCTTTCAGCGTCGAGGGCAATCCCGCCGCCCCACTGGCTCTTCAGTCTCAAGAGCTGTTCTTTGATTGGAGAGCCTGCCAGCTGAAAAGCATCGTGGGTAATTATGCAGGAAGCAAGCGGCAGGTTTTTTGGGGGGGGGGGGGGGGGGGGGGGCTCTAGTATCTCGGGCTGGTGTGGCGGCCCAGCTGTGCGACTGGTGTCGCGGTAGTGACCAAAGCGATCTGGTGCACGGCCGTTTTGTAGGGAGGCTCCTTAGTGATGATACGTCAACAGCTGAAAGCGCTCCTTCTCGATATTGTCGCTAGGGCAACATGCGGGTTCATGCAGATTATGGTGCTTATGAGTTTACATGTTCTCGCCTCTGCATTTTGAGAGGAACAGTACGGTCAGCTGTCAGTCAGATGACAGCTCATACGGTATGCCCAGTGCTACTACACACCACCTCCACCTTCTCTCCCAGCTTAGACTATTGGAAACCAGTAACAGTGTCCGCACTGTGCCCGGTCTTCAGTTTGACAACACGTTCCTGACAGTCTGTCAATAAGTTAGTGAGTCATTCAGTCAATGAGTCAGTGAGTCATTCAGTCAATGAGTCAGTGAGTCATTCAGTCAATGAGTCAGTGAGTCATTCAGTCAATGAGTCAGTGAGTCATTCAGTCAATAAGTTAGTGAGTCATTCAGTCAATGAGTCAGTGAGTCAGTCAGTCAATTAGTCAGTGAGTCATTCAGTCAATGAGTCAGTGAGTCATTCAGTCAATGAGTCAGTCGGTCAATGAGTCAGTCTGTCAATAAGTTGGTGAGTCATACAGTCAATGAGTCAGTGAGTCAGTCAGTCAATGAGTCAGTGAGTCATTCAGTCAATGAGTCAGTCAGTCAGTCAGTCAATGAGTCAGTGAGTCATTCAGTCAATGAGTTAGTGAGTCAGTCAGTCAATGAGTCAGTGAGTCATTCAGTAAGTGAGTCAGTCAGTCAAGGAGTCAGGGAGTCAGTGAGTCAGTCAGTCAGTCATTTATTCAGTCAGACAGTTAGTCAGTTATACATTTAGTCAGTCGGTGAGTCATTCCCTCGGCCTCTGTATGGAGATGAAGGATGTTAGGGTAAGCCATTAACCAGGTGTTGACAGAGCACATCCCAGCCGTCAATCACCTGCCTTTCAAACCTCCCGCTAACGAGCTTTACATCACGGCGAGGACCACACTGCTCGCTTCAAGTGTGGCAGAAAGAGGACAGTTACACACCTCAGAGCGATTCATCTTTTTTTTCTCTCTTTATGTCAGAACTCTTCAAATCCTTTTGGCTGTTTCACGGAAGCTGTCTGGCTAGGATGATTAAATGGAGCTTTTTTCGAAATGGCTGAAGTATCATGTAGCTTCCACGGCGCTTCTTTCATTTCGCTCCACCGAAAGCCAGTCGGGTCGGACTCGGGTTAGCCGCTCCCCAGAGAACAGTTCGGAACGATGAAGACACTCGTGGAGCCGCTGGTAAGAATGCTGCTGCAACGTGGGGCTCCCTTAAGGTCGTAGTGCAGTTCATTCAGATTCCTGGTGCACTGCGCTTTGCTTCCGTTCCGTGCCGATATCATTCACCCGAGGTGGACAGATTTCTCCTACGCTCGCCGGATATGAATGAGTGATTTTCCTGAGTTTGGCCTGCAGAACGTTTCCCTGTTATCCATGTTCACTTAAGTTACCAGCACAGGAGTGGAGTTTGCTAGAGAGCCTTGTCTTTCTCTTTCTCTATCTTTTTCTCTTTATTGTTACATTTCTCTGCATTCTTTGTAGGTTAGGGCGAATTCTCATTTTACAAGCAAATATTTTAACCCAGCACCCAGATTGTGTGTGTGTGTGTGTGTGTGTGTGTGTGACATTTGTGAAACTTCACCATCTCTCATAGCAAAATGCTTCCGCTGTTTTATTTAAGCTTGTGTGTATCATACATGTTTTATAGTGGGCGGCCTTGTGTTGGATATGATCCGCGTTGGAGGACTGTGAATTAGTGAACGCCAGACACACCACTGGGGTTGTGTGTCCACCAGAGGTTGTGTGTCCCTCAGTGTCTGTCTTTGGAGACAGGAAGGCTAACCACACATGCGATACAGTGGAACACTTCATTACTGAGAAAAGCTGTTCAGTGTCTCTTCACACATGCACACACTCACACACACACACACACACACACACACACACACACACACACACACACACACACGCAAACACACAAACATGCACACACATTCCTAATGGCCCCTGACTGTGGCTCTGTTGGTAATGTTTAGATAAAGGTCTGAAACCCAGCAGGAAGATCAATGTGGGTTCTGTAGAGTGCGACCAGGAGCTCCCCGTGGAACATCCAATCAGAATGAGAGGACAAGAGCATAGCACCACAATGGAGTGATACATTGCATGGCCTCCTTCAAAGTGATAGGATTTTCCTATTTTATTTTCCAAACCGATAACTTGTTTTAAATCTACCTGCTGCAGGATTGTTGTTTTTAGTTCATTGGATTAGTGTCGATACGCTGTTTACTAGATTTGCCTCCACAAATGAATGAAATGGCATTCAAATGGCACCACAAATCAATGAACCAATGGCACCCGATCCCCTGTGTTTAACCTGTGAGTGGTACCAAACTCCCATTCAGCATTGGCCCCCCACTGTTATTCGTGGGTAAATACCGACAGCAAATCAGGCAGAGAGCTGCGGTTTGATCAGGGCAAGTCTGGTTGGCGGTCGTTGTGACGTGAATCCTAACGCTACTGTGGGATCTACAATGCAGCGCGATGCCCTCTACTCTACTGTGTCCACGTTCTAAGCCTCAGCTCTCATTCAGCTGGTGGGTTGTCAAACTGAGAGGGGCTTCTGTTTCTGGGATGGGTAGACCAACAGGCTTACTTTATCAAAGCCCCCCCCCCCCCCCCCCATGACCCCCCTCCATGCCCCCCCACCCCCTCCCCTCAGCCCCTCTCCCTGCCTGTTGATATGTTGCTCCATAGACAGGAGCTTTAGTGGCTTCCTGTTTTTTCCATTGTGCTCCATTGTAACTGTCTTTATTTGCTACGTTCGGCAATCTATCACACGTCGGCTAACTTTGGAGAAGATGTTAATTGCAATTTCCTCTCTCTGGAGCCCATAAAAAGATAAAGGAAAAAATCTTGACTAAAATACCCCCCCCCTCTTAATGTATTGCCTATTTATGCAACTTGTCTCTCTCTCTCTCTCTCTCTCTCTCTCTCTTTTTCTGTCTTTCTCTCTTCATCTGCGTAATGCTTAATCAATAATTGACGCTCATTTCTAGAATTCCATCTTTGTAGAACTATCTGTTCCCTGGGCACGTCATCCCTCTCTTTTCATTTATTCATGGGCGGCACATCTACTCTCATCAGTCAGTGTTTCCCTTTCTTTACGGGAATCTAAATGTGGAAGCAGGAAGGACGTAGGTGGGCAAAGATGGAGAGAATGGAAAAGTGGTGGGTTTTAATCTTCTGGCCAAAAAGGCAGCTTTTTTAAAAAAGGAACTGAAACGAGGTTTCCATTCGGTTATAGATAGATGATGGAAAGTGGAATCATAAAGCTGGTTGTTTACTCCAGACAATATGAGTGTCGGCCATTGTCAGCGGTGACTTTTGAAAAGTTTTAAATTTTTCCCTCCAGTAGAATACTTCGTTGGCTTTAGTCTCAGATGTGACTTGGTTGGTATTGCCAGGGCTTATATATTACTGCTGTGAAATATCTGCCCGTCTGTCTTCCTGGCAGCCTACCTGTCTGTCTGGCAGCCTACCTGTCTGTCTGGCAGCCTGCCTGTCTGCTGGTCTGCCTGGGTTTTTGCTGGCCTACGGGTAAAAGAGTTCCACACGGTAACAGAACACATTGGCTGGCCTTTTAGAGAGCGGTAGAATGTCTGCTCTTCCAGCCATTCTAGATCTGTAGGTGTCACTCTTAAAGACTGCACTCACATGGGCCGTCCTGGTAGTTCACTGGGTAAAGGGCCGCCATGGTAGTTCACTGGGTAAAGGGCCGCCCTGGTAGTTCGCTGGGTAAAGGGCCGCCCTGGTAGTTCACTGGGTAAAGGGCCGCCCTGGTAGTTTGCTGGGTAAAGGGCCGCCCTGGTAGTTCACTGGGTAAAGGGCCGCCCTGGTAGTTCACTGGGTAAAGGGCCGCCCTGGTAGTTCACTGGTAATTAGGGTCAGATAACTTCATTAATCATACTTTACATATCATACGTGACGGAGGCTTTCATCCAAAGAGCCGTTCTGTACATTATGGAGAACTGAATCCATAACTCAGGACACAGGACAAACTATGTATCTGACAGCAGATAAATGCTGTGCTGGTGGATGGTATGGTGTGTGTGTGTGTGTGTGTGTGTGTGTGTGTGTGTGTGTGTGTGTGTGTGTGTGTGTGTGTGACTGTGTGTGTGCATACTAGTGTGTGTGTGTCTGTGTGTGTGTGTGTGTGAGTGTGTGTGTGTGGCCACAGTTAGGAAGACCGTTCCTAATCGACTTTACACTCACCACCATGGGTGCTCTATCTAGTATAGACTATCCATTTCTACGTAAGCGTGACCCTTGCAATGCTTTTTGTAGTGTTCATAGCTCTAGCGGGTGAATACGTTTTGATTTGTACTTGTTTCGTGAATGGCTGTCTGTGTAGCAAATTGTGGCTTTAAATAGAAAATCCAAGGCAATGGCTTTCCAGAGCCCAAACCATAATGGGATGGTTCACAAAGCCTTGGCAAGCAGTGCAGTGTTGACGGGATTATTCACCTCTCCCAGGGAAAAGAGAGAGAGAGCTATGATGGGATTAAAGGGCTCTCATTAAGTATGGGGAAGTCCTCTCCTCTCCTCTCCTCTCCTCTCCTCTCCTCTCCCCTCCCCTCCCCTCCCCTCCCCTCCCCTCCCCTCCCCTCTCCTCTCCTCTCCTCTCCTCTCCTCTCCTCTCCTCTCCTCTCCTCTCCTCTCCTCTCCCCTCCCCTCCCCTCCCCTCCCCTCCCCTCCCCTCCCCTCCCCTCCCCTCTCCTCTCCTCTCCTCTCCTCTCCTCTCCTTTCCTCCTGTGAGCATAAGGAAACAGAGTGGTGAAGGTCTTTGTTGACACAGTAAGAGGTAGAGAATGAGTCTATTGAGAGTGGGAAGGAGATGAGAAGGTCTTTAGAATGGGGGGGGGGGGGCACTGAGAAGAGAAGATGATGAAGGGAGAAAAGAAGACATTAAAGAAGGGTAAGAAAACGCAGTAAGAAAATGAGAACGATGATTAAGGGGGGATTTAATACGAGCAGTCGTCTTAGCCACTCCACTAAGACCCATGTGTGCATGTGTGTGTCTGTGAACTCTCCGTGACCCCTGCCTCTGTGCGGAGCCTGACCTCTCTAACTCTCCGGTGAACCCATGGGTGTTTCCTCTCTCCTGATTGGCGGAGCCCGGAGAACTGACTGTGGGCGGGAACGTGAGGCCCTCTCGTGGGCCGACCCTTGGGGAGGGACCCTCCCCTGGCCATCCAATTTCCTCTTTCCTCTGAAATCACATTCCGTCTGATGGCTAATGGAATCAATGGGCTAATCGGCCTGCCTTGATTGAACCCCGCTGGCCCATGATGTGGAGCATCTCCCTTTGAGAGGAGGGGGGGTGGGAGGAGGCCTGGGGTGAGATGGGGGTGTGGATGGGTCAGTTGGGGTGGGATGGAGTTGTGACGTGTTTTTGCATAATTCCTTGTCTTAAAAAGCGACTTGCTACGTGTGTGTGCATCTGTGCGTGCCTGTGCGTGCCTGTGTGTGCCTGTGTGTGCGTGTGTGCGTGTGTGCGTGCGTGCGTGCGTGCGTGCGTGCGTGCGTGCGTGCGTGCGTGCGTGCGTGCGTGCGTGCGTGCGTGCGTGCGTGCGTGCGTGCGACAGTGTTTGAGTGACAGGGCTCGCTAAAGCTTTTGCCGCTACTGACTACCTTAGAAAGAGGCTGATAATTAAAGAGAAGAACCCACAGCCAGCCTGCTCCTCCTGCTCCTCACCTTCTAACAGCAAGAACCCATAGCCAGCCTGCTCCTCCTGCTCCTCACCTTCTACCAGCAAGAAGAACCCACAGCCAGCCTGCTCCTCCTGCTCCTCACCTTCTACCAGCAAGAAGAACCCACAGCCAGCCGGCTCCTCCCGCTCCTCACCTTCTAACAGCAAAAAGAACCCACAGCAAGCCTGCTCCTCCTGCTCCTCACCTTCTACCAGCAAGAAGAACCCACAGCCAGCCTGCTCCTCCTGCTCCTCACCTTCTACCAGCAAGAAGAACCCACAGCCAGCCTGCTCCTCCTGCTCCTCACCTTCTACCAGCAAGAAGAACCCACAGCCAGCCTGCTCCTCCTGCTCCTCACCTTCTACCAGCAAGAAGAACCCACAGCCAGCCTGCTCCTCCCACTCCTCACCTTCTACCAGCAAGAAGAACCCACAGCCAGCCTGCTCCTCCCGCTCCTCACCTTCTACCAGCAAGAAGAACCCACAGCCAGCCTGCTCCTCCTGCTCCTCACCTTCTACCAGCAAGAAGAACCCACAGCCAGCCTGCTCCTCCCGCTCCTCACCTTCTACCAGCAAGAAGAACCCACAGCCAGCCTGCTCCTCCCGCTCCTCGCCTCCTAGCAGGGCAGAGAACATATTTGGACGGGGCTAACGCAATGGCTTCAGATTGGCAGCAACGGCTTGCCTTTTTGACAGCTGTTCTGGCCAGCCATATTTCTCATCCTGAACGTGCTACTTTTGTTTATTAAAGGATGGCGTACTAATCCTCCACCCTCCGGGCCCTGTTGAGAGCAATTTGTTGGGCTTAACAACGGAGTCCCCGTGTCTTTCAGATGTCGTGACGGACTGAATGGAGAGCCGTCCTCAGAATTAGCAGGCTTCCAAAGCTGCCATGGCGCGGGGATTGCAGAGGGCGTGGGCGTGAGTCAGTCTGCCGTGACATTCAAACAGCTGTGTTTTCACCGACGACAAAGACAGTGTTTCAGAGAGCCGCGATTGGAGGCCGCGTCAGTCGTGTTCAGAGTGTTCTCCGGCTCCCTAGCCAAAGGGAAAAGGGAAAGGGAGTAGGACCCAAGGAAATAGGAAAGGAAGTAGGAAGCAAGGGAAGAAGGAAAGGAAGTAGGAAGCAAGGAAATAGGAAAGGAAGTAGGAAACAAGGGAAGAAGGAAAGGAAGCAAGAACCAAGGAAATAGGAACCAAGGGAGGAAGAAAAGGAAGTAGGAACCAAGGGAAGAAGGAAAGGAAGCAGCAGACATGGAGATGAGCAGGCACAGGGCCAAGGAGGGCACCAGGCAGCAATGAGTCACCCCCCATCGGGCCACAGTGTTGTCAGCTCGGCTGCTAGGCCAGCCCGCCCTAATTGACAGCTCACTGGGACCCAGGGACAGATCCCCACGCTTCCTGACGGGGTTAGGGTTAGGGTTAGGGTTAGGGTTATGACCTCCGAGTTTCGGCACCACAGCCCGGCTCGCCTTGAGTCCGATTAAAGAAACCGTCTCGTTGGAACCATGACGTCGTTTGAACTTGGTATCGCCACAGGTTGTGTCACACAAGGCCCGAGGATTATGATTTTTACTAGACCAACCATTTGAAAGATGATACAGAGCCATCCCACTGAGATCTTAAAATCAGTTTGTGATAGTGTCAAAAAAAGAGTTCTACAAAATAGAGCTTTATAATGTCATCCATTAGTAGTAATAGAGCTTTATAATGTCATCCATTAGTAGTAATAGAGCTTTATAATGTCATCCATTAGTAGTAATAGAGCTTTATAATGTCATCCATTAGTAGTAATAGAGCTTTATAATGTCATCCATTAGTAGTAATAGAGCTTTATAATGTCATCCATTAGTAGTAATAGAGCTTTATAATGCCATCCATTAGTAGTAATAGAGCTTTATAATGTCATCCATTAGTAGTAATAGAGCTTTATAATGTCATCCATTAGTAGTAATAGAGCTTTATAATGCCATCCATTAGTAGTAATAGAGCTTTATAATGTCATCCATTAGTAGTAATAGAGCTTTATAATGCCATCCATTAGTAGTAATAGAGCTTTATAATGTCATCCATTAGTAGTAATAGAGCTTTATAATGCCATCCATTAGTAGTAATAGAGCTTTATAATGTCATCCATTAGTAGTAATAGAGCTTTATAATGCCATCCATTAGTAGTAATAGAGCTTTATAATGTCATCCATTAGTTGTAATAGAGCCTTATAATGTCAAAGTAGTGATATATAGCTTTGCAATGTCATCCATTAGTAGTAGCCGTAATCGAATTATCAGTAGCAGTAGTGTTATTTTCCAGATAATATCGTTGACACTGCGGAAATGAGACTTCCTCTCCTTGAATCAGGGTTCACCTCCAGTGTGTCTATCTACACACACAGACCATCGAGGGACGCCTTGATCCTCTGGACTCACAGAGGCAGCTATCAGACCTTGAATTTGATGCGTTGTGGGGGTTAGATTGAAGATTAGTCTTAATCATAGGAAAGGAAACGGGCTTTCAGGCGCATCCTGAAACCCTGTGAATCGATGGAGGCTGGATCAGGCCCGCAGGACAGCCGGGGTACGGAAGCCGCAGAGAGGGTCGGAAAGTAATATGAGAGGGATCTAATAGCGTTATCACGGCGGTCCGTTGGGCTGCCCGGAGCTACCGGTGGGAACACATCGACAAACACGGGCACACATTTCATACACTCTCAAAGCGGGAGGAGGAGAATTGTTGTTTTTTTTATCTAAAAAAAAAAAACATCAAAGCAACTGTACAAAATATCGAAACATTAACGGAAGCAGCTGAAGCAGTTCAATCCACCCTGTTTAGGTAGGCTTGGTTTTGAAGGGACGTTTGAGGTCTTGAACCAGAAAATAGAACATTCTGATCCCTCAGGATCCTTTGGTTAACGTCGACCAACCCTCTTTAGCTCAGGTAAAAAAAATGTTAATAGCTCAGTGTCCTGTCAGCTGGAGCTTATGGCTGCTTTTCTGTAGGTCTGTAATGTTAGGGCCTATTACGTCAGCTTCAAACGAAATGGCTCATTGGTTTAATTGTATAAGACTTCCACCTCTAATACAACGGTCGCTGATGAGTTATATAAACGTACCTTTCCAATTCTTTGCCAAACGCAGGCGCTGACCCCAGGGGTCATGACGCGTTTCCTTTTAAACGCTCCGGTCGTGACTCTCAGGGTGGTCACCGTGCCTCGCGAGGTCAGGAGTGTCCTGCAGCCATGACAAATTGACCTCCCAAAACAAGCCTCATTTTTAGACCTGCTTCCTGGCCTGTGCTCTATGGCTGTAGGGACATTCTGACATTTCACATTGTCCTACTCCAATATGTTCTTCTTCCCTCCCTCTCTCTCTCTCTCTCTCTCTCTCTCTCTCTCTCTCTCTCTCTCTCTCTCTCTCTCTCTATATATATATATATATCTTTTGATCTCACTCTCTCTCTCTCTCTCCCTCTCTCCCTCTCGGAGTGTTTCTGTGCCACCAAACATGCTTTGAGCTGTCATTTTGGGTGGGGGGGTGGGGTGGGGGGGGGAAGGGGGGTGAGACAAAAAGAGGTATAATAATTGGGGATGTTCAAAGTCTGGAGGCAGCTTTGGTTTGGGGACAAGAAGGAGCAGCAGCCCCTCTTCTCCCACCATCCAGACCAGCTGTCAGGCTCTGATAGGGCCGGACACTGACACACGGCCCGTTGCCCTTCCCTCCAGTTGGCACGGTGGCTACCTGGAGGTTGGCTCTGCCCTGTCTCTGGCTCCGGCCCCACAGCACGCTCTGTTTCCAGGGTGGGTTTCCTCGGGGCTTGGAGCCTCCGTCAGCTCCACTGGGAGCTCGTCCTGGGTGGCTTCCCAAGGTGTCAGACACAGACAGAAACACACAGACACACACACACACACACACATAGACACACAGACACACAGAGACACACACACACACATACACACACACACACACACACACACATAGACACACTCAGACACAGACAGAAACACACAGAGCCACACAGAGAGAGATACACACACAGAAACACACCCACCATGCTAGATTCCGTCGTTAGTTCTGCAAGTCCGCCTCAATAAAAGCCTAAAGAGCTGATGTTATTTTGATCCGATTCCATTAGAAAACCCTTTTATAGTCTTTCATTTATACCATTTACTCCACCAGGCCTTCCAAACACACACACACACACACACACACACACACACACACACACATACACACACACACACACCAAAGGGTAGGTAATGATAGGGACTGCCAGAGGGAGAGTGTTATAGATAATATGTCTCCCTACTTTTGTGTGTGTGTGTGTGTGTGTGTGTGTGTGTGTGTGTGTGTGTGTGTGTGTGTGTGTGTGTGTGTGTGTCTGCCAGCCAGCCTGCCTGTCTGTATGCTCGCCCTGGCTTCTCCTTGTGGCAGTAACTGATGATTAGTATTCTGCTGTTAGGTCTACTGCTAACTTACCTGTCAACATTACACTAGCTCTACCTTATTAAGATGGGCTTGCAGCAGCTTACCTTACCTTCTAACCGTAATACCTGTCAACATCACATTACCTTACCGACTTACGTCACCTGCACATTATAGCCAGTCAGCCTGACCTCGAGATATTTGTTTTTATGTTTGACCTCTCCTTACCCACTTGGAGTTACAGTAACAGAGACCTTACCACTGCTGTGGCCCACAGACTTTCTTTACCATTCGGCAGCCACTGTCTAGCTTCGCTCCGGTCTTCCTGAACTCCTTCACCTGCTGAGAACAGGATCCTCCAGAGGGATGCGACCGTGTGATGTGTAAAGTGTGAACAGTGTGTTTCTGTCTGAGAGCATGGACGGAACACTGCCTGGTGGACATTTTCTCTTAGCAGTCATTCACCACGTCTCTCTCTCTCTCTCTGTCTCTCTCTCTCTCTCTCTCTCTCTCTCTGTGTCCCTCTCTCTCTCTTATCCTCTCTCTCTGTCTCTTTCTCTCTCTCTGCCGTCTCTCTAATTCTCCCTTTATGTCTTTCTCTCTCTCCTCTGTACAGGCCTTTCCACTTAGTAGCTATCTATTTTTTGTTTTCGGTGGAGTGCAGTCACCTGTTCTAAAAGTCCTTCGACACGCGGGAGGACAAGCTGCTCACCACTGTACCAGTACTGGAGGACGGGCTGCGATGTCTGTGTGTGTGTGTGTGTGTGTGTGTGTGTGTGTGTGTGTGTTGCAGTGTAACCCTGTGTAGTGAAAATGCCCCCCTGGCCATGGATGTTCTCCTCCGCGGAGGTTTCAAGGCCGAGGTCAGAGGTCATCAGCGACGCTCTGACTGTGCGTCTTCAGAGCTCTACTCATTCCACATGGCCTTGCTGTTTACGTGGAGGCCCAGCCGAAAGGCGTGAGGAGATACGCAGAAAGAATGGAGGATTTAGATATGACTGGGCCTTCCCATTCACAACGAGGGGTAGCCTTGCAGCAATGCAGTCTAGTCGCGTTGCTCAGCCTGGTGTGTGTGTGTGTGTGTGTGTGTGTGTGTGTGTGTGTGTGTGTACGTTTGGTGTGTGATTGGGATCTGGAGCTGATGACCTGTTGGGCCGCCATGACAGAGGAGGAACAACGGCAGAACTTTTCCTTTAAATCAAAAACAGCTGGGCAAATTAAGACGCCATACGCCGTTTGGCAACGCACACACACACACACACACACACACACACACACCGCTCAGGCCACACACACCACACACACACACGCAGATCTCACATGCTGTGCACACCACACACGCACACACACACACACACACACACACACACCTGTCTATACAACGGACAGCTAATGAAAACGGCGAGTAGCATCTGTTGCTGTGGCCTCTGTGTTGTGTTGCTTCAGTCGGTGTTTCCAGGGAAGGCCTGGCCTGTTCCTCTCCTCCCTACCTCTTTCCATCCCTCTTTCAATAACTCTACCCCTCCTCCTCTCCTTCCTATTGCATCCATCCTCTACCTCCTTCCCTCTCTCTCTCTTTCTCTCTTTCTCCCCCCCCCCCCTCTCTCTCTCTCTCTCTCTCTCTCCCTCTCTCTCTCCTCTCTTTTCCCTTGTTCTCTAGCATCATGACCAGGCATGCGGGCAGCTGGGTCTCTCAGAGGAAGGATAAGCCATGGGAAAGTCCTCCCTGGTAATCATGACTGGACATGCTGCAAGGGGGACTGGGGACAGCCCTGATCTCCAGCCCACCCCAGCTCCATGCTGCAAGGGGAACTGGGGACAGCCGTCGCCCCCCCCCCCCCCCCCCCCCCCCCCCCCCCCCCCCCCCTTTTTTTTTACCTCCCGGCTTAGAAATGAGAGGCGACCGGAGGGAGAGGAAGGGAGGCGATGGGGAACTGGGGAGGGATGAGGAAAAAACTGTGAGGAGGGGCGAGGAACGGAAGGGTGTGGAGACAGAGGAGAAGGAAGGAGGGAGGGAGAGAGAGAGGGAGAGAGTAAGGAAGGAGGGAGGGAGAGAGAGAGGGGGGAAGGAAGGAGGGAGGGAGGGAGGGAGAGAGAGAGAGAGAGAGAGAGAGAGAGAGAGAGAGTAAGGAAGGAGGGAAGGAGGGAGAGAGAGGGGAAGGAAGGAGGGAGGGAAGGAGGTAGAAAGGGGAAGAACGGAGGGAGGCACAGGCACCGTGACAGTCCACTGAGACAGCATAGGCAGTCTCTGGAAAAACCCCAAGGCGTCCTGCTCTGCTGTCTGCTGGGGATTAACACATTTACACATGGGGATAGGCACACTGATTTAAGTGCATTCACACACACACACACACACACACACACACACACACAGATGTTGTCATTCAAAAACACATCTTGTGTTTGGGCTTAAATGTAATTACTCGCTGAATGGAGAGATTCTTGTGTTGTGTATCTACGCAAGGCTATAATCAGTTCTACCGCTCCTGGGATGTGGAAGCACTACACTTCATTGTTAGGGTTAGGGTTAGGGTTGTGTGTGAAACCGGGGCAGCCTTTCTCAGAACCAGACCCGGTCCGATATTGAGCAGCCAAACGGTCTGGGATGACTTGTCAAACCTGTCCGTCTAAATTCTAATTTAAAATGGCTGCCCATTGATACATCTAGCCTGCTGCCAGGGACTACAACATACATAACGCAACATTTCCTGAGTCTCTTACTTTTGTTTGATAGACAAAACGTTTCAAATTGTACTGGTCTTTGTGAGCATGTCTTAGTTATTTAAGGCTGTGTTTTGGAAACTCGTCAGAGTTTTTGACCTACCAACTTATCCAAATACATTTACTTTAATAAGCAAAAGACTGCTAATTGCTTTGGTTTG